>ML133420.1:503914-1000726 GCA_003864495.1 Nemopilema nomurai
TGTGGGGATCAAGAGGGGCAAGGAGCCGTTCTGTAGTTCTTCGCACATTTCGGCAATTGACTCTGAATACCCGCCTCCACAGTCATCCACGCTTTCGCCTATAAACTTCACTTTCCAAACGCGGTGAGGCAGAAACAAGCTTTCAGATCGCAGAAGACTCATTTTGGAGCAGCCTTGAGCGAAGACCGATTTAAGGCCGTTCTTTCCAGCCAGGCCGCTGTCTTTTCTGTACTTCTTCACCTAAAACAGAATATATTTCCATACATACTGGTTTTGTGCCGTGAGACTCATGTGTGTGAATGGGTACAGGAAAAAAAAGAATGCAAAGAGTCTGGTAATCACATGCTGATCATCACATGCACATGCAACCGAATAATCATACTTTCTCTTTGGTATGCCCGCCTTCCCAGGTGGGACAAGATGCCAAACTCCAGCGAAGAATTAGCGACATTACCGCCAGAAAAAGAATCAAACATAAACAATAGAGACATACCGAGACTCGATTGAGCTCTATTATCGGGCCATGTTGATGATCTCTGATCATAGTGTTGTTGATAATCTTGCGAAAAGCTGACTCCTAAAGGAAGAGCGTCATTGTATTAGGACAGATAATCAAAATCACGTTTCCGCAATGACTGTAAGCAAATCTAAACACTCGCCCACTGAGTGAACAAATGCTTTGTGATACAAAACTTCATAATTGTGAAAAACAGCCGGAACATGAGATTAGCGAACCAACCCTTATCCAGAGCGCTTTTGGGATTTCTCAAATGGAACAATATGCAAAAAGACAAACATTGCAATGAACTAGCTGTCATGTTTGGAAAAATTAGAAAACCGTTCTACCAATGCTTTTTGGCGTAGCTCATTGAGTCAACCAAACTGTCCAAGGTATGCTCCAATGCTGGTTTATACACGTTCCACGGCTTAAGGGATGCAGCAGTGAATGCCACATGCTCATACTGTAACATATTAAAAGAGCGTCAGGCATGGAGAATGAGATCATACCTTGCTTGAAGATGTCATCGAAGACCGCAGCAGTTCGATGTTGTTGTGGCTGAGAAGCGAGTTTGAGCTGCTGTTGATCTTTTCGATGTCGAGCAGGGGGCTGGCATTCCAAAACAATTCCGAGAAGTGATGCAACAGCAAGAGGCGGTTGCGAATGGTCGTTATGCTGAACCTGTGCAGCCGGGTCATTTCTGCGGGAATTTCCTTGGGCAGTCTGCAGGGCTCTACCACTTGGGTAGTACTCCATGCAACTGTATGCGCGGAGCCACACGCCACCCGGTCTATTTTCTTGCCCTACAAAACAGAAACACTTAATTTGAGTTCGGTTGGCCTGCATTGACTGGAAAACCAGACTCGTAGGGGCGAGGGATATTCAACGGAATTTTACATTTTTATACAGAAAATACCGGGGCTCAAAAGCAAACTGATTTTTGCAAGAAAAACTGGAGTGTCATATTCACTTTTGTAAATCCAAAGACACCAAACAGATGCCTGCATCGAAACATTTTATTGGCTGCACTATAACAAGTTCCGGCCCAACAAGCTCTTAGTCAATTGTTTGTACCAGCAAAACTATAAATATGTGCCAGTAGTTTTTCTGCATTTATGCTTCAATAAAAGTGACAACAAACACCTCTAAGAATTCAAACAATACCAAAATGTATTGTCTACATATTCTAAAGCCTTTGACCAGCTTGTCCGGTAAACCTGTGAACAGCTTGTGACATGGCAAAAGTGATGCTGCATACCGTTAGCGACTGGACCATCTTCGGTCTTTGCACGGCGTTCGTGGTCCCATCCCCTAGCTGGCCCTCGTCATTATCACCCCACGTAAACACTTCACCCTTGTCTGTGCAGACGACGCAGTGGAGAGAGCCACAAGCCACTGAGATGACCCGCTTGCCTTCCAGAGCTTCGACAATCTTAGGCCTGCGCACGTGATCGTCTGTTCCATGGCCTAATCGATAATAGTCACCCTTTCCCCTGGTGAAAGCAAGCAGAAAACACTGGGCAGTCAAAACTATCGCATTGCTTAAGCTTATAGCAAAAACCTATCAATTCAATGACTACACAAATATTTATTGCAACTGACCAACTTAGGCCCAATCTTGCAACAATGTCAGAATACTTGCAACGAAGGTAAAGAAACATGTGCTTCTTTCTACAACATGACTTGTGGTAAAATGAAGAGGTACGCGAGGCTCATTCTTATTATTCAGGAAGGAATACCGTAAATAACCTTCTTACCACGTGTAAACGAGGCCGGATTTGGTTAATGCCAGCGAAAACTGGGACCCACATTCGACTATTGCAACGCCAAGCCCAATGAGGTCATCAACCCTGGTGGGGATCTTACAGCCCTCACTGCCACCCCTCCCAAGCTTGCCGAAATCGCCGTCACCCCACGACCACACGCAGTCGTCATCCGTTACGCACAGTGTCTGCGCATCCCCGCTGCCGCAAGCAACATCAACAACTTTGAATCCTCGCAAAGCTTCGACTAATTTCGGCTTTAGCTGGTCTTCCGTCTCTCCATCGCCATGGCCTGCGACAAGATATTAATAATCCGCCATTAGAGCAAGAAATGGAGTTGCAAATAATTAATTTACCATTCATTTCGAAGGTTGGATTTAATTTTTTCAAGACTAAACTCACTTGAACAAACTCCAAAAAAGTTTTTCTTTAAAGATTCATCTACAGGCAAATGAGCCCCAAATGTTTATTGACTAGCGCTAAGATTCCAACAAAACAACAGATAGACAAAATTTATAATCACATGTTCACCTAGTCGGCCGTATCTTCCTTTCCCCCACGTGTAAAGTTCACCCCCCGCAGCAATCGCCGCACTGTGGGAGCCTCCGCAGGACACATCGAGAATGTTTTTGCCCAGGAGAGTCTCAATAACCCTCGGCCTTTCTAGAGATCTAAAAGCGAAATAATTATCAGCTTGCAGACCCAAGGTAAATGTAACCACTAAAGAAAGCCAGGTCATTCTAACGCCGTTGAAATCAATAACAAATTGTGACCTCAAATTTACATGGCCGGTGGCATTCTCGTAGCGTTGCTTTACTGTCAGTAAGAAAAACTCAAAATATAATTGTACAGGCAAGTGAATTCAAAAGGGCTTTTTCGTAGGGATTCTTCTACTAACAGTCTTTTAATATAAACAAGCTTCTATTATGTGCTTACAACAACCAATCACAGAAGTAGAACTTACAGTCGGTTGCCATGACCAAGCTTCCCGTCATCCCCTTCTCCCCACGAAAATACCTCTCCATCCGATGTCAACGCGAGACAGTGTTTACCCCCCGAGTGCACAGAGAGTTTTTTGACAACAACGTGCTGCAGCGTCTCTACAAACCGGGGGGATGTCAGTGTTGCAATTCCACCGACGCCAAGGCGACCACCACTTCCATATCCTGTCGCGTAAATCTACAAGAAAATATGCAAAATGGTTTGAACATTTTCAGACAACCAGAAAGAATAAAGGCCAATAAACGTTAAAACAGCTAAATAAGTTTTGCCGTTCGAAAAAGAGCAAAATGGGCAAAGAACAGCGGGTTTTTATTTACCAAGCCTAGTCGAGAGAAAATTTCCTTCAGCGTTTGTACTAAAAATGCACGAAACAAAAAAGGTTATGCATGCATGAATTTGCCAACCGATATAAAAGATTATAACCACCATTTTATTCTGCATTGAGGGGGCCAGAAACCGAGAGCAGGAGTGCAAGCAGTCCCAACCATTATTGGAATCTTGTAATAGTTTATATGCAATAGTTAAAAGATAATTAAAACCGAGCAGACGCTTCAAATAGTTTATACGTCGCTGGCGCGAACTCCCCATACCTTGCCTTCCGCGGACAGGCAGAACAGAGTTTGCTCCCCACCACAGATCTGCACAGGCTGTAAGCTGGAGACATTTTCACAAACTTGCGGCGCCTTGATGCGAGATCCCTCAAGGCCTCCAAGCTGTCCCCTATGATTATGACCCCAGCCATAAATATTGCCACTTCCACTCCATGACAGGGACCAATCGCGAGGACGTCTGCAAAAGAAATATGAAAGTCTTGTCTCAAAGTCTGTTCGTCTCAACATTCAACTTAACAAATATATTTTGAATATTTTACGCCAAATCTTGCTTTTTGCACGAAATTATTTCATAATTGCAAGAACCTGAAGGAAACAAAAGTCTTCCAAACTTAAATGAATGTCGGCCGGGAAAGTACTTAGGTATATAAAATTTTTGTTTCTGCCTGTTCTTGCATTATTAAAATTTTGTTCACGACAAAACCGGTGTGGAGATGTTTTCAAAGAAGGCTGTTGACAAACTTTAAGAACCAGTTAGCAAAAAGTGACAAAATGTTGAAAATGAATCGCCTATTTAAACAAATTGAAATGATTCTCTCTGTTTATAAAGATTAAACCACGAATAAAAGAAAATCTGGCAGTTTACTTCTGAAGCCAGCTGAGAGCCTGTTTGTCCTCTTCATCCGAAAAGAGTGCGTGGTTCTCGTAATCAAGTTGGATGGTGTCTTCTCCCTGAGCAATCTCCTGGATCCTAGCCCTGACTTCCAGCAAGAAATCCTTTGGCAACGCGCTTCGCTTGACAATACTTTCAATAACCCGATGCACCATGCATGACCTTGTGAACCAGCTCCAGCGATATTTGTCCGAGCAGCAGATGAGATAATCCAAGCCTAGAGTTCGACCAATGGTGACAAGCGCCTGGAATGCAGAGTCACAAACAAATTAACAAAATGAAGAATATATGAGCGAGTCATAAGGTTTGAAAGGCAACTGCAAGGGAGCGGTGGAGCTTGCTTTTGACATATTTATTAGCATCGCCAAGAGCCGCATTGGTATCACCGTGTGAAAAAATCCCAGATAAATATATATCAGAATTTTTTTCCATTCAAATCTTAGATGAAAATGAAGAAGCACTTCAATAGTTGAGCGAAACTACAAAGCCCGAGGAAACTATGTAACATCAGGTGGAGCAAAGATTTAAAGTGCTCTTTTTCAAAATGAAAATAAAAAATCATTCAATACCCGAAGAAAGGAGCTGTAGAAAAGGTGTTGTCCAGCTTTGGTCTCGAATCCGTACTGCTTCCTCATCGCATCTGGTAGGCCTCTGATCAAGCTGCCCAGCGGAGAAGTCGATATTACCTAGAATAAAAATGCCAATGAAACTGATATTCGAATCACAAATCATATATATTTCTTTAGCTTATTTATTTACATCTACGAGCAAGACTTGTTATTATTTCTTATAATTAAATGCTAGCGCTTTATAAACTTCCAACAAATCTGTAAAAAGCATCTCTCAAAATAAACTATAGTATGCAGTAAAGTTCACAAGTAACTGCAAGATCTAGCCTTTAGCAGTCCAATTGGATGCCCTTGTTGTAACTAAGTAAATTCACTGCTAACATTCCCACAAAACAGGTAATATGCTCGTGTGTATGTCGCAAACACCGTCCTATTTAATTGGAGTAGTGTTCCACCATTTGCTTCTCTAAAACTCTTTGGTATATTGCGCCTCGACCCTTTGACAGGCAATTATTTCTCTTCGGGCAAACCTACTCACTTCCTTCATCTTTGCATCGCCAGTACTCTTGTACTTGAATACGCTTGGAACATCGTCTCCATAATCACTGCAGCCGAGAAGAGCTGGCACGTCGATAGGCGGTGCTATGTCTGATACTAAGATGTCCTTCAGCTTGCGAAATATCCAGCACCTCTGGTCAGCGGATAGCGAGGGCACTTGTGCGCATGCCGACAGAGCAAATGTGAGTCGATTGCAATGGGAGCCTGGGCCTGTCATTTGCTCGATATCATGGCCTAAGGGGAGGGGAAAGGGAAATCCATGATGCCCGTTTTAAATCAATAAATGCTCCAGGGGAAGTTTCCAAGTATGGAGAAATCTCAGGGAGAACGATCAGAGGTATAAATAATTAGTGACGGTGTAAAGTGGATTTAAAGAGCGCTTTAAAGATAGCATTTAATAATTTTTGAAAATAAGACAATTAAGAATTTTCGAATCTGTAGAGGGGGTGCTTCAACTTGCCCCCTAGTAACAATTAAGCACTACTTTGTAGTAAATCAAATATAGCAATGGGAAATGAATGCATTGCATAATTATTGACTTCTACGTACTGAGCAACGACTTTGCCAGCTCTAATGAGGGCACCGCAAGAGTAGTGGTGTCCGAGGCGTAAGAGTAGTCCAAGACAGCGCCTGACGTTACGGGGTGGGCAACGAACCTCCAGCCCCAGAGGTTCCCTTTGCTTTGCACGATGAACTTCCATCTGACTTCGTCTCCGGTCACGCGCAAGCTGTTCTTCCAGTCTGATGGATCGCTGCCCGACCGGACAGCCAGGGTTCTCCCGTTTCCGTCCATGATCGACAGTATGTCGTGGCCATATTCGGTACAACAGCTCTTGTCGAATTCGATTCGTAGACTCTCCGCTCCAGGTATGCGTATGCGTCCGTTCAGTTTCTTGATCCCGTCGTAAGGATGGGGGCTGTCTTGGGTGACAGGGTGCAGCTCCTTCTTTCGCAACTCGTGGTCCGTCACGACGTCTTCGACTTCTGTGGTGCATTCATTGAGCAGAATGAGTGCGATCTGTATTAAGATTGAAGAAGATTGAAGAAGATTGAATGAGATTTAAGGCGATTAAAGGTTGATGAAAATCAAAGAAGATTGAAGAAGAATGAAGAAGATTGAAGGCGATTAAAGATTGATGAAAATTGAAGAAGATTGACGGAGATTAAAGAAGATTCAAGAAGAATGTCGAAAATTTAAGAAGACTAAAGAAGATCGAAGAAGGTTGTCTACGATTTAAGAAGATAGAAGTTCAAATGACAAATTGCTGAAAAAGCAGTGGACAGAAAGGAGAGGAGAAAAAGAAAGCAGGGGTCACTGAGCAATGAAGAGATTTTGACAAACTTCAGATTTACCTATTGAAACATTCTCCGTCTACCTCAAGCTAAAAAAGAACCGATGAGGAAGATAACTTTACATATTAACTGTCTGTTTCTCTTCGAATGAAGTTAACTTGGATGTACCAGTCTTCTTTCCGGTTCTTAACTGAGTAACTAAATCCTATTTGCATGTAACACGCCAAATTTACAACGGTGAACAGAAGAGAAGTGCAAGCATTAATGACATTACCTCCTTATCTCTTTTAGCGGAATGAACAAGAATAGATGTCAGCCCTTCCCTCTGGCTTTCGTCCAAGCGACCTGAGAAGCCAAGCTTTAATAACGAAACCAACAGCTTTACTTTTGACCGCGAAATAACAAAAGCTGGCTTTCCTTTCACAGGTCCAACATTTCGTGTTGTTGTTGCTTCTGCAATACCAGCATTCGATGCCGATGGCTGGGAAGGAGCATCCTCCGCGGCACTGGGCTGCTCCGGGGATTCCAGGGATATCTCCTGAAGGTCTCCGAGAATCTTAATCAAGGCATCACGCGCGTAACAAACCCGAAGTGACTCGAGGATCAGGCTAAGTGACAACTGCTTCTCTTCGTTGGTTCTGAGATGCAGCACATCTTTTGACAGGGAGGAGCGCAATCGGCGAATATGTTGGCCTACGTTCTCAATCGTCTTCTTCTGCTCGAACTCATTGGTCACGTAGATCATTCCAAGAGGATCTTTGGCGCATTTCAGCTCGACAGGGTCGAATAGTATCTGTGGTGTCACATTCAGCTCCGCCCAAGCAATGCTGTGAGACGACCCACATGCAACCCTGGTTATTTTGTAGCCCTCAATCCCAAGCACCTTTGCGGGCTTGAAGTTCACTGCAACTGTGCCATTTCCTTGCTGCCCGTGGTCATTGTCTCCCCAAGCATAAACCTGCAAAATCATTTGGGCACAGTTAACAATTTAGTTAACTATTGAAGGTGGAGCAATAAAAGGGCATTCACTTAGATGCTTTTAAAAGGCCTCTTCAGCAGTGACTGATACGTTTGGAATGGAGATTGGGACATGCCTGGAAACTAGTAAGATACAAACTGCAGCTATAGTTAAGTTATCATTACGTCGTTGAGACATTACGTATGTTGTTGATAAAATATTTTTCGTGCACTTGGCTAGTCCGATCCGGCGTCAAATCTCCACACAAAGAAGGGTAAGTGAAAGCAAGCTCGTTATTTCACAGCCGGCCTTCTTGAGAATTGCGTAAGGAAAAGTACGACAGGCCTTGTTGAGTTCTGTTAAAACAAAATTCAGTGCTGAGTCATTTGAACAGGATAAAAGATTGTTGATTGATTGATACCTGTCCATCATCTGTGACAGCTAGACAATGGAGTGCACCAACGCTGACATCGATGACTTTTTTGTTCTTCAGGTATTCTATGATCTGCGGCTTTCGGATGTGCGAGTCGTTACCATGCCCAAGGCGGTAGTAATCTCCTTTACCCCTGAGATGAGAAGCAAGAAATCAGTTTCCGATTTGTTCACTGGGTTATCATCATTGACATTCACTTAGTTTGGAAAAAAGTACTACACGAAAATAGACATCAGATGGCTGGGCAAATTTCCCTGATAGGTATTCTGAAGATATTCTTGCATACAGAAACAGTTCAACCACAAGTAAACTGGACAGACGAGCAGCATAGGATACCAATAAAATACATGGCTACCCTTGAAAATTAAAAAACTTTTGTAGATGAGATAGCAATCGGCCTTTCTTACCATGTGTAAACCTTTCCTTGTGAAGTCAACGCTAGCGAAAACTGCGCCCCACAGAGAACTTTGCACACCCCCACTTCATTAAGTCGCTCTATTTTTTGGGGTAACAGACAGCCTTCACTGCCCCCACGTCCCAACTTCCCGAAATCGCCGTCACCCCATGACCAGACAATGCTGTTGGCGGTCAGGCAAATGGTCTGGGCATCACGACTGCCGCAGGACACTTGGATAACCCGTCTGCCAGAGAAGACTTTCACCTGAAACGGAAGCATTGCATTAAAACTCAAGTACATACACACAACTTTGATCTAACTTTATAGGGAAAGTGCCTTGAATTATCACATCAAACTATGTTTGTAAAATCTTGACAACCAAACAGCAAATTCGATGGCCAACTCGAATCACGCTGCCAAAAGCAGCGAGCAATGACCTGCGACATACCATTTTCGGTTTGAGCTGGTTCTCAATATCTCCATGGCCCAACCGCCCGTATGCTCCACACCCCCACGTGTACAGATCCCCCTCGCTGATGATTGCCGCACTGTGGGCGCTACCCGCAGCGATTTCAATCACAGTCAGCCCATCTAAGGATTCGATCAGCTTCGGAAAGTCGTAGCTCCTACAGAAAAAGCAGAGTCTTCATAGACACTAAACAATTTTATTAAAAAATTGCTTGAACAACATTTAGGTAGCTTAAATTACATGAGCGTTCTAACAGAAAGCACTTTGTCACCCACTACCTTACCAGGCCATTCACATATACCTTCATTCCATTGCGAGGAGGGAAACGAAACTCAGCTCACTGAGGCCCAACTCGATAACAATTTAAAGGCGTCACAAAAACGGCTCCAATAGACCAACAAATATTGTTATCATAATATTAGGAACTAAAATTCACAATTTGTGGCACATTTCACCAATTTCACAAGATCGAACTAAATAATTTTGACGATTGAATTTTTATCAAATTACCAAACCATAATTAAAACAACACTTAGAATAAGAGAGGATCAATCCGATTTCTCCCTATACCGCAGAAAGGAAAGAGGCCCTCGCTCGACAACCACAGAAAACCTTACAATCCTTACAATTTGTTGTTGTGGCCCAACTGCCCGTCTTCACCTTCGCCCCACGAGTAAACTCTTCCCTCCGTGGTTAAGGCCAGGGCATGTCGACCCCCAGAATGCACTGCGATCGTTTTGACGATGACCGAAGCCAGTCCTTCAATCTGCCTAGGGATGACGACATTTCCATTCACTGGTCCCAAACCGAGTCTGCCATTGGTACTTTCACCACAGGCGTACGCTTTGCCACTGAACGAGACAGCAAAAATGGTCTTGGAGCCTCCAACAATTTGGTGACAATTTAAAGCGGACAAGGCTTGTGTCAAAACGGGACTCTTCACCTTGAATCACAAAGGAGATGGATGAAATTTAAACTAAACACTGCATCTTCTTCACTTTCTGTGCATAAATTCAGCACTGTCCTTAATTTCATTCAACGCATATCTACAGAATCGTATGCCCAGGGAAAAAACAATTTGGTATCTAAGTAGCAGAGCTGATCTTCCAGCAAATCCTTGTATAAAAGTGCCTTGCAATCATCCCCTCTGTAAAAACGTTGATCTCTTTAGAACACAAAGAGAACAACAGCACCATTCAAAAACGTAAATGAAAAGTTAAAATCCATTAGAATATAACAGCCAAACTGTCCTGAATCAGGCAACTCCTGCAAATACTGTTAATGAGATAAATCAGATATCAGGTTTCCTTTCACAAGTTCGCGATTCTCAAAACCAGTATTCCTAGAATTACCTTAGAGCCTTTGAGACCTCCAAGCTGCTCCTTGTCGTTGAGTCCCCAGACAAACACCTTGCTCTCTCTCTGGTTTGCAGGCTTCTTAGCCACGTTTTCCGTTGCTTTGAACACAGGCCGCTGCAGTTTCCGATCGAGCTCCTCTTGGCAGTCCTTGGCCAAAAACTTTAAGCATTCCGGCATGCCGGCAACCACTGCTCTTCTATTGCATTCCAGGCTCAAACGACTGCCTTTGCAAGCAACAAGACAGGCGAAGCAGAGGTTGATCTCAATTTCGATGAACTTGTAGTCCTGAACAGACCGAATAAACTTACAGTTAAATTACACAAAATAGGGCAATCCTTTTGTATACATTTTATGAGTAACATTCAATATCAAATAATCTGATGAATGATTACACAGAGTGATAGAGCATTCAAAAATAGTCTTAAAAAACTGCATAATATTACAGGCTTCTTTAATACAAACCCAAATTTGTCTCAATGAATGTAGATGAACTAATGGCTTCAGTTAGTAACATTTGGTAATATTTTGCTCTCTATCAGAAGGGAAAACAATAACTAATAGTTTTTTAGAAAACTTCACTTTACCTCTTCCACATTTTCAAGAAGAGTCACAAAACTTTTGAACAAATCAATTTGCACTGTAGAATGTTTCCTCATCGACACGACACTTGTGCCAACACTGACGATTGCTGACGAAAGATTGCAGTCTGGGCACGAGAGGTCGAGTGATAGGCTTAGATTGTTTATCTTTAGGCCTGGATACATCTCCAAGCAAATGCATGTCTGAAACAAACAATAAGTTGATCTGAACTGAACTGAAATTAAGAAACCAAAGTGGACCAACAAATAGATAGTGGGGACAATGGTAGAACAGAATCAATTGACTCAAAGTTAAACATTCGATCTTTCATAGTTGCTTGCCCAACAGTGCAAAGCCAAATGCCTACAGGTCTTTTCAACCGGGAACTACATCGCCGGCACTGCAACAGAAGCGATGGCTCTTACACTGGAAATGATAAAGACAACCTAAAGGAGTTGCTTCATAACATATCTAGAATGAAATCAAGTGATGTTTACGGCACCTTTTGCTTTGATACTGTCTGCAGTTGATGAGCTCTTCTCAGCTCAATTGGTGCACCGTTCCAAGATATATCCGGCACCAGCCAAATGTCCTTGACACACTTGCTCAGATTCGTCACCACCACGTCACTCTTACTGCCTTTGGCGCTCTTTGCTTTTGGTGCAGTGCTGTATTTCAGTGGTGACTTTCCAGGCTCATCATACCTAGAAAGAAGGAAATGTATGCATACATCGACCTGAGTTCTTGGGTCTCGCATCGTCAAAGTGAGCGCATTTGACAACAAACAATATCAGTCGCCTGCTTACAGTTGGCTGCGAAACAAGTCTCAGTGTTACAGCCTTAGCCAGTTTGGATTAGTTTAGACGTCTACAAGTGTATACAAGTAAATACATGGCATACGAATGACGAGCTGCTATTGTTAATTCAAATAAATTTAAATACATAACATGATAGAGTGTTACGTAGGGCGTGGCGGTGTTATGTTATTACTTCACGCCAACTCTGATTACAGGCAACTGTTCTCTCGATTACATAATTACACATTACACATGACTGTCGATTACACATGACTGTCAAGAGAAGTCTTGATCTGCCTGTAGCGGACAAACAGGGTCAAACAAAAGTTATCCAGTGCGATTTTCATGTGGATTCGAATTGGATTTCTGCAATCTAACATCGTTGTGGAAAAGGTTATGCTTCGATATAAGGGAAATACTCAGGATTAAGAAACGTGGAAAAGATCTATTGACAACGTCTATTGCGTACGTTAAATGGCAAATAAAATGATCATTATTCGGGATTGGTAGCGTTAACTTGGACCGACCTGTAGAAGGCGTGTTTGTGGTTACCCAGCTCGTTGTAACACTCTTCACACAGATCGAAATTGTAGCACGTGGTACACTTGAAACGAGGCCCAACGATTGGGTTCGTGTAGCAGCCATCACAACTACAAAAAATGTTTTTCTCACATCAAATATCGCGCCATTAATAAGGCTGAGGAAAGCAGTATTATAAAATGAGTAATAATTTTATAAGGACTCACATATAATAAGGAAGGCTGATATAACAAAATAGGGATCAAGAGCACATTTCTGAATAGATACCCTTCACCTTGGATAATAGACTAAGGGAATGAAGGCGTAGTTAGAAGGATGCATGGTAAGCCAAACCTAATGCCGGGATGCGCTGATGCGGTCAGTTCCATCTCCGCAACCAGTCCAGTCCAACCGGTTTGCTGCATGAAATCAACCTGGCACTCGACTCCATCCGGACTAATCTTCGTGACCTTTCCGATATTGGAGTGGTTTATTGCGCCCCATTTGTACTTCGGCGACAGGACGCTAGGCTTCACACATACCATGTCCCCGATCTTTATTTTTCTCCCTGCCGACAAATGTGCAGAAAACAAATGATACATAACGAAGGATGAAATGTTGAAATACTTTGTCAAATGACTTTAAGAGAAGATGACTGGAAAGGGGAGAACATTGTGTGAAAAATACCGGTCGCATATTTGCGCTTGGCAAGGAGGTTTTTAGAGACATCCTAGCAGTCATTCATGCTGCACTGGAAGTACATTCACAATCAAAGGAACAAAAAAAATTGAGAAAATAAAAGGTTCACATAGGTTAATCGCAGGTGAATATGAAATATAGGATGAAATGATCGTATACTGCACAAAAACCACAACAGTTGCGGAATATTTGCCAGATTGGTCAATGGTGAGGAACATGAGAGAAGTGTGCCAGTTGTCGCACCTTGAGACTGAATGAGCTCCACGTTGGCTGGGGTGATGCTGTGTGTCTTCCCGTTGGCAGTTTGAATTTCAATCGCCATTGTGTTATTGCTGTCCAAGCAGACCTGTCGTGTCAAACAGAGTCATTGACTTGCATCGCATTAGCAATGGGCAATCGAAATCAAAATAATTCCTATTTAAAAATAGTTTACCTTGACGCAATAATGATAGATTAATCAAAGTTCCTTATTCATTTGCAAAACACTTCAAATACATTCCCCCAAAAGTTCTTGAAACTTATCGATTTATATTTCGGTTTAATATATAAGTAGATCTATATAATATCTCTAATAAAACTTCCTCTTAACAAAACTCGGCACTAAGTCATGACTTCCACTCTGTTCTGAAAAAAGGCCAAGGATCTATTGCTTGGTGAATGCATAAAATGCGGCACAACATGTCATCCAATGGTTTATTCTGGTATGCCGACAAGTCGACCTATCAATCCTGGCCCCTTAACGATGCTATCCTGATGAAAAAAATTGATCTGGAGCACCCCTTTCCCCCCCCCCCTTCATTGGTACATAACTGCAACACTACCTTGGCAACCGTCCCTGCTTCCAAGCTCGTCCCTTCGTTGTCCTTATAGCTGATCGCGGTGCCAATTCGCACGTGGTCCGCCACGTACTGCTCGTACTCTTCGGCTGTTTTGAAATACTCTCTTGTCTTGAAGGACGGTTTCGCCTCGGTTACAATGACCTCGGAATCAGACTCGCTACTGGAACTCGCATTGCACTGCCCGGAACCAGCCTCGCTATCATTATCGTTACTCAAGTCTACTTCAATATCCGAATGAGTTCCAGAGTTTGCTGGGTCTTCCTGCAAAATCAAAACCCGAGAAATAAAAAAACGCTTCGCTAGTGCACACAATGCTAGCTGGCAAATAAGGTAAAAATTACAGCCAAATCAACAATATATTCGTTATAATTAAGCTTCTTATAAGTTCTATAAGCTGTTTACTAGTGTTATATGAAGTAGAACACACTCACTGATATTTCGGGGTGGTCGAGCAGCCAAGAGACGATCATCTCCGGCCTAATTGTCTCGTCGCCCATCTCCTTGAGCGCCTTTTCTACCATGTACCGGGGAAACCCCATGTCGACGATCTGCTGCACGACCAACGGCGGATTCGGTAGCCTTGTACTGCTGTTCCGCCTCCTTCGTGTCCGGCGCGCGGGCTTCAAGTGCTTCTCGGACTTTTGCGCGGATGATTTCTCGGGTCTCTGCGGGGACCTCGTCGATGACAGCAGATACTCGATCAAGGACAGGGCAGCGGTCTGACAAAGAATCAAGAAAAACGCTCTTCAATCTACCACACAAGAATGCCTATGCACAGCTATAGTGTCCTTTAGAATGCCCAAGCTCTTCAACTTCACCCATAATAAAAAAGAACAGGATAAGACCGCAAAGCAATTTGATGCAAGATATCGAATATCGAAGAACAGAAAATAATTACTTCCTTTACAACAACTGAGTACCCAAAATGAAGAAGCGTTTAATTTGAAAAGTCGTACATGCTGCATCACAAATTCAGTAGAAAGGCTCGATTTAAAATCAACAGCTGTCCTAAAGCAGCCAAAAGAGATACAAGCGAAAGCATCACGGCATACCTCGACTTCACTTCTGTCGTAGATCGACTTAATGGGAGCTGACCGCAGGGCGGCGGTAAACAACTCTTCAAGAAGCCACGGATTACTCACGGTTTGAATTCTAACGCAGGTTTGAAAACGAGGTTTCCGATCAGGTTGCTGTGAGGCAGCAACGCGCGGGCAGCCATGAGGACACCTAGTTCGATTTGCTGCATCTTCAGGTTGCGGTCCAGCACTGGATGAGAGGAAACACCGAAGTGAGCAGATGGTGAGCTACTTGCTAATAAAATCTAGAAAACCTTACTTCAAACATGCTATTCAATGAATTTCCGTTATCTAAACCTCCCATCGATTGAAATGTTACATGACACAAAAATTTCAATTCCCAAATTTAAAGCTGCTAAAGAACTGTACTGTACCGAAGAACATTGGTTAGAAAGCAAATGGGGTGAACGTAAATCATAGAAGCCAAAAAACCATAGAACTCCGTGGTTTTTAATACTGTAATGCCATCTACGCCTTTGCAAAGAAAAAGGAATCCCTTGAATCAGTGCATTCCCACGTCTACTCACCAGAATCCAGGCTCTGAGCATTTGGGTCGTCGTTATTAAAGTTCTTTACAGTTTCACCACTTCCTTTCGTAAGAACTGCGAGACTAAGGACTGATGGCAACACCTCCCTCATTAAAGACAATGCCTGCATTTTTTCCACGTCGAAATGCACAGGCTCCACCTAAAATGGCGGAAAGTGAAGCAGTTTACTGCACAGAGATCATAGTGTGGATCTGTCAAATATTGAAAAGAAAGGCAACATTTCATGATCTGGTTAAGGAGCAACGAGACTAAAGGAGACAGGGCCTTACCACCTTCCAAGCTGAAAGCGGACTATTCTTGATAACCTGTTCGTCTTCGGAGCACTGCACGCAAATCTTTCCGCTTTTCGTTATTCTCGTGACAATGCCTTTGCCGTGTTCCTCGTTTTCGACTGTCCCACCAAGTCTGACTCGATGGTCCGCGCCGCCAATTATGGCCAGGACAGCTGCGACCGAGGCGGCATCTTGGCTGCTGCAAGACACTACTCGTGCTGACCCCTGACGAAGTGAAACAGGAAGCAACGTGATCAGGAACTGGTCGTATTACTATTTACAACAATAATAAGAAGGTGCTAATGATTGCTTTGCAAGGTAACTTGGTCCTTACCGATCAGCTTTAAGACAATGATCATTCCATGCCTAACACCTAATTACTGGGCTTAACTATATATAAAACCTGTTCTTTATGTTCCTGGGTGAAAACCAAAGACTTATTTCGATACTACAAACACTCCAGTACTGAAGTCGCGTAGCAATCACATCGAAGACCGGCATAAAAACAATAGTCGCTGAACAGTAGCAAGGATCTGCTTAGGAATGCAGAATGTTGCAGTGTACTCACCTCGTCTTTGATGCCATTAGCTTTTGAATTGAAGAGCCGCGGTAGCTTCTCCAAAGACTCCTCAATGACGTAAGAAATCGACTTGTCCCAGAGCGGCCTTAAGTGCAGCCTCCTTATCACTTGGACAACCTCCTCTGCAACGGTGCCTCGTGCGGATGCCGTCACCGAGGCTTGGCGGCGTTTACGTTTCAGCGCATGACGCCCTTGGAAGAAAATCAAGGTCCAAGTTGAATTTCGAATGATAACTGCTTCTTAACTGTTTTCTAATAATTTCTATGAAAAGTGTCTTAAAAATAAAACCTTTTAAATTGATTTAAACCTAATTTTAGAAATACAAAGAATTCTTAAAAAATAATCGTAAGAAGAACATCAGTTTCAACTTATCTACCTCCAGCTGCAAATTCCACAAAATCAACGTCTTTGAGAAGAATTTCACCGAGAAGAACAACAAGTTGATGGACGACCGAGTCGATGAACGGCTCGTTTTTAGAATCTGATATATGAGGCAATAGTTTTCCAAGAAGTCTCATTACAAGAACCTAGAACATAAAGAAATGATTGATTTATTCAACACTGAGACAAGAATCTTGCATTCAAAAAAACATCATAGATATTAAACTAAAAGCCAAAACTTAGATCATCTTGTAAGCCACTGAATGAAATTCTTTAATGGAACTTTTGAAACATCTTTGAGAAATCCAAGACCAGCTATACTGCCTGTGTACAAGTGAGTAAAGTCATGGAAGTCAAAACAACCTGAATATAAACTGAGGAGGCGCGGTATGTCTCTAAAGACTCTTCCTTCGTCACCAGTTGCTTCGCGATGTTTAGAAAAGTCTTGATGTGGTTTTGTTGACTAAACGCCACGCAGAATTTCTCCGAGGAGCAGAGACCTCGTAGTATTCCGACTGCTACCCAGTCCTCGTGTTGCCGATCTGAAAGGTAAGATTGTGCATATCATAACTTCATCAGAGTTGAAGAATACAATAAATTACATTTCAACAGGAATATATCATTGCAATTTTCTTGGATTATTCCATGTTAGAATTAAAGTTGCAATTGCTGTTATGCCTTTCTTTTGCCTCAAGGTTCTTATATCAATAATGCAAGGTCGGAAATAAGCGGTGCCCTCCATCATTAGTTATTTATTCGCAAGCCCTTCCCTTCAACACTCCAACCATCTGCAATGTTTTCTCGATCCATTCAGATGATTCTCCATCCCTCTTTCCGACACCAAGCACCTCCCATCATAGAAAATTCTCTATTACTCAAATTCGCGATTGATAAATGGTAATAGTGCTTACGAAAAGCAACGTTGTTTTCCAGATAGGCCCCTCTGATGATCTTCATGAACAGGCCGGACACAATGCGAACCGTCTTGTCCTTGATCGCCGGCGATTTCAGGCAGACAAGGATGGCTGTGTGCTGCAGGACATTCATGCAGGCACGGTGCAAGAACAACAGAACCTTGTCCTGCTCCTTCAGTTCAGAATTCTTTCGTTTATCTACAACGAATCGAAGAATACCTTGTAATAATTTTCAATCTTCAAACAGTTTAGCTTTGATAGCAAATAGCTACTGTCTATAGCAATCTTTGATATATCGTGAGCCCTGACTTGAATAGTTTCAATTTTATTCTACATCATAATACCAATGATAAAGTATGACAAAGGCTACCTGACTACCTTACTATCAACATGTAGGCTGAAGGTTTAAAGGTTTTATAAAAAGTTCTAACTAACAACTCTAAACATGCAAGGTTGTGATATTAACAAATTAATCAGTGGGTCAGATTATATTATACCAACCACGAAGAGCCCTGCTAGTATAAGTAATAGAACACCCGTACTCGAAATCATCTAATATGTGGAATATTCGCAACAAGGGTAAGTCCAGTGTTAGGCTAGCCCTCGCGCGCTAACTATTTTAGGCTGATAAGATCAGCAAATGGTCCGGGTATTATACCTCTGTAGCTGTCGCTGTCGTCATCGCTCGTTTCTGCAGCAACCAGGGGCTCGGCCAACTTCAAATCATACTTCCCCTCCTTTCCCATGCGATAGGAGTTGGTACTTCCCGTGTCCCATTGCACGCGTACCCAACCGTCCTCCCCAACATTGTCACTGATAACACGTCCCTGGCTCGGAGAAGGACCATCCTTTGAAAACAAAAACAAAACATTACAAAAAGAATCTGATATCTCTAGATCCTCTGGATACTTCTATACCATCCAAATCGAATTAATGCCCCAAATCAGCATCGAATTAATACACCTCCCCCCAGGGTGTCATAAAATGGACGATTGAACATTACCTGGTCACCCCATTTCCAGTCGGGTCCCCGTATCACACGTGTGCCCGACTTCATTAGGTTAGCCATTTCTGCACCAGTGAGATTTCGGATGCTTGTCACGTGATGCCTGGCCTCGTCAACAACGACGGTCATTGGACAAGGATGGTCAAAGTCATACTCGTCATCGAAGGCCCGCTCCAGACAATTCAGGATCGACTGGATGCACGCGAATATGCCATTGTGGACCAGCAGTTCTATGTTGTCTGAAAAGGACATTGATAAAAGGCTTTGTGATTGCTCAAATTTGCAGACTTTGAAGGGATATTCATTAATTAATGTCGGATCCAAAACGGCAAAGCATCATAAAGTAATGGATGAAGCGCACAGAGACTCAGTGGCTTTTTGAAAAAGGAAGCGTATTCCCCTTTGGAAGGTTAAAGTTTCGGCAATAAAAGCTTATGGCAATATTAATTAAGCATTTCTTAATCAATTAATTTATTAACCAGTTTTTTACAAAATTGGTTGGATGATGGTCATATAGCCACGTTAACCCAACAGTTGTTATTTTCTTAACAAACTATTTTAGGTCTTAACAGCTATAAAGCTTGAACAGAGTTTAAATCTGTCAACAATAATAATGATATCGTGTCAACAGTAAACTCTGTGAAAGCAGCCTTCACAAAGCTCCCTAGTGTGGTTTTTTAAAATAGCATGAATCAACTTTTGGTTGGATGTAGTTGATGTATTCAACGTGAAATCTTGGAAATTACCAAAATGGCTTTGTGACGTCAAAATTCCAAGCACGGCCGTCAGCGTCCTTGCGTGCCGAAGAAGAACCTCCTTCACATCGCCGCTGTCCTTTGAGGATGCATCGGCGGCGTTCAGGTCCCTCACGGTCTTGCGCAGCAGATCGACCGCCCAGTGACTGATGACATCGAAGACCGACCGTAACTTCACCAGTTCTTCAGTAGAGACGAGTTCAATGTTGTTGCCAATGCCTGGTTTCGGTTTGCTGCGATGATATGATCACGCGTGAAATTGGGCGCAGAGAGGACGTAAGCGCAGAGAGGACGTAAGCGCAGAATGGATGTAAGCGCAGAATAGATGTAAGCGTAGAGAGGACGTAAGCGCAGAGAGGTTCTAAGCACAGAGATGACGTAAGTGCAGAGAGGACGTAAGCGCAGAGAGACGTAAGCGCAGAGAGACGTAAGCGCAGAGAGACGTAGGCGCAGAATGGATGTAAGCGCAGAATGGATGTAAGCGCAGAGAGAACGCAAGCGCAGAGAAGACGTAAGCGCAGAGAGACGTAAGCGCAGAATGGATGTAAGCGTAGAATAGATGTAAGCGTAGAATAGACGTAAGCGCAGAGAGGATGTAAGCGCAGAGAGGATGTAAGCGCAGAGAGGATGCAAGCGCAGAGAGGACGTAAGCGCAGAGAGACATAAGCGCAGAGAGGATGTAAGCGAAGAGAGGACGTAAGCGAAGAGAGGACGTAAGCGCAGAGAGACATAAGCGCAGAGAGGATGTAAGCGAAGAGAGGACGTAAGCGCAGAGAGGTTCTAAGCACAGAGATGACGTAAGCGCAGAATGGATGTAAGCGCAGACAGGACGTAGGTGCAGAGAGGACGTAAGCACAGAGATGAGCAGAGATGAAACTGCAAAAAGCTAGGACTGATGGTAAAGCGTATGTACTATAAAAGAAGTTATGAAGACTGGTCCAGCTGGCTCCAGTTTTGGAGAAAATAACTAAATTGACAGTACTCAAATGCAGCTGAATCATTGGTAAAGCGACTGGCAAAAAACTAAGCGGAACACACTTGTGCTATGCCAATGAACGTAGCAAGTCTTATTAACATATGCAAGACGGTCCAGTTTCTCGACCTCTTGATCTGATGATAATTGCCAAGATAACGAGAAACGGCTGTACACATGCTTTGCAGAAGAGCATTTAAGAGAAGGAGTCAAATTGACTTGTTGGTAATTAAAACGCAGGGCACCTTGTGATTCCAGGCTGAAACTCCATCCCCATCCAGCCGTAGAGCAAACTATAACGTGCAGACGGGATCATTCCAGTTCTGAGAATGTAAGATTGCATCATGTACCCGGAGATCAAGCGTTGCTTCACTCGCTTTATCTGCAAAAAATACAACATGTAGCAGCAATCATGAACGTTTGCAACATTTCGGGTATCACACATAAAGCACTAACGATAATACTCAGGTCTCCTTAAAAAAAATACAACCGTGGTATTACGCATAACTTGCTCGCTCGCTAGTCAGGGGTCGTGAGTTGAGCCTCTTTGGGTCGGTTAGTTTTCCGCACTCTCTACATAACGTCGTAAGAAACCCTGGTGCCTATGACAAAAACATACTCACTTGATACAAGAAACATTTTCGAATTGTGTCTAGATTCAAAGACTCGTCACAGACAAAATCATACAGCTCTTCCGACACGTGCTTTGCAAAAAGATTGTCATCTTCGCCAAAGTATAACTCCGCCTTCTCTTCCTTCAACTTCGAGTCACTCCACCATTTCGCTGTGTCCCAAAACGTCCCATCTGCCACCGTTATGCGCTGCACGGCTTCTTGCCACCGCGATGTCGTAAGCTCCTTCTGCGAGATGCTCTCATAACGCTTTTTTACACCAGAGGCTGGGTGGTAGACAGTAGAAGACAAAGCGACACTTTTCCACCACTGCAGAACACAGGGTCTCGTAGGGTTTGTTGTGCTCCTGGTGGGCCTAATTGTGAGGAGAAAAATCGTGGTCAGCCAAAGATAAAAAAAAGGTGGCATTACTTCCTGATCAAAAACCAGGCTCAAAAAATGCGAACGAGCGGATATGTTTTTTTCACCAAAATGTGTCAAACGAAATAATTACTTTCACAGGTTGAAAACAGGACACAATTATATAAACAGCAAAATATGAGGTAAGTAGCTTGCAAACTCTTTATCTGCCCGAGTTAAAGAAGACACTGCCAATATAGAAAAGTACCAAATATTTTTCCTAAACTGGCAACTCTAAGCTTGAAGTTTGTTGTGATGTTCAAAAACAACTTTTCTCACCCGAACCAACTTCAGTTTGTGCCTGTACGTGCTAAGGATGACGTCAATGAGCTTCTTGGGAATTTTCTCCATTGCAGCTGACTTCTCGCTTCGACTCGCCGAATCACTAAACTCGGTTTTCGCGAAGGACACTGCCGCTTCCTCTACAATAGCGTTAGACACCAATTAACACAAGTAATCGAGCAGCTCTTAATAATGCAAGCACATGATATGATACTACGAGGTTCTTCTTACTCGACGCACGCTTTGCCAATCATGACATCTTAGCTTAAGCATTAAATAAATAATATTAGGCTTACTCAATTTTACTAACGAATATAATAACTTGAACAGAAACGAATGTTCTCATTGAATCCCGCACTCTTTTCTGGCTTGTTGATGACGTAATGCCATCTAAGATTTTATGGGGTCTTCACCTTCACAAGGACAACATTCCAAGGAAGTGGTCATAACTAAATGCAGGAGCCTCCGACGTCATAACTTCATGCAAAAATGGCAACAGGGCTCGTGCTCTGAGTATGTTAGATGCTATAAATTACTCCTGTATAAACAAAGAAATATTTGCCCCAAATAAAGTTAATGAAAATCTGTTATTACGTATTACCAAACTCTCAGTCCTTCAAAAAATCCTACCTGCCCTTTGAAATAACTACCACTCTTAGGAAATGAAAAGCTTCTTTAGTGGCTCTATACAACAGACGTTTGCAATAAGAAAGCTGTAAAAATTGAGACTGGAGTAGTTGTTAAACATCTTATTGTGAATTAATGCCCCATAAATTGTACAATGAAGCGAAGATTCAAAACTTCTCACCAAGATCGAGGTGTTTAATCGTGGCAGCCATGATTGCACGTGTTGCCTTCTCGATGGGGTGGTCGAAAGGAAAATCAATGGCAGCAAACATCAGATCCCTGTGCGCCGAGACGAATTTTGTATTCTCGACGAACCGCGTCATAATCTTATTCAGAGGCAGATCGTAGAGAAGTCTTTCCAGCTCAAAAAAGTCTTCGTCAGTGTTATCGCTGGCTTCAAACTTGAAACTAATGGAGAATAGTTAGATTGATTCACAATTAGAAAAGACATAATACACAAACTGAACAGATTAGCACAAAGCTAGATAGCACAAATTTGGGTAGAAAATTAATAGGTTCTTTTCGTTAAATGTCGTTGATGACATTTCCCAGTTTACACGGGCAATTCATGTTTTTTGTACCAGCAAAATAGATATATATCGCTTCATAATTTAAATATAGAACCATAAAAACAGAGTCCAGAAAAAGGTATGACCATCCTTCAGCTGCAATTTTTTAATCAAAACCTTCCTCATCACCAACTCAAAACGTTTTTTTCAATCACTTTCATTTTTTATAAAAAAAATACAAATAAATCGTCCTCAAATATGACACTAACAGGCAAAACATTCCTCCGACTCCCAGCCGTGGAGCCGTCAATTTTTCTGGACTCTGCATAAAATTGCCAGATGCTTTACGTTGTACAAAAATTTAGTATTTCAATCGCAGTCAAACCCTATACAAAATGTTCAAAAAGGCCAGTTGATAAAGTTCTGTCTCTATCAACTCTTGGTTCAGATTAGAAATAATTGATTTCCATTGATAGTAAGTAACATACATGTCCTTCAGCACAGCAGAGCTCTCCACCCCACCGCAGAAGAGCTTAGATTCCATCCATTTCCGCTTTTCCATCTCTTCTGACGTAACGAGGACGCCACGCGCGAGGTGCCCTGCGTGAAGACCGAGAATCCACGCGAGAGTGCGCTCCGAGTCAAGAAATGATGATGCAATATTAACAATTTTCGAAGTATCCTTTTCTTTGGCCTAGAAAATTTGGTTTGTTTTAAGAAGAATTCATTCGAAAGAAATCAGAGTAAAATTAATTTTTCCACAACAAAAAATACTGAAAAAGTGATTGGCTGCTTTGAATGAAAAATGATCATACCAGTTGGGCTTCTTCGCCAACTTCAAGATCGCCGATGTAAAATGCATCCATCATCAGTAGAGCCTCTTCAGAGTGATGCATCGAATCAAATACCGATGTAGCATCTTTCCCTGCAAAATAAATGACGAACCATATAATTACTTGCATCAAACAACATTTATGACCCATTCTATATTTTTCTAATTGCAAAATTTAAGACCGTACCACAGCTGTAAATATGAATACTGAAGCTGAAGCTATAGCCCCAATACGATCAGGTGGACAAAAACATTCCGTTACCTGCATAATGCTCCAACAACATTTCACCGCAAGGTGCTTGATCCTTCATCAGACTGAGATCATAGACTTTGTTATGAATCGCGACCCACGTGTTTCCTTGCTTGACGTTTTCATCTAAATCACTCTGAGAAATCTTTCTAATAGATTTTTCCGGCTTACTTTCCGGAGTCTTGACATTTTCATCTGCAAAAAAAGAACATATTCTTCTGTATATTACATTTCTATATATTTCGAATTTTTTCTTATACGTTTGTAGCATACGCTTAAAGATTTGGCAACAACTTTTGATTGAATATCTGATTGAATATCGTTGAGGATCTGCACGAAGACCAGTTGGCGGCGTACATCACACAAGACTAAAAATACCAAAGTGAAGAGCATCTCACTTTTCAGAAGAATAACATAGCATCGCATAAACATCTCTACAGTACAATCTTGGCAGTCCTTTCTACAGTACAATCCTGAAATACCTACTTTTAAAAATTATACCTTCAGAAACCCAGGTCAAATCTGTAGCATCCTCAGTTTGCCATTGCCCATTCAGGTGGTTGAACATGTCCAAGTGGTCCAAAAGCTCCCCTAAAAGTGACACTCCTTCGGATGTGGCTGCGACAGCGGGGGAAAAGCTCTGTGCTATCGTCAACAGGACAAGAAACTCCCTCAACACGATGCCAGGCACAGTCAGCAACATAAAGCTGGACATTTTATTGTACGAAACCGACCTCTTAAGCATTCGTTCATAGCCTTGCTTTAAAAGCGATTTGCAACACGTGACCATTGCTTGAATGTATCTCTTTAGCAATATCGATACTGACTTGACTTCCGGATTTGTGTCTGAGATATAGCCTGCAAAAAAATGTTTTCTCTCGCCATTTAGGTTCACTTTTTTATCGTTAGATAGACTGCTAGGTATCGTTAGAAAGACTGCTTTATCTAAGATTGTAAATGCCTATAACAGCAGCAAAGTTGATAACAGCAGCAAAGTTGATAACAGCAGCAAAGTTCTCCGACAAGACTTCACATTCAAAAGATTCACTTAATCATAGAAAAGGGTTGGTGAAATTAGCTACCTTTGTAAGGCCAGTATTGCTCCTTCGCATTGAACTTAAAGAGTCTCGCAAACAACAATCGTTGGTATCGCAGGATCAAGCAAATATTCTTTTCGATGAACGCGAAATTACTCCGAGTTGATGTAGTCTCGATATCGTTTTCGCCCAGCCTCTCAAGGGCGTCGATTGTAACGATCTTCAAAAGCAGTTCGATAAAATCCCCGACCAGGTCAAGACACCTTCGGTCAAACTTCCCTTCACCGGGTCGTCGAGCAGCGGATGAAATCAGGTCTTTGATTCCGTTGTCAATGGCCGAGTCGATCCCACCAACATTGACAAGACTGTCCATCAAAACATCAATCAGAAATCGCTGCCGAAGACAAACGCTTGAACCATCTAGAAAGCAAACATGGAAATACACTTAACGTGAATCATGCAAGACACTTCGATGTAAGATTTTGATGACGGAAATTTAAAACTCTAAAGAACTTAAAGTTCTTGTCATGTTCGTATGAGATCATGACGGTGAGACTGGTAACTCATACAACGGAGGAACTAACGCTTCCTTAAAACTCTCCATACAACCTTATCAAGCAACATATTCCAGGCAAAGGCGAATTCGAACCGGGAAATCACTGAATAAACTTACCAATGTCATCTAAAACTTCTTTCAACGCAAGGATTCGCTCATCAGCTTCGGGTAACAAAACCGACCAGCCGCTGCGAAGGATTGACTGCGCTTCTGACCTCACAAAGCGATCAACTGCAGCCTTCGAAGCGAGGCTTATGATTTTTGCTTTAAGTGCTTCTGTAGATGGGTCCCCCTCTTCTCCGCGCTTCTTTTCAAAAGGATGCAATGCACAAGCCTTCGCCGCAAGAAGCTGGTTGGAGAAAATACAGGAAGGTATGCAGATTCAATAATACTGGAGGGTATGCAGTTTGAATAATACTGGAGGGTTTCCAAACTCAATAACAGAAGAAGGTATGCATATTAAATAATACAGCATGGTATAAAATTCCAAATCTATCGACAGGAAGTGATTGAATATGGACGTCTTACACAGTAATCGACTCGACACAAGTAATGTTGGATTCTTATGGTTGGTACAAGCACGTAAGTGCAGTGCGCTCTAATGCTGTCAACCCCAACCCCAGCAAAGAAATTGCTAAGAAACAGTTTCATTGCGGACATGCTTTGAAAATCCGTTTCATGAGCCTTTATATTAACAAGTTTTGCTTTGTCAACTTTTACAAAAAAAGATACTTCAAAGCAAAACTGAGTCGAACAAGATAAGATTTGGGGATTCTTAATCCAAAATACTTCCTTCCCTTCGTAATGCAACACAAGAAACAATTTAGATAGACCACGAGAGACTATTTGACATGACGTCAACAGTCAAAGCCTAAACAGAGTAAAATTTGACTCTGTACAAGGCGAGTGCAGTTTCAAGTTGACGAAAGGGGATCGAGCTTTGAATCAAACTTGGAACGAGCATTGAAAGTTTAACACAAAATATTTCACTAGCTTAGTAACTGAAATGCAACAACGAACCTGCAGTTTCAACAACTTCAAAGCACAGACAGAAATTTTATCGCTGTTGTTTTTGAGCCAGTCGTTATTGCCCTCCTGCACAGTTTCATGATCGCAAATTTCCAAGAGGTCGTTCAGCTTATCGAATGTCTCTTTGCAAATGTCGATTGAAAACGGGGCTTTGGCGGTCATTGCACGCGCTTTTCCCGCAGACCAGCAGAACGTCTGGAACAAAATCAATCATTGAATGCAGGAAAAATTGCATTTGAATACATTGAATACATGAACACATGGCGAGTGCAACAGTAAACATGGCGTAAATTTTGAAATAACACGGCAGCAAAGTCAATAGAATGGTAAGTAAAACTGATAGTCTAAGCTGGTGCCTATTCGGTAGAACCCCGTGAAGCCATACAGTAGACAAATCAGACTTGAGTCAAATCAAATTGATTCTTAGTTCCCTTGGGCAAAATTCTGAAATATTTTCTAGAGGTCCGACAAGTTCGGTAATTGTTGACAAAGATTCTTTTCCATTTCCTTATCACTCCAGAAAGGTCCCACTAAAATGGATTCGACTGTATTGATCTGTTAGAGGAACATCGCATCTGTCAGTCCGTTTTTTGATTGGCTGATATTTTTGGTACTTGGAACTTGTCCTCAAAAGATAGTGCCAGTTTACGAGAGATAGGTTCGAATCAAGAGCGGCCGCCATTCATCTTTAACACCATTAAATGATCTCTTTAAAAATTGTGGTGAATGAAACCCAGCCACTGATCCTACCTGAGAAGGCCCAGCAGCTATACCGACATTCAGTGCGCCCGACTTCCTTCCGAGAAATATGGGTAGTTTCTCAGTCGACGATTCGTCTTGCAAGTCATGTGATCCCCAGAAAAAGACAGACCGAGTCTGAGTGACGGCAACGCAATGGTGATAACCAACAGCAACGTCTATTATTGGGTTGTCAAACAGGTTTTCCACCGCCTTGGGCACCAGTGTGCCTTCTTTTGAGCCATGACCAAGTTGATAACTGTCTCCGCGACCCCTTAGATAATAAAAAGGCAAATACAAAGTTCAATGAGTTATGCCACTTGTTAACTACTAGTGGAAAAACCCAGCAGTATTAGCACCTCCCTTATATCTTAAAAATTTTGCTCCTGTGACAATTCGTCTTCCTTTAGGTTGCGCAAAAATGCCTGAAGAGACCCGAATCTCCTTCAACTTCTATCTAAAGGTTGTAGATAAAAACTCATTCGTTAGTTTTAAATCAAGACGTAGAGACTACTTGTCAAATATAATATATCCCTGTTGTATTTATTAATAAAATTAACAAACAGTGTCAACGTTTCTAGTCAACTGCTGAAAGCCAGTTCCATCAGATTCAAAGCTTTGCAGAGCACAACACTCAAATCATAGGAATAGGCTAATGATATGTTAAGCTAATGAAACACACACAAAATATACGAAATTGTGTTTAAACTAATTCATTAAAAACCCTATTAAAGTTGGAAGGTTGCTCGTTTATAACCATTTTCAAAGGGATAAATATAAAGAAATACCAGGTCCAGATTTTTCCATCTTCCGTCAGACAAACTGAGAAATCTAGGCCACAACAGACATGAATCACAGCCTCGAGGGATTCGATCAATTGTGGCACATGAGTGCTCATTTCTGTGCCTCTACCAAGCTTTCCGAAGGATCCATCGCCCCAAGACCATATTTTACCTTTAAAAAAGAGCAAAAAAATAAAATATAACGGCTACAAAAAGCCTTCCGCTCAACAAAACTATCTAAAAAGCAGATTTATAAGTTGCATCGATAGACGATAGATAAAGTATAATATTGTCAATGAAATCAATTGATCGATGCGCTCTTTCGACAAATAAATTCTGAGGCAGATTAATTAATAACCTTTAGCAAATTAGCACAGTGACTAAAGGAACCCGTGCTTGAATTTGCCAAGGAGCATTAAAGGACGCAAAGAACTGAGTGCAAAAGGTTATTCGGAACTGCCGGAGTCTGCGGTTAAAGGATCTTTATGGAAGGATTATCAGAAATGATACACAAAACAAATTTATTATTTTCAAGCAATTTTATCCCCTCAATACATGTAATATCAATTTCATATCGTTTTACGGGCTGCATATATCATTAGACTAGCCTACTCTTATCAGCTTCTCTTAATATGTGCTCTATAAACTGAATGAAGGCAAATAAAAACATATTTTACCGTCAGAAGTCGTGGCAAGCGTGTGGGCGTTTCCCATTCCACAGGAAATGTCTGTAACCTGCAGGCCTTTTAACTTTTCGACCAGCTTCGGCGAGGTGAAATCACTACAGCATCCTGAAATCAACATTGAAAAGCTAACTGGTTCTGTATAAATACAAACTTAAATCAATTAACCCGGTAAGCATAAGAAATTTGAAACAATAAGCAAACACTAAACTGAACAGATTCAATTATTCGTTTCAAACTTTGGTTATCAATCATATATAAAATTAATTCATTAAGACTCGGGAATTTAAGAAGAGATTTTTTCCCGTACACAATTGTACTTTTTTATTTTAAAGAACTTATAGAATCAAAAATGAAAAAATAAGCTTCAGGACCATGGTTTCACACCGTAAAATTAACCTTTTTGGGAATATAATAAAACATTTTTGCTTATTTTCTTTGCATTTTTTGTTTTAAAATATTCACTTTTTTGGTCTCAATGTATTTTCCAATCCTGGTGATTAATTTTCAAATAGAACATTACCGTGCCCCAATCTTCCATTTTCCCCACTGCCCCACGTGTAAAGTTCTCCATTTTCAGTAACAGCAGCACTGTAAGCACTCCCACATGCAACGTGGACAACCCGCTTCCCAACCAAAGCGGGGATCGGTGACTGCGCAGGAACACCAGTTATGCACGAAGACAAGCTATTCCTAATTAGAAAGGTTTTCATGGAATTAGAATGAACTTCAAAAGGTTAAGTTGATCAGCAAAACACGAATTCGTTGTGATGTAAATTTTACATACTAAGCAACGTTTACTGTCACGCTCAAACGACCCTATACTCACTAACAAATTATATTATTAAGTAATATTACTTCTAACCTAGTAATTGTTCAAAAACTTTAATCAGGGCATTCGGGGTAAAGGAACAAAACAGTGACATATCAAACAACTCTAAAGAATTATCATGTAACTGGATTTTTTAAAATAGCCATTGTTAAATTTATAACAAACACATTAGCATAAAGAGTCATTATAATTTCAACAATTGCTAAAGAACGGGCCATGACACGATAACTAAATCGCTCCTGCGTCACAAAATTTCTTACTCTTCCACGATGTCTCCAGTGCCCAGGCAACCATGGTAATTCTTTCCCCATGAGAATACCTCTCCAGTTGACGTCAATGCAAGAAAGTGCTGACCATCCAAACTTGCAGCAATTTTGCCAACTTGAATCCGTACAGGTAGATCCACGAGGCGACAAAATTTCTAAAACAACACAGACGATGTATGATCATACCTCCCTTCGTAAGATGACAAATATAATTATGTTTTAAAATTGTTGAAAAAAAAATTCTTAGGTTGTGCCCTGTTTGAGAGAAGACTTACATACAGAATCTTTAAAAATACAAAACTTTTTCCAAACTTCTAGTGCATCTAAAACTCCTAGCCACCGTCAATTTCTTTGCTCCCCGATTCAAAATGCATGATGAGCAGGGTATTCTGGTACCTGAATTCTTCTTGGCTGCTTGTTCTCCGTGTATGAAGGGATTTACTGCTGGAATCTTGAACTATATTCAAGCTTCACTCACATTTTATTCAGCTTCATTCTTAATGTCATTTCATGTATACCACTAACCATTTACAACATAATTCTGTACAATTCAAAACCACAAAACCAGAAAATTCAGGTTTCATTTATAAACCCTGTGAGCTCAATTAGATTTTCATAATTACTTTGAGAGAAGAAAGTCCGATGAGACCAGGCAGATAGTCTGCCAAGAACCTAAACAAACTAGTCCAAAAAGGTCCGAAAAAAATCCGCGGAACTTGTATTCTTACCAAGCTCTCTGCATTAACTTCAAAGGTGTAGACTCTCTGGTATCTAGTCAGAACAATCATGACAGTTGCCGTGATGCAAATTTGCTTGATTGGAATTTCGACAACAGTGCCGCAAAGTGAGGGCTTGTGTGGCATCGATGGGTTGCCCTTGCCGCCCCAGAACAACAACTCATACTTGAATCCATCCTCCTATGAAACAAATGAATGCCGATGAAATGTTAACTAGAGTTAAGTTAAAACTGAATCCTCGATGTCATGCAAAATTAAAAAAAACAGAACACAGAATCTGTCTAACATTCCCAAGCTTTAAAGCGCTTGAATTTTTGAGATTTTTGAGATGCACCTTATCGACTAAAAGAAGTTTGCTAATTGTCTACTTCTCCAAAAGCAGCTCTCAGCACCTATTTCTATACACATCTATAAAAGCTTCTGACAATCAACCTTTTGTGATCTTCGTAAGGTAGACTTGCAATCCACCAAACCACCATGTTCACCACCCCTTTCAATAGAGTTACAGCGACAGAGATACCCACCTCGACAGTGTCTTTCTCCTGGGTATCCTGAGCTGGGGCCGCATACAAAACTGTCAAACTGCTCAGGTACCTCAAAATCTCAATCGTGACGTCACGCAGGTCGAATCGACTTTCCCCGTCGTCATCATCATCATCGGCGCTAACATCGCGTATTGGTTTCACATTCTTCAAGCAGTGTCCAGTCAGATTACCAATCTTTGAATCCTTTATGAAATAAAATAAAGTTATAACCTCGAAAAAGTTTAATAACCAACGATGTATTGCACTATTCAGCAAACCCGTCGTCCAAGAATTATGTAGGCCTCTCGCTGTGAAATAAATTCCCCGTGTAATGTCATCAATAGCCCATTAAGCCCAATCTCCACTAGGCGGAAAATTGTCGCGCCGCGAAAAGTAGGATCACTCTCTACTTTTCGCTAGTCGGCATTTTCCGCCGCGACAATTTCACTAGAGAAGATTGGGCTTTAGTTATTGGACAGGCTAGCACCTGGGCATCTTTGTGGTTGTATTTCTAAATTACCTGACTACCATTCCCGCGGTCTTCACAACTATGAGACTGACGGCCCAATATTCCGAATAAAAACACCCAATAAACACAAATCTTTCGCTTGCCGGGAGAAAGGAGGCAAAGTTTGGAATAAGCTTGACCCAAGAATAAAACCAGCTCCATTTTTATATTGCTATACGTCGAGAATGAAATCGAAGATTCTTGGAATTTCTTTATCCTCTGCAATTCCACTTTTCCTTCTTTTGTTGATGAGAATTAATCAGCCAAACTTCCGACATTGATGATTTACTATCACTCTCACAACAAACGTTGCGCAATGATAACATTTAGCACTTCAGTCATAACATCAACCTTCTCGACTGCTTGACTCAGTAGCTATCAAATCTGTAGATTTCGTTGGCATCTTAGTTTTTGCAACAACATATAAGCCCATTTTGGCTTTTTGATTATTGCATTTCCTCATACTTGCTGACCCTTCAATCTCACAATTTGCTTGCCATTTTCAAAGCAATATACAAATAGAACAATATTCAACAACAATATTTAACAATAATAGCTCGACAAAACCTAAATAAAGGAAGGGGAACAAAAAGTCTTACATACAAGGCAAAAATAGCCTAAAGGCAAAAAAACGTTTCCAGGTGACAACGTTCTTAATGGTAACTGGAAGCTTTCTGATGAGAAAAAATTGAATCAAACAAATGTTTTTTCACCAACCTTGGACCCCAGTGCAGAAGCCGAGTTGACATCCTTTGTTAACTTTCCCAATCTTTCAATTATGTTTCCTAGTGGGATCTTCGTCAGTGTTGGGTCTTCCTGTGAAGTGCATAGTTTTAGTGAAACTATAACAACCTGTATTATTTGGTGTAGAGATCCATATTGGAATGCAATTTCAAAGAGAAGCACAAGTGCTTTCTGGCGGTCTTTGGTAGGGACATTTGGGCAGTCGGTGCTGTAATGAAAAGGCATTTGTCAGGTGAATGATACAAAACTCAAAATTCCAAAGCCTCTATCAAGGACTTAGCATTTTGCAAATATTCTGCTTAAATATCTGCTGCAAATGCTTGTACAAAAATGTAAGCCTTACCCAAGAACCACTTTTTCAAGGAAGGAGGATGACATGAAAAAGAGTTCACTCCATAATGGCGATGTTTCACCATCATTGAACAAAAGAGCCTCAGGCAGCTTCTGCAAAGTCTGCAATGATTCAGTTAATAATCCACTACAAAGGTCAAGATCCTCTCCTCTGCTCCACGACCTTTGCAGAATTTTAAAGGCAAAAGTCAGCATAGTTTGGATTCCATTTCTTGCCAGCTCTGCATAACACTCATTCTCTGATTGAGGCCTAGAATGGTATCCAAAAATATTCTTGTCAGGGTTTCTAATAAACAAATAATGAATGAAATAGCAGGTATTTGCAAATAAAGTAAAGAGATCATTATAATAACAAGCTAGTGGATGGTATAAAGAGAAGGAATTGCCTATCCAAGCAGTATTAGCAACAAATAAATGAAGCAGTAATAGAACTAATTAGATGCCTTTACAAAAACCTATTTAACAGCATGGCATAATTGTATTAAACAAATGCATGATGAATTAAGCAAACAGCAGTTAGGCCTCCAAAATTCCCAAACCTGGTTGTGTGTACCCACCCAAGAGTAAGCAATCACCCTTATGCCAATTTCTCTATATAGAGACTTAATCAAGATACAAGCCCACAGTATTATCATTCTAACATTAGCTGGTCTGAAAATTTGCTATTTGCCAAGCAAACTTTAGGTAAATCTTGTAATCCTTTAACTAATTTACTGACAAAACCAAACAAAAACATATGGGTTCCTTACTAATCATTAGCACAAGAAGCTAGATATTCAAGCATTGTATATGACTTCTTTAAAGCAAAAGACTCTCTAAAAATGATTTATCATGATTTAATGAGAAAATTCATAGAAAGTATAGCTGTATACTTTTCTTTTCCCTTATCTTCATGTATATTTGTTTTCTTTGTCTTTCTTGCTACCTCCTTTTTTGCTTCCCCAAAACACTGCCTGGACAGGGCTGCAAGATGTCTACCCAGAATGGCTATTCGCTTATTCAGTCTTCCAAATGACTTGACTGAGTTCATTGTGGCATGGATAATATTCCTCTGATTAATTTCAAGTGAAAATAAATACTGTTCAAGATGATCTTTAGAGTTCCTCTCCCAAAACCATGACTTTGGTGGGTGTAGCAATGATGGACATTCCTTGCCATCATTTTCTTTCTCCAGTTCATAGGCTTGAACAATTTGGCAACTGGAACAATTACAGCCTTGGCTTGGCCCACAAATGACATCACAGCACTCACAAGATAACACTGGTTGCCCGCAGTAATATGTCCCATTATCGGCCCTTTGTGACAAGAATCCATCTGGGTTAATGGATGCTTCTTTTACACAAGGAAGTAGTTCTCCTGACTTGACGAGCACATCATAAAATACTGTGAGCTGTTCTTCTCTGAAAATACTCTAGAGGGGAAGTTTGAAATGAAAACTTAAATCAGCCTAAATTCAGCTCTTTATCTAGATACGATGGTTGAGAATGGCACATCATAAAAATAGCTTTAGCCAAGGAAGTGCAGCAATTGCCTAGATTTTGTGATGGGTATTATTATATCGCATGTACCAGCTAACATTATCTTGTATTAAATTTAATGCTATCAAAGTAATGAACAAGTAAAAAGTTACTAAAAAGGTTGCACAAAACAAGTTAACAATTACTGTTGTAACATGGTTTTCTCCTCACACAGAACTCCAACAACCCATTTGAAAGCAAATATCTTATGATCACAAGAACCTTCAAAGACAAACAACTTCTGGACATTTCCAAAACTTGTGGTCATTTTGTATAACAAAACACAAAGAAGTCTGTTGTTAATTGATAATTGTGGCACAGATTTCGAAAATTGATCCATCAACTCAAACCAGAGCTGCATTTGTTTGGAAGCAAGCAAGTGCCAAAACAAAAACTAGATTAGTGTTGAGCAAACACAAGTACTTTGCATAAAAGAAAACGATACTTGTAGGATGCAAACATCTCAACTTGTGCATACTAAATTGCATGCCTTTTCATAATTTTTTTAGAGATTTTCAACAACAGAACTTGTGGCCTCGAGATTAAAAAAACAATGTTTTGAAACTACAATTAATATTTTAACTGGTGATGTCTAGAGACTTCGAGGCCTCAAGAGCAAGATAACTATAAAACACTTTAATTCTCTTCATCTAGGCAAAAAATATCAAATTGCAAAAACACGCATGTCTCAAAAGTCTTGCTGTATAGGCCGAATATAATAACAAAAGAACGCAAGTTAAACTGTCACCTGTATTGTGAAATCTAGCCATCTCTGATCTAGGTCAGGATCGGTTTTCAGGATAGGTACAACTCTTGTCTTTCCTGGCACTTGCATCATGGCCTGTTTCAGCAGTATTCGATTAAATTTGAGCGTTGTTTAAGCTCTCGCTCATCATTCCCTGGCAATCATTCCGAAGTCCCAACTGCTATTTCGGTTGACGCGTACATGAGGTACCTGTCTGGTATCCCTGTCAAATATCACCGCCTGCTTCTTGTTTTCGTCAAAAGTTATCGCCCCTGTTATATTTTTAACCCAGGAGACAAAACAACATTTGTTTCATATAAATGGTAATAAGATATCGTACCAATGACCAAACTATTTAAAGTCAAAAGCTACTTTATTTTATTAAAATATTGAAAGCTAAGACAATATTTAAAAGAAATAATCAAACAGAATGAGACCTGGCAGTGCGTAAATAAACTATTGCAAATAGGCTCTGCTTCTACTCTTTAGCATCAGAAAAACATGCAACTAATAATAATAATGACACAAACGACATAATGGCTTATAACACTGCCTTGTAAAATAATCAAAACATTGGCCCAACTTATTGCAAAAGTCAGAAAACTTCAGATATCTGTGGTGGTTTACAACTTTTATACTGTATCAATTGAATTCCTGCTGCAAAAGTTTCGAGAAATCATATTGCATTAGCTCTGGCTAACTGCTTGCAGTCCACCTGGGCCAATACGCAGAGACAACCTTTCACCGATTATATTCCATTAAGTCTCATTAGATGAAGCAAAGTGCGGATTCGACACAATCATAAAGTTCCTGTTGCTAGTCATTTGGCCAAATGTCAACCACATAAAAGCCACGCCTGAAAAACCATATTGCATCCGCGTCAAACCAGATCTTGCCCACACAACACTTTTTGCGAACAGAATTCTTGGTTGGCCGGTGCAAAACATGTCTCATGGAAAGGTAAAGGCTAAAGCTTGCAAACGAAACATATCTATAGTTGAAAGTAACTTTGTAGGATATCATTGCAAGGCTGATATTGCAAGTAAGTTAGCATTAAAGTTCGCACACCGGCATTTGAGAAAGAAAACAGACCAAGGAAGTGGGTTCATATTTTTTCTCCAAAGGAAACGAAGTTTTGTGGACACATTCATTTTCTTTGAAGGCTATTGAATGGCTAACAATTAGATAATTCTCAAATAAGTTCATTGGCTGCTTCCAGGCTTTCTTTTGACGACATGTCTACACTATTCGCGTTACTTGTTACAAAGGTGCTAGTGATCAGAGAAATTTTAAAGTTAGTATACATTTTTCGCCTTCACTAGATGCTGCTATTTTAAGGTGTCTACTTAAGGAACACTGGAGAACAAGCACCATTGGCAGTAAAAATATTTGCTGTCAACTGACTCAAACTTAGAAAACATAGCAGGGCTTCTTACTTACACTCTTCACAAAGCCACGTGACCTAGCGATGGGGACAGAAAGACATACGCCTTGGAACATATGAATAAGCCGATGGCCATTAGTTATAAAAGTGTGACAATGAGATAAATTCAAAAATTTGCTGCAGCATGATTGAATTCATAAAAAATATAACAGCTTCAGCTTGTACTGAACTTAATACATTCATTTTAAAATAAGTTTCAATGCCACTAAATAAACAACTTTATTGCTGACTTTTTGAATTACGGAGAGGTGGAAAAGGTACAGGTCGTCTTGATCGGGAAAAAACCAATATCCTGTCACCAATGCAAGGAGCGTTGAAAGAACTTAGCTTTCACATCACAGGAAGGGTACACAAAGTCAAAGGGAGTCCTCATGGGAAGGTTAGAAAACGTCTTTACTATGAGGGCCAATGGATTTGCAAATTACCTTTCAACGCCCCTATGCAAAGAAAATATTTTACGTGCATAACACGAGATACGGAGAAACTGTAAGATAAAAACAATTATATTTAATAGAGCCAAGGATACGAAGACGACAAACAAATGCATATGTAAATGAGAAGAGTGCCTATACTCTTGTAGTTGAAATTATGCCTCTGTACAGAAAAGTTCTCATTGGCAAATCGGCAGCTCGTATTGCGAACACTTGATGAAGATACGAATCATCATCTGCAGAATCAAAATAGTTCCATATTACTGTCAGACACTTTTTTCGATGAGCGTTTTAAAGCTCTAGCGACAGGCAACGATATTTCAAAGTTGCCAGTCGATGTTTTCACCCACAACCTGGACCAAAACAATGCTAAGAGGAGATCTACCCATAACAATACAACATTATTATCGCAGCACCAAGAAGCTCTGGTATGGACGGTTGAAAGGGAGTCTTTTCTATACTGAAGTCAAGCAAAAATTCCTACAACCTCAGTATTCTAAAATGACTGCCAGGGTTGCTACACTGTGTAAGACGTAGACACAACTATGCAAAACAGTATGCCAAATATTATACCATACAGTCCATTGGCCCACACCTATTATTCGTGGCTAATTAGTTACTAAAAACTAATGGTCAGAAAATTCCTCTAATGTCTGAAGCATTTAGATTAATGTTTTCTATACAAGAAAAAATTCCAGCTTACAAAATATCTTGTCTACAGAAGAACAACATCATATAGATATGATATATATACAAATGGGTTTAGTGTTTACGATTGACTTTGATCCAAGATCATCCATCTAGCTTTGGAGGGGTTCTATTGGGTTGTTTGGATCCTTCCGCGATTGTGATTAACATGGGAATCAAACCAGATCTTCGAGCTTCTTCCTTGGCGAATTTCCCTTTGGTAGTTTCTGACCCGGTTCCAGCTGCATGATGGGAACCATGTTTACTCTAGTCCCTTTTCTTTCGAGCTCGCCGGGTCGCGCTAAGACAATAGAAATAAAAATAATTAATGAGCACGCAAAGAAATTGAAACTGGCTTAGTTAAGACCTCGAAGCACAAAGATCACTACAAACTACAAAGTGCAGCAAAGATTTCGAAAAAATTATTCTATTTCAAGAGTCATTTCTTTTACATCATGGCCTAGCACTTTATTCAAGACGCGATTTAATGTCTGTAGCTTTCTTCTTCAAAATTCAACGCAAAAGTAGCAGGACATTCAGGCCTGCATTTGTGCCTTGGTTTCCTTGCTCTGTAAAATTACTAAATTTGATTCGAGGTTCAACGGCCATTCAGAGAGAATTATTTTGGAGTTCTGCATAACTTGGGTCGATTTGCTGCAAAAACAAACATAAATATTGATAGATCAATACTGACAGAATTTAGCAAAAATGAATTGAGAGTTTCACCTTTCCTGGGTTGCCTTTTCCGTTGGGGCCTAGATGGGTCCCTGAAGGCCTTTCCTGTGTTCAGTGCCTCCATAAGGCCATCCAAAATACCCTCTTCGCTGCCACCTGTTTCCAAAACAACAGCAAAATTCAAAATAGTTTACATATATCAAATTGACAGTTTTCATTTATTAAATTGACAACCAAAAAAGTCATTGTTCCTAAAAGACAACAACAAAAGAACGGCCAGGATTGCAGACAATACAAAAATAGATCCACAAACCAATTTCCTTCTTTCGACCACGGGCAGCCTCTTCTTTCTTTCGCTTTTCTTCTTCCTGTGTAACCCAACAACTTTGTATTAAAAAAGTTTAACATTTCTGACTGTTAGAAGAAATGGCTTCGAGGTGATGATAAACCAAACCACATTTCCAGTCCAAAATTCAGAGCACTTTACATCAAAAGAACCAAAATATCAGCTTGACAACAAAGCTTGATTCAACTTGATGCGGAATGTAAACAGAATCAAAAAGGCCTAAATCTCAATTTTATCTTCAAACGTTTAAGTCAAGAATGTATCATAATATCTCACAGAAGATGCAGGTAAAGAATTAGGAAGAAATCTGTTTTCATATTTCGAATATTAGCTAGCGTGAAGGAAATTACCGCCTTCGCCTTGGCCCTTCTTTCCTTTTCCATTTGCTCCTTTCTTTTTGCATTATCCTTTTTACATTTCTGAAAGTAAAATTCATAAACACTAACGGGCAAGTCAGAGATAAAGAAGAGTTGCACATATAATAAAAATGACAACTGAAAACGAGTAGAAAATGAAAAAAAATTTAAAGGAACACAAATTATAGAAATATCAATATACAGAAGGAGGAAAGCCCAAAAAAGATGAACCAGGCGACAATTTTCAACAACTCACAAAAACGTAATAATCGAGAAACTTACCTCGTATTCAATCAAAAATTTATGAAGATTTCCGAAAAATTCTTCGGTTGAATTTTTTTTCGGATCGAGAACAAAATACTCAAGCAAATCTTTGAAGAGATTCAGCATCTTCTTCAACATCTCTTCCAACACAGTAACCTCTTCCTTGGAATTTTGCAAAAATTTCTGGTTGTATATCAAGGCAAAACATGTGATTGCACTGGCCATTACTTTATGACACAGTGCAGAAAATTCTCTAAAATGGGCTCTATCAGTCGGTATCTCTGATGACATCGAAAGTGATATAAGAAAGTATATAAAGTTTTTTTGTGAAACCAAGTATATACATAAATGAATGAGAACATAAAACTAAGCCTGAATATTGCCTATTTATTATTAACAATATATCTTTGAATTTGAGTAAAATAGCTACTAATACGTCACTCCGCTCAATTCGACGTCTAGAAAAATACTTGAAGTGGATGGAGTGGAGAAAGGTGTGCGCGGCAGAATCACTTTTAAGAGTAGGTAATAGAATCAGTAAAAAAGTTGAGTAGTTGCTTGCTAGTGGAGGAGGATACAGCCATGACTTCACCGAAGGCGTCATTGGGGCCTTTCGGTTGTTGGTGATGCTTTAATTCGTTTTCAATTCGGTTCAAAGCCGAACGAAGACTGCTTACGCCTTTGACGAGAATGTCTTCTGAGTCTGCAAAGGAAATTAAAGCCTCAAACTCTGCGCTAAAAACAAGATTGAAGCAAGCCAAATAAAAAAGTGGCCACTGGCTAGGAATTATCTGGCAAAATAAAACGCTGGTGTTGCAATCATTGGTGGCCAAAGATTTATCACATAACATCATTTATCGATGATCAATGAGCCTATTTTGAAAACAAAAATTTATTTAATTTGAAAAGCCCTTCTAAGCTATAAAAAGCCCAGTCTTCAAATAAAGACTTTTATTTCCATAAAGCTTTAAATTATATAAAAACAACTTTATTCCATCAAATGTATGTAAAGAGTTATGTACCCAATGTTATTTATGTAAACAAATTATGGCTTTGACTAAATCAGGGGCCACATGATCTAGAAACAAGTGTACTCACACTTGGCTGCCTGTTCCACGTGCGACAGGTCCTCCTCAAACCCAATGATGTTGGTGTATTTCTCTTCAACTGCACTCGCCAGGAAGTGAACTAACGTCATTTTTCCATCAGCTGACTTCGTGTTTCCTAACTAGAACGAAATTTCTTGGATATGAAACAGTCTTCCCAATAAATACATTTTAGCAAAGCGCCATAATTCTCCACCCTAATTTACCAAGCTCTGTTCATTTTGCCAAGCTCTATTCTTGGGCTTCTCTCTTTGAAGTCACCATTTTTCTGGTCCTTTCTTAGACTAACCACAACTTTCCCTGCCTCCCCAACCCTTTAACGAGCACAAGAAAGAATGTAGACAGAAACCCGAATGACGATTCGCCATGTTTTATTTTTATAATTGATCATATTAACCCTCGTATGTAAATGTTCCATCGATCAAACGAGCCTGCAAAGTCCTTTAAAATCTGGCATAAAGCCTTTTCGAATGAAATAGGCATGCGTAGCCATTACCCCTAATTATGTGCCTTCTATTGGAAATCTTAAACTGACACTTCAAAGGCCTCTGAAAAACGTTTGAGAACGAATATTTTGATAGACAGATAAATACAGATCACGCTTAGCAGTCTTTAACTAGTGCTATATGCAGAGATGATAACATAGCTCCGGAGCTGACCTTGTTCAGCAAACTTAAGTCATAACCAAACGATCTTTCGTTTCGGGATCCAGCATTCATATAATTGCCGGTCAACAATATGAGCTACGGAAAAGAAAAAGAAAGCTTTAATAAAAAATAATATTGGATAACTATACAAAATCTGGTCACCTGGTCATCATCATATCACCTCAACTATAAAAAAGACACACAGCTTAACTTAAAGAAGAAATATTGTTCTTTCTCACTCAACCACAAAATTCGTAACATTTGCCAAGTACACTTAGGCATTCGTAGTCAAGTCGACAAACATTCTGTCTTATATCCCATAAGGGATATCGTATATCCCATGCTCCCAAAGATTTGTAAATATTAAAAATTTGAAGAACCAGCTGAACGAAGAAATTTTTCAATGAAAATGGAGTCAAGTGGATCGTGACAATGCCAGTGGGAAAATGACTTGAATAAACTCGACAGCAAAAACTCCTAGACATAACATTTCTCTTTGAATTTCCTCAAAACGTTAAACTCAGAAAAAGAGTCGATCAGACTGATGATATTGCAAGCTTTAAGAATCACATGATGAATAATTAAACTTCTTGGGATTCAAATGACTCTTGCAATCATCAATTCTCTCTGGTAAGTAATCTGTCTGCTCTGACAAAGCTATGAGGATTTTCTTCAAAAATGAATTCTCAGCATGCGGTATTTAATCAAATGAATGTCTGAAAATTGACGAAATAGTAATCAATGCATAAACATTGGGGTTTGATGAAAATACCTCAATTATCCCATACCTCAAGGAACTTCGAGAACTTTTTGCTTGATTTTATTTCCCTGCAAGCCTCGGTTATGTTGACAATGCCCTTGGAAAAGAAATGGTAATCATGAATATCAAGCTACGAAACAGGATGTCTTCAGAAACGAACAGATCAAAACATTGGGACTCGTAATATGGCACCCAATTCTACAACTGAAAACACCTAGATAGAAACAAACTCAATTAATCTGACCATTGCTTTGTATTCCATGACATATGTATTCTATGACTTTTGAGTCCTCGTTTGGCGCCCATTGACAACTATTGACAACTGGTCAAGCGCAACTAGAGTTTCAAAACTGACCGAATAGTCCCAAATTTGACTCACAAAACAATAAAAAAATGGTTAACTTTCAACAGCTTACCGGCTTTACGTCATTAACATCCTCAGCAAATTTTATGCGCATATGCATGCATTTCAGTCGATGTTCTAACCTTGAAATACTCCCGACCTGTAAACCAGAAAATACTTTTTAAGATTTCGTTTTTACTAGGGTAACCAATATTGAAAAAACACGTAAATGGAAGACAGTAGTGTCATTTAAACCTCTATCGAAAAAACAAACAATTTTCCAACTTCCTAAATTCTTTAACTTCCTCTGCTATAATGATTCCATGAACATTAGGATAAAAAGTACTTGTAACAAAAAAGCATGAAAGACCTTGCAAAGGAAAAATGCTTCTACTGTCACGCAAGCCCATATTGTAGGAAACAATTTCTGGGCGGCATGTTTGTAAATAAAACTCAAGTCGAAGTAACAAAACATACTTGAATTGAAAACTTTTCTGCTTCGTTTAGATCGTCGTATTCGTGTTTGAAATTGAGAAGTTGTTGAAGCTGTGAATAGAACAATGAATTTAGCAGAAGTCCAGCAAAGTAGACGATTTAGCAGACAAGGCAAATACCTTTAGCAGACAAGGCAACGAGAACCATAGCACAAAATGTAAAGCCATTCAAACAATGTTGGGTATATATCCGTTTGAAATACCACAACACTGGCAATGCAGACAGATCCATTGAACAGTGAACAACGGGAAATTAAGCAAAAATGAGCTACAGTCTATCTCAGTGGCTCATTCTCTTCCGCCAACTGAAGTCAAAAGCGTGCTGCAATTTGAAATCAATTGAATCAAATTTGAAACACTCTCCTCCATTCTTCAAATAATATGAGTGAGACTAAAACAATCTGAACTCTCACACTACCTGCTCATTGCTTGGCAAGAACTTGATCAGATTTTCCAGTGCATTTTCAGAAACAATTTGATCTTCGACTTTGTAGATGGCATCTCGAATTTCTTCGTATGTTATTTTGAAGGAGCCAAGAAATATAGCTGTTAAGAAATAAACATTAAAATACAAGTAAGCTTAACTATTGCATTTTCTTCATTGAAGTTGCCAAAGTATCTCCTATAATAGAAGTAAATTGGGTGAAGGCAGCCCATACCGGTGCTTCTCTTCACGAGTTTCTTATCTAACAAACTTCGTGGTGCTATCATTCAATGTAAAGTTTATTCGATAACTTCATCCAAATTTTTGAGCTGAGGTTTAAAATTTGGGAGCATCAACTTGAAACAATTGATTAAAACGAAACATGAGTACTTTAATATGATATTAAGTATAACTAAAAGACTTTCAAATATAGCACCAACGAAGCCAGCATACATACCGAAAACAAATAATAAACCATACGATAATAGAAGAAAGCACATCAAATCATTATGTGCAAATACGAGGCTACAAGGAATCAAGGTCACCAATAAGCAGGAGTGTCTCTTGGGAAAAGAAATCAACTCACAGAGGTTTTGGGCACTTTTCGCATCCAGCACCTTGAGTTCTGTTTTTTTCTTCTTATTGTCTTCTTGGTCGTCGGCATTTGCTGTGAATTGACGCGTGGGGGCCTTTGATGCAAATAGCTGCGAAATTTCCCCAAGCATGTCTTCCCTCTCAAGTTGGTCCTCGCGTAAAGATGTCCAAAAGGAGTTCTCTTTCAGCTTGCTCGTATGGATCTAGGGGAATGCTCTCGTTTAAGATTCTGGGCAGGTAATTGCTAAAGCCATTTATACAAACATTCCATGCACTTCCTTCCTGCTAATTGCAAGCACTTCGTACAAAAGCATAGCAAGAAATTTCATTCAAAAGAACTTGCGAAGATGCAGAAGAACTCACCGCGTTCCAGTTTAGTCTCTTGGTCTGCACAGTGGTGTTATACTTCTTCTTTTGGGGCATGCCAGATGGCCCAGCACGTCCTTGCATTGATGCACCGGGTGGTGGGGGTGGTCCTGGAGGTCGGGGGCCACCACCCATTCCTGGCGGTGGCGGCGGTGGGGGTGCCCCTCCAAACATTCCTGGTGGCGGAGGAGGTGGGGGTGGGCCACCCATTCCTGGAGGAGGTGGTGGTGGAGGTGGGGCACCCCCAAAACCTGGCGGAGGTGGAGGTGGCGGGGGTGGTCCAGCGCCACCAGGGGGAGGAGGTGGAGGCGGCGGAGGAGCTCCTCCGGGTCCCGGTGGTGGAGGGGGTGCTGGAGGTGGTGCAACAGCCCCACCTAAAAGATTAAAAAAGATCAGAGGCATCGAATAAAAATGACAAATAACTAAAAAACTAGTATGCTATTGAATAACACAAAAGAGGTGCTATTCAGAAGCTGTGATTCGCATTATTAATATCATTAATGCAATGACATCACGTGACATCTATAAGTATGGCTGCAGACAAAAGTCGTTGTAAATAGATGTTGAACATCAGGGGCATAGAGAACTATAAGCTAACTTAAAAATTCTAATTCTAAGGACTATTCAAATATTCAAAATTTAAGCCCGTAGATTCGGAGTAAGCTTTCGAAAAAATTTTATTACGAAATACAAGAAAATCCAAGAATGGTGATAACGCTGACGGCATTCGGTTTTTCATTGTTAAAAATGAGCCGGTTCGGCATGCTTATCGGAAGCGATAAAAATGGAGTAAGAGACGACCTTCAGAAAATGTCTCATAAAGACTATCAAGCAGCAAATCAACTTAATGAGCACAGGTAAAGAATAAGTGGAAGAAGAGTGCAGGCAATGTCAACTGATCAAAATGGAATCTACCCACTGACCTGATGCGACTGGCGGTCCGCCCTTTGCGACCTGGAAATGGTAAACGAGGCTAAAATTTAGTAGAGTTTGGTAGAGCTAATATATTTAGCTACATTGACTTAACAAGATCACTCAAGCTATAAAATAATGGAATTAGCGCTGTTCATTAATTTTTACGGGTCTGGCCATCAATTGAAATTAAAAGTCATAAATCATCATTGTATATAGACAGTAAAACCATGGACATAAAGCTGTTTAACGTAAATGAAATCTGGTTTTTTTGGCAAAAACTGAACACCAAGATGACCAAATAGCACAGAACGCATGACATAATGTGGTTATCATGTTTTGAAGCTTTGACCTGCTTCGCTTGGAGATCATACATTGCAAATCAGCGACCTAACAGACTTCAATGCATACAGTTGAGAAGCCTGCGTCAGCTGACTCCTTAAATTTTTTTTAATTAGAGCTGCAAGTTAGATAAGATAGAGCGAGGAAGGTACCGCAGGGACTTTGTAATTTGTTATCTGCAACATTTAACTTATGGAAACATGGATAGCAAATAAGTAGAAATAAGACAAGCGGAAGTAAACATGACATCAAAGCAAGTTACACAAGGGCGAAAGAAAAATAAACGATCATGCACTTCAGTCACTAATAAAGAGAGATTTTTTATTTATTAATTTATTTATTTAGAGAGATATCATGCTGCCTACTGATAAAACTAGCTTTTAACCTGTAGAAAACGACGCTTTTTAGTATCGGCTTGATGAAAAATGCCAAACGTACCTGCTCTTTGAGTTTATCAATCTCTGACTCGTATGTTTTTACTTTTCCTTCCAACATTTCAGATTTAGTTTCTACTTCTGATCTTCTGGTAGTCTCTTCTTTGAGCTAAAAGAAATGAAGCTAGTCATACGCTCGTCAGGCAAGTTCAATTTTGAATTCGTTTTCATCATTTCAAAGTGGTGATGGTGTTGTATTTTGTCGTCATTGCAAAATTTCTTCCCTTGACAGAATTCTGAAAGATGGTGGGAATAACAAAAAATGCAGCAGCACACAGAGAATATTTTGCTGGTTAAAGGTTAATTGGATTCGATTTTGTCTCTGACAATAAACCTTGAGCCAAGTGCTTTTCTTCTGCATCGAATGATAATAATAATGATAATGCACAATTGCGACATGATGGCTGCAAGGTATTTCTAAGAGACTTGGAAGAAAGGGCACAAAGATTCTCAAGTCTGAAAATCCACACAAACGATTGGTGTACAAATAAAGAAGGAAATTGATCCGAAATGGAGGACTATTTTTCATTACTTTGCAATTGATTGTAATATGGCAATGGACTGTTTCTTACTTTGACTTCAAGTTGTTTGACCTTCAGGTTGATAGCATCGAATTTTGCCTTGTCGATTTGCACATCTGTCATGAAAGGTGATTTCATTAATTAGACAAGTATAACAGTGAAACTGTAAACAACACAAGAAATAGCCAGAACATAACATTTCTTCTCAAGATCATTACTAAACTGTATCTGATTCCACTCTGGCCAAAAATGCCTCGTTAAACAAACACAGCCATCGCTTAATGTGTTAAGGACCTTGCTTTAATTAACATAAAAAAGACCAAAATTTTCAGGAAAAGATGATAAAAAATTTAAGAACTTACCGATAAGATGTTCAAAATCGATCGGTATCTTTTTGGCTTTGAAGTCAGGGTCATATCCACTTCGCTGAAGCACGACCTGTGATACACACTCGTCGATAAGTTTGAAGTACTGGGGCCTGCAGAAGAAACAACATGGTGAAGATAAAATCAGACTCGTGACACGTGGGTACTAAGAAAATGACGTCATCCTAGCCCGACTAAAATGACTAACCAAAATATAGCTGACATATAAAGCGAAGATATTCAGAAATCATAAAAATAGAGATTTATCAACCAATCCTCTCTTTGATTAAGCAGTCCCTTTTCTTTTATTGTACAAAACTTCTGTTAATTATCTTTGTTGCTTTAAATTGCTTGTTATTTTTAACAGCCTTATAAATATTCATACAACTTGCGAAATTTCTAAAAAAATTTAAAAACCCAATTTTCCATTGCTTACTCCATCTTGATTGACAATTCGCAAGAAGGCAGAGTAGCGAATGGGTGAAGACAAAATAAAAGAGGGTGTTAGTTCATGACAGACCACACTGTTTATTGGTAGCATATATAAAACTAAAGGTTTGCGCGCTTTGAAAGGTACACCATGGCCTGTTTGGTACAGAAGCTTGAATATTAATAGCGGATTGCTCATGTTGATATTCAAGCAATGAAAAAGGTTTGCTGGGAAACCCATGTTATGGACCAAATTATTGAAGTAATAAATGGTCTTTAAGAGAACTAAATGTTGACATTAATACATGGAAGCAGTCTTGGACCAAAAAACAGCTTAATACCAAAACAACCATTTGAACGAATAACATATAAATACTTAAATGGCAAATTTAACAAAAATTCACACGTCTTTAAAGAAATATTTAAGAAGAACAGAAAAATAACTAGTAATGTTAAATGGCACATTACCTGGCATATACATCGTCTCTGATCAAAAGAAGATGTTGCAAAACTGAGAGAAAATATTGCTCTGAGGCCGTGTCTTTGTTGACAGTTTTGACCAACTTGTAGACTTCGTCAGGATCCGTGAAAATTTTGTTAAGGAACAGCCTTTCGAGAATCCACAAGCTTACGATTTCAATTAAATCCAAAAACGTAATTCCCATTTCCACTAGGTTTCCATGCGTTTAAAACGAACAGCCTTCGTCAACATCATCACTTGAAAATCAATCATTTCTCCAAAACAACGAAGGTTCAGATCTACCTGCCAAAACTAGAAAGTATACTTGCACTTGACTAAGGCATACCTTGACTAACTACCAACATATAGCCTTGAAAATTCATGCAACAGTAGCACTGGATGCGCATAGCCGTCGGCTGCGAGAACATCCTTTCATAGTTCATTACAGTGTGAAGTCTACCGCCTAGCCGAGACGACTTTGTCAACATTGGCGAATAATGGGCTTCGATCAAAGGCAGGTGTATATATGATGAGATATTGGATAGCTTACCCACACACCTGTGCATTCCACGTAGTTTATTAATCTAGGCAATCGAGGACATTACACACAAAATCGTTTGTGTATGGGAAAATCAAGCGTGTGGGATTCAAAATATTGATATGCTGTGTTTATCGTCAAGAAAGAGACAAAAAATAGTGCAATATACAAGTAGTACATAGGGAGGCCAAGCTTGCAACCAGGGAAACATCACAGAGCTCTGAAAAGTAGCCAGTCGGCACAAAGAGTCATGTTTTGAGCAGATGTGAATAAAGAAGTTCGAAGGCATCTTTGGGAGCAACGTGAACACCACATGGGATCATTTTGGCCACAATAGAATGGAACATGAAGATTTTCTCGTCATTTGTATTTTGAATTTAAATACAGTATTTCACGATTTGCTGGTTATTTCCAAAAGGTATCAAATATTAAAGTAAGGAAGGTCTTCAGTGCACCGTTGTCTAAATAAGTGTGAACTTGAATATTTCAATTGCAATAAATTATTTGAAATGACAAAAGATAATTGCTTCTACGAAAAGCCATTCCATGAAGATTTACCCTTAATTTTCTAGCAAATTGTGTCTAGCGAATCATCCTTCTTTATTATTTTTGTAATTCACTATTCGTTTTAAACACATTAAAAATGCTTGTTATATTCTAAAGCTTAAGAAAGAAAAACCACCCACAGTCTGCTACATCTTAGCGTCCAAGATCAGAAAAAACGTCAAGACTTGATTAGAAAAGCCTGATTAAAAAACCCTCAAAACCTGCACAACAATGGGAATGAACGAGGATATTCCATTATAACATTTGCAGTCATTGAATTAGCATGACGATGCTTAAGGCAAGATGCTATCGGTACTTGCAAGTAGCTGCCCCCAGCTCACTGAAAATACAGGACAGCGTTCTAGATGCAGATCGCGAATGTCATGACATAACATGACAGCAGCCGAGCAAACATCAGGCAAAAACAGAAATGGAACAGTACATCTTCATGTTCTGATTCACTGAAAATTTCTCCCCCACAGTTGGCATTTTCAGATTAGCGGTGAACTTTTAAAGCAATTGATGATAAGACTCTTTTGGCTTAGTGTGCACTATGATGCTATTTTGAAAATTACTGTTTCACAAGGTTGAGCCTCATCAATACGAAACAAAGCCCAAATGAAAACAAGAAACCGAGTCACCAACGTACTACAACCTGAAGAAATAACCCTGCTTGCTCATTTCACTCAGTGCTTATATACGTTTTATAAAAACATTTCAGGAATTGATTAACTGCAACTTTGACGTAGCAAATGGAATTCAAAAGTAGATCTAAACAATTTCACCTGAGAACCATCTTGTCAATGAAATACTCTGGGGAGCCGGCTTGCAAATTAAAAAATGTCAAAAAGCTGAGCCTACAAGCAAACTCCCAAAAACTGCCAACACAATATCTTACAGACTGCTTTAAGATATGGCAACAAGGGATTTCAAACGAATAAAAACTAGCACACACACACAAAACTAGCAAGCAGACCAAACCCTACTGTTTGAAGACTATACTTGGATGAAATCATAATCAGAGGAGAGAAAGGCAACATGTAGATAAAAGGTTGTGTAATTTACTAGCTTTAAAAACTGATTGGCCTTATTTGCGTTAGGCAGACTGAAATGAATGTAAGAATGGATGGTTTTTCTGAACGAAAAACTGAAACAATGAACGAACGCTGAGTTGAAAAGCTTGGCTTTTTTCGTCAAACTAACCAACAAAAACGAATTTATTTGATGTTTGATTTCATCAGTCTAAATTCGCAGCAATTTTTGTTGGAAATTTCAGTATTTGCACACAGCACACCAAATGCCAATCATAATTCAACCTTTCCTAATGATTAACCATGATTTAATCAAAAACTCTTTGGCCTACTACCAATAGAATTATGTAATTTTTCTAATTGACCTGCAATATCATGAAATATTATCTGAATGAATAAGTATGTATCAGTTGTTGGTAATGAACACAACCACTCTATCAGAATTTCGTAAAACATAAATCGATCTTTAATGGTAGAAGTGAGGCTACTGCAGTGGAGCAAACGCACTCACTTTTATGTTTCAAATAGAAAATTGCAAAATAGGCAAAAGCTTGAAAAGGATATTCTAAATGGATCGCAATATCATTGAATCGATGCTGGAACTCAAGTGCGTCTTCCTCTTTCTGATCATCGAAAATTTCCAGCTGCACGTTCAAATCATCTTGATCAAACTCCCTCAGTTGCTGCGGACAAAAACAACAAAATAGCATCCATTTAACGTGAGATATCCTTGAAATCAGGCTTCTACGGTTGCGAGAGTTCCTTCTACATGGTCGAGACGATCCAGCGACTACACCATGTCCTAGAGCTTCCATTGACTGATCGTAAAAGCCATCGAAGGAAATTCGGTGCTTATCACATGATCGCAGACTTAATCGAGAGTCCGGGCTCTACTTCAGAGTCCGCGAAATGCCCCAGTCATACTAACCACATAATTTGAGGTGGCATGGCAGGATCACCTGTCGGATAGCTGAAGATCTTTCTAAAAAGCCTTTGTCCTTTGATTGTGAAAAATATGGAGATGAATTTTTTATCATCAGTTTTTCAAGACGAAATCGATCTCCACGTAAAAACGGCTGTTTGGCCTTAATAATTAAGATTTTCACTGATATCTTGTGTTAGAGATTGTCATCAACGAGAATTTGGCATAGGTATTCTATAGACCACCTATCAGTGTCGGGCTTAAATGCATCCCATGATTCCGTGCGGCATGCGTGAAAAGTCTTGACAACTGTGCGGCAATTTTCTGAAATTCCTTTCGTTTTATAGTAATCCTGAGTATTATTTGAGTAGTGGCAAAAGAAAATCTATCTATGAGAAAAATAAATTAGAGGAAAGAGAATTAACAGATTTGAAGAAGTTCCTACTTTACTTGCCCAAGTTCCTTCTTCCTCCTATCTTATTCTGTCTAATTCTCTTCTTTCTTTCTCACAATATCTTTTCCTTTCCGTGTCACCCTCCCAATACGCACCCATACCAACTTTCTCTCCGTGCTTATCATTAATGGCCAGTTTTGTCGTTAATACTCAACTGCCATCTGAACAAATACCAAACATGAGTATGCCATTGGGACAAAAACGTAAACACACAACCAGTTGCACTCAAATAACATGTCATTCACACTCAATTTGCATTTTTCCTTTCACCTAAGCCACATTCATCCATCAGGCAGGGCCTAATATGAAAAGTTGACAAGGGCCCCTTCCCTAATATCTGGCAAATCGGCAAAACTTTCATGTGGCTGACATGCCGCCACCATTACGATACACATGGATTTTTCGTCAATATAGAACTTTCCACAGAACAGGTGATGCACATTTCAACTTACAAGGAGGATATGGACTTGGACATTTCTGCACCGCAAGCTACTCAATCGCTTTAAATGATGAAGAATTAGGCCAAATGCAATTACTTAACACAAGCTCAAGTACTACTGCACTGCCTAAATGCAAACAATAACAATAATTACCGGTAGCGCTTCTAGAAGTCCAATTCTCATGAATTCGTTCCGGAGATGAAGTCTGAAATCGAGGTCATCCGGGGTGCTGACGACTGCATTAATCAGCTGAAGACACGCTACCTAAAATGCGGACCAGAAAAGTCAACTTCGATGAAAGTAAATAGTCATCATCTAATTTGCAGTATGGAGGAGGTTTGAAATGAAAAAAGATCGGGGTATGTAATCATGAGCAAAGCACTGGGCTGCCTTGGCTATGGCCAACAGTGCCATATGGAAATTTCCCACTTCAATTAGCATGGCAACCAACTACGGAGACAAAGTAGCCTAAGAATTATTGGGAGCAAATAATACTAAAGTGGCCAACTTAGCAACTGCAACAGCTGCGAAGCCCTAAAACGAAGGGACCTGGGTATGAGTTCCATATCAAAATATGATGATTACGTCATCTCACGGCTGTTTGCGATCAGCTTACAGTCTGACCTGGAGCAAGCTAGGCCACGCTCTTTCAATACCAAAAAAGGGCGGTTATATGCAGAACAAAGTGGGAAGGATTTGAAGGAAGGAAAGATTTACCATAAGCGGTGGTGTCGATTGGGTGCTTTTCAAAGCTTCCACAACTGCAATGAAACGAGGCTTGTTCTCAGCTTCGGCCTTCAGAGTTAAAGCTTCAAGTGCTTTGTCGTGACTAAAATAAAAACACACGAACATACATGAAATGAATCTAGAAACGCTGATCTGGTTTTCATAATCGAGAAACCTTTACACCAGAAGGGACGCAGTGAGGGAAATTAACAGGCAGAAGGAAAGGCAGAAATTTCAACAAGGTTAGCAAAGCAGTAAAGGGGTTAGAAACTCTTCGATCCCTTTCTTCCTCTCTCCTTACCTCTAAGTGCAAATAAGCCTAATAAGAAGAAAGCATGCACATCTTTGTGATTCACTAAACCCAAAATCACATTGAAACATCCACTTGTACCAGCAAAACAGTTTTGAGAACGCAGTATCAGGAATCTGGTCAACTGCTCAAAATTCTCCACCACCATGACGTCATTTACAGGTAGTGCGAATGCAAATCATAGTCGTTTGTGCGTGGAATGAAACAGAGAGCATTACTCACGCGACCAGTCCGACAGCGGCCATCACTTTCACAACATCCTGCATCATTCCTGGGTTCTCGAGTCGGATGCATTGGGCCAGCAACGTGAGTCCTTGGATGTTTTTCAGTATCATGTTCAACCCAAACTGTAAAATTATGAAATAAGTGTATACCATATAGCTCGCAATATTTAAACACCAATTACATTAATAGAGGTTGAGGAAATGAAGTTACCGAGATAAAGTGAGTACATCAATGATATAAAACGTAGGACAATGCAGGCAGCTAAACAAAACATGACTTGGAACAAGGAATAATAGATTTAAGGTAGGGAATTAGAACTAAAACAGTATGATGACACAGGAGTTTAACACTGCAAGAATGTAGACACTACAGTTAATAGAAAATAGTTAAGAAGGGGACCAAAGAGAGTAAGAGGGTAGAGAGGTGACGTAACAAGAAGCTAAGAAGACGGAGTAGAGGTGTAAGGTAACAGAAAACTGCACAAGAGGACGCATGCAAAATGTAAGAGATCATACCCCGTTGTTCATGAACGCCTTCAGACATTTTGCACATTCGTGTTGGATCTTCAATTCGAGTTGGGAAGAGCTGCAAAAAACAAAGGCCTTGAGAAATTGTCTTCAAATTAGATGACGCTCCTGCAAGGAATAGATTGCACATAACTCCAAAAGAGGTTTTTTGAAGGGAGATTTCAGAATTTCTACATTTCATGCAACTTCAAGAAGTTTCGTGCCAAGTACGCGAATGCAAAAACAGTTAGAGGGGTAACAAGCGTCGGTTCGTAGAATGTTTTTTTATTCGAAGTTTCAGTCAAGCTAAACTCGGTCAGTACAGAAAATAACTGCACTAACAAAAACCAAACTGCATCCACGTTAGTCCTTTAAGCAGGTAGTCCCGTTAAATGAGCAGATTACGAAAATCAAATAGAATTAATATGATATTTTCTGATTAACCAGGCATCGATTTAATAAAAAAGGAGCTTGCCCGTGCCCCCTTCGAATGTTTCCTAGGAATGCTGCCTCCTGTACATGCCCTTATGGGAAACACCGCAAAAAATTTCAGTGAAAGTCTAGTGACACCTAGAAGACCCACAAACCTATGGGCTTTTATGCACATTTTACAGCTGGATCAAACGACAGCTGATACAAAAAAGACAGTGAATCAGTATAGCAAGTGTTTATTGCGGACATCGCGTTTAGGACCAGCTTACACAGACGTGCCTAATGCTATACCAATTAAAACCATACTGTTTTAGAAAGGGGCTATCAGTCTTGGGTGAAACGAAACAGGTAGCTGGCTGCGTTCAAAAATCGGAACATTGAACACAATCATACAATTAAGAGAAACCAGTAAAAATTCCAGAACCGAAGCGAGTCATGGTCACTGACGGGCAGCCATTTTTACTCGGCAAAAGTTCATAGCCAACTGCAAAGGAACGTTTGCTGTTAAGCTGTGCACGTTTTTGTGAAGTTCTGCCATACCATATACGTGTGCTGGTATTTTAGATTGCGCATCGAATTAGAACAACATTCAACATTCAGATCGGTTTAGCTTTCAAATCATTCACTCAAGGCAATAGTTAGTGTGAACTTCTAGAAGGCTTTCAGCGACTTGGTTTCTTCTAACCGGGGGCAACTACTCGTTTATTACCATAACATACTACGGATAAATGAGCGAACGTACAAAATAAGTTTATCCGCTTAACAGCCAAGTTACGCCCGTCGAAAGTAGCTACGTTTGACAAAATCAAAGCAAGGCGTACCTCTGCAATAATATTCCTGGCACTTTCTTCGAGCATCGCACTTCCACTTCAGTATCTGGTTCGCTTTTACGCAAAACGCCCTTATTTAAAGTAGGTCGCGGTCTCCGCAACTTAAACCTCTTTATTCTTTTTACAAAAAATTGCAACCTTCGCTTTAGGCCACGTTCCGTTCTGGTCATGGTGTACCCAGTACCGCAACGAACGAGAGCAAATTAAAAACAAGCCCAACATGCATGGAATATTCCAAACTACAAGTACCCTTAGGGATTTGAACCCTGTCCGTTGACTCCAAGGATTCGCAGTCCCAGGAGAATGTCAATGTTTGGTTTACTATGGGGAAATGAGGCCGCGTGAATCTCACACATTCTTGTTTCAACTCAAAACAACTTAACACTGAAAAATTGGTTGCAAGAATTCCACCTAGAATTACCTTTTACCAAGATTCATTTCCAAAAAAAAAATAATCAAAATGCGTCAGATACGCGGGAGACACCTGCAATCAGTGGGGTAGCGGGGAGGTGGGGTGAAGGGCAAGCAACTGACGTATCAATGTGACTGTACCAAATGCCTCGGACAAAATCAACCAACAATCGCTGTACTTTAAAACTTAACCCATTTTCTCCCAACAAGCCATAGGTACAAAAACCATTTCCTGATAATAACCAAATATTCCGAGTATATTTCCTGTGGTGATATTTTAATGGTTGGAACTTTTAGGAAACACAAAAGTGATAGATAACCTAACTTATCCTGATGAAATAATAATTGAAGACTCTGGGTATCCATATTTAGAAATTTTTATTAAAAATTCTAATTGCATATAAGGCCGTTGTTTGACAATGAGGTAGAAAAAACCTTGAGGCCGCTTTTGACAATATAAATCTATTTGGTAAAACCTTATCGGCTGGAAGTTTATCAAATGGAGGACGGAAATAGAACAAGAGATGAATCCACAGCCATTTAACCATCATTCGTGTCCTTTAGCACAGAAAAGTAATTCATTTTTCTGTCACCTCATTTACCTTGAGAACACATGTTTTGGCAAGCGTCAACAAACCAGCAAATTAAAATGATTTCAAATTTAAGCGATTGCAGTGCAAGAGCGATACTGCTACAAAACGACAAATAAGAAAGTAGAGTTAACAGCATATGACCAAACCTGCAAACGTAGCTCCGAAGAATATTCAGCAGGCAGTCCAGGCCCTTCTCTCCAAATTCTTTGATCCAACTGAAATTTCAAATCACCAATTGTTTTAGTGAAAATATCTCGAAAAAACATTACACCATGAATACAGTAAAACAATGAAGATATCACATATATAGCAGAAACCTTCTTTTGGCGTGCACTGCGGATTCGTCCTTGTGTTCCAGGGGGGGGGGGGGGGGAATACCACAGGATCGGAATGATAACAAGGAGCAATTCTCATGGAAGATAAGGGCACAGCCCCCTTGGTGAAGCCAAAATATTGTTACTCTCTTACAGTTCACATTGTTCTGCAGTGACAAGGCCGCTCTTACTAACTCAGTTAAAGCCAAGCCTGTATTAATTGGGCTTTGCAAATCAAGGTATACATATCAAACTTCGCGAGCAAGCGTGTCTTCCCTGACTTCAATGCCAATCTTTCGTTGGAGAGTATCCAGCCTCTTCGGTAAATAGATTAAAAAATTGTTGCATGGGGCACCAATGCCTAATCACGCCCATGGTAATCACGAACTTAGAGACACCCTTGATAGCAAAATGGTCTGCCAATGCTTGCTAACAATCGAGTTATTGGATTAACACAGCTTAGTACCTTAACAAGCCACCAGTGAGTGATACCCGCAAAGACTGAAGGCATTGCAGCAGATCTTCGCCATGGTCCAGTTTCGATAGTTCCCGGATGTAGTCACCAGGTGACACTAAGCCAGAGCTCCGTCGCTAAAATTTGACGACGAAAAAATTGTCAGCACCCAACAAATAACCCCTTAACAAAAAGGGTATTGGAAGAATACTTTGAATCTACAAATAAAGTACAATTTGACTTCGAGCGATCAGTGGTAACTGAAGTGAACGGAATTTTCTTGAAAAATGTCGTACGCATTGAATTAGCTGTAAAGTTATGACAAACATAAAATTGCTTAAAGACATCCGAAAAACCAATTTATCTGAATATAATAAGACGGAATAATTCTAGCTTTGCCACACATAGATATATTATCATGCCCAAGATAAATGTGGCCCAGCACAAATACATGATACAACTTGAAATGCGAGAAATTTCTCCATCCTACACAAAAACCACTACTATCACTAAATTCATCTTTTGTAGGACTTACTGCATGAACATCAAAATTCCAAAGATATTTTGCAAAAGAAATTATCTTCCAGTCAAGTACATAACCATATTTTTTTAGCTTAAAAGGATTTTAAAATCTGCATAGAAGTCGAGCAATTTAATTAGTAATTTTAATTGGCTTTCATAATTTACAGTTCAGTGAGCAATGTAAAATGTTCAGATTATAACATAGATATATGCAGTCATGCAGTATTTTCTTACCAATGCATTTTGCCTTTTTAAAAACTGGAAAAGCATATCAACTTTCCTGTCATGTGGCTGCTTTCGAAGAGGTACACGCAGGGTTTCACTTTTTAGATTCATCTCATCCTAAAAATAAAACAGTAAAACTAACTTGGCAAAGACAGAGCAATAACTTTGGCACCTTGTCAGCTCTAAAAGAGAGCACAATGTTGAGATGGATGGTAATTTCATTAAAATCAATTCCATTAGGATGGGGATTCTGTTTCTAAGCAATTTCAGTAAACAACATCACATCAACTTTCCAAAATATCTTCATTCCTAGTAATAGCTTTCATATTTTTTGGTCCTTAGAAGGAATAGAAAGACATTTTGACAAAAGAACAACCAGTCCCTAATTCTTAACACTGTTTCCTAATTTAAAAGACACAAACAAAGCTGCATCAAATAAAAAAAGTTACATGTACTGCCAACAATAAACAACAGGCAATATGAAAACCTTTAGCATTGAAAGATAATTGTTTTGAATTTTTTCAAGAAATAACAATGTGTTCTGTAAAAATAAGAATATTATAAGGAATTCTACAATTTTAGAGCAATCTACAGTGAAATTTCTTACCAACATCTTCTCAAATTTTGAATTAAACTCATCCTCCGGCAGTCTCTTCAACTTCTCTAATTCTTCTCTCTGGGAGGCCTCTTCTGGCATAGCATTAAGTGCCCCTTGATTTGGGTCATCCCCCAAAGGGCCATTTATGGTCTTATCCTTTTTCTTGTCTTTATCCTTCTTAGTCTTCTTGCTCTTCATAGTTATTCTATGTAGCTAAAAAAACAAACGTGTGAAGAAAAAAATGTATCAAGCAATTGAAATCCACAAATACATTTTATTTCATTCTTGGGAGATTATGTGCCAAAAAAGTGGGTTATTCGGTTTGCCAACAGTCTGTACTAAAGGTGCAATCATTTCATCCACACAAAAAAACAAAAAAAACCAGGAAATTATAAATTAATGTTGGTTCATTTGAGAACAGACTTGAGTATAAATAGCTATACTAAATTTTTTAAACAGCCAGTAAAGCCTATTTGCCCAGCTCTTTCTATGAAGGAATTAGTTATTCTCTTAACCCAAAAACATGCAAAATGGAACAGTTTCACCTTAGTGAACATAGCAACAGAACTAAAAGAGGGATAATCCCCCATTGGTTGGTAAAAGAAAAGAAAAAACCCAATCAAAATGTTCAAGTAAAAACCAAGCAACCACAGTAGCCTCCTGAAATTAGGACACAAATATGTTTTTGCTAGACATGGACAGCATAAAAGGATTGATGAGAGACAACATATACCTAAATTATTCATAAAAAACAAGGCTTTCTTTGACACATTATGTAACAGCATCCTTTGCATTACAAAAAGCCTTAAAAAATTTATAAGGCCATGTGGTAAATAAGGTGCTCTACGCTTTAATTACTCAAAGGAGAGGATAAGCAGACTATAGGAAAACAGAAAATGTAACACACGAGCAGTACAAACATTCAAAGTACAATCAAGCATAAATCAAAGGCTCAAAATTGATCAAAATTTAAGGCTGACAAAGTTGCTACTTTGTGGTGACTGATAAATAGATGATAATTCATCAAAACAATCATGAAAGGAAAATGATGTTGACAAACTTTCAGATCCTGGTTTTCTTTTAAAAAATGAGCTTTTTTACCTGTAGTTTTTACAGGCTTTCACAACATATGTTTTTTACTTACCTCTAACAATTTTCATCATTTTTCCAGCAAATAATTATACTACAAACTTTTACTTTGTATCTTTTGAATCACTTAAACTTTATAGAACTTTTCTCCTTAACTGCATATTGGAAGGACTTCAAGTATAAAATTCCCTCTGATCAGGTGTGGCATACAATATGGTCAGATTAAAAAGTCCTGTTTCTTTTTGCGTGCATTTTGGTTTAAATAACTTAAGCCCCTCTTTGAGCCCCCTTTTAAAAATTCCAATTCACCAATTTTCACACTGTTTACTCATTTTCTTTCTTGCTTTACAGTTCCTGCTTTTGTTCAGTTGCGGAAATAACAGTTAGTTTTGAATGTGTAGACTATACTTAATTCACAAACTCATGTAAAAAAACTGGACAGAGCAACATTAGAGTGCATGGTGGTGAGGTCAACAGCTGAATCAATAGGTGCCAGGTCCAAATTGGTCCTTATCATGGCTACTCGTATACTGACCTTTCTGATAAATGTTTTCCTATATTAGCTAATTTTGAACAGACACTGACGTTAATATATTCATATGGCTTTTACAAAGAGCTAATATATGAGCATTATTCTTTCGCCTTTCGAATGACAATACTTTTTTCAATAATAATTCCTTCGATCAGTTAAAACTTTATAATCCTAGCAAATTGCTAAATTGACTATGACGGTAGATGGAACTGAAAAAGTAGTCAATTACAGTCTGGGCAGTAAGGCAATCGTCCTGTAGGCACAGCAAACGCCTCCCGAAACAAACAAATGTTATGCATTCTTTACTTACAAAGTTGCCCTCGTCGCTCATGATTGACTTTCCTTTTGATCACAGATCTTAACTTCACGGTACTCTGTATTTTCTTTCTGCAATTAGTAACTGCATTAATTCCAAGTATTCCTTCTCCACAATATTATTGTCTGAACAATGCCATCCACTGTTCGCCTTTTTTCCCCAGTTGAATGAAAACAGCAAACTTTCCGCTTGACACGCAGAGCGAATGACATGAAATGAAATGCAGAACTGCCGGCTTTGATCGTACCTAAACTTTCCGTTACTTCTTTAAAAACCCTTCTTACTTTCACATTCACCACTGACCAGAGTCTCAAAATTCGATATATTTTGTCAGCTATGCAATCAACACTCCAAAGCAAAAATTACATAGGCCTAACTCGACACGGTTGACTTTTTTAAGGCACGAGCCACGAAATGTCAATTCCCCACTTTCTTGAGTTTCTGTCTTTTTTAATTCACATATGACAAAGTCCATAAGATCACAGTATCGTGGCTGGTGAAGTCCCATGCAACTTAGAATGTACACACCATCCCTCCTCTTGGGCACCAGGCCTCTTTTTAAATCCCATCTCCCTGCTCGACTCTAAAATTCAAATTTGCGGACGTTGTATTTGCCAGGCTGCCCAATATGGCTAGGCAATCTGTGCTTTGCGAATTTTTAAGCTTCGGGAAAAGATAACCGTTGTCAGGAGGTGATGAAAGGAGCCACCACCTCACCCCAAATGAAAAAAGAACATAAAAAAGCAAAGCTGTGTAAAAACGAAAAGAGAATGAGGCAAAACACAATTTGAAAGACCGGGAACAGGAAGGACAACATACGCTAGCAGCCCACTGTTGTCAGCATTTGCAAATGCGTAATGAGCACTTTAATGTAAAAAAACTGTTTTGTGGCGAACCTCTAGGCCCCTACATAAGTGAAGTAAATGACAGGATAAAACAAGTGATAAAATTTCATCAATGTCCAGCTTATTCAAAGTACGGCTTTTAACCACAGGGGCAAGCGGTTCGAGGAGGTTTTTTGAGCAAGGGAAGGATAAATAAACTAGCTGGAAATTAATGAAATTGTGCATTTTGTGACTCCATCTTCAAGCTTTCTTCAAAATTCGTAAATTTGTTGCAAAAATTACCATTGCGACTAGAAGGCCTATGGAGGTGATTACGCTCCCTATCTCTCTAATCAGCTTACCCTTAATTTGCTAGGTGACTGGAAAAACTGAAAAATTCTTTACAAAGATGCGTATGGCAAAAAGCACGAATTTAAAGTATTCGTTAATGCCACTTACGTATGGACATGTGACTGAAATGTCACGTTGAATGATCGTCCATTCCCCTAACTTCCATCAAAATTTAAGTGATTGAAAATAGATGATTTATAGAAATAGTGGCTTGATTGAGGAAAGAACTCGAGAAAGCGACTTAGGCGATTTAGTGTATGTGGTTTATAACTGGAATGTAGAAAATAAAAGTGGAATGTCTCTCTCATTAACTGCCCTGCCTACGTGATGACGTCACCCTTGGGACATTAAAGTTGTGTGGATTTCACAACAAAGAGGCGATAGAATACGTAATTACAACACATCCATATGATGCAACAAACAATGCCCGGTCGCTCATTGTGATGAAAGCCGGATTAGAGATGTCTCTTGACTCATGCAGTGAAATTGAAAGCTAAACAACTCAAAATAAACAGTTAGGATTAGGCCAACCTGTCGACAGCAAATGCTCCTACCCTAACTCAGCAATGGCCTTTATGTCCGGGTTCTTCCAAAGTGCTTCGAGTTTATTCCGATAAAACAACACCATTTCAATTCTCTGGTGGGAATTTGGGTGTACATTATCATTCTGACGGAAATTGCCAAATAATTTTATAAAAACTCGATGGAAATTTCCAATCGTCGAACCATAATATGGAAGGTTGGGTCAAAAATTTGAATTGGTCCGTTGCCCCGTGATTCCTGGACCAAAGTTCCACCTCATACATTCTTTGTTGTCAATGATCAGAAAACGACAAATCTTGGACTGGCTTGTTTTGATAAAGCCCCTACTAAATGCAGGGAAATTTTCTATCATTTCCAACCATTTTTCACAATATCTTTGTCTGTCACTATTTACTTGAAATGGCTCAGGGCTGTCACTTCCTTCCGTATTATTTTATTGGTCCCTCGTAGAAGGGTTCTTTTGATTAAAAATCCTTGTTCTTATTACTACATACTAAAAACATACCCTAAGAAAGAAACTGAGTGTTCACGGTGGCAGAAATGCTCAACAAATCGCAAACTGTTAGCGGGACAACGAGACATGTGCCTAAACAGTCTTTTAAAAAAGGAAACAAGAATTTACTCACTTTACTTGGATTTTGCCTCTTTTTCCACTCGAAACGTTGGAACTACTCCAGAGAACAGGAGTGCGATAGAATTTGGGAACATGCGATGGTTCAAGAAGAAAGAAAGTTGTCAGCTTTTCTTCCACTTTCACGGAAACCAATACATCTTTTTACTTTAATGGTAAAAACACACGATGTTCTTGTTGACATACGGCAAACTTGAAACAATAAACTGTTAACTTTCTTAAGATACCGTCTAGTACATGGGAGTGTCTTGGCTCCCTCTCCATTACAATTTTAATGCGAAGACAAATCTGGATCTAACGACAGCCCAAGCAGAATCGAAGAAAGACACTGGCACAGCCCAGCGAAAGCAGCATGACATCGCACCCGAAACTCGGCAAGAAACTGCAGAACCAAAACATCGCCGGCGCAGCTTCTCAATTATGACGTAATAACACCAAAACTTTTCCTATTGTCCCTAGCTCACAACAAGCCTCAAACTAAAACAGCTCTAGAATTATTAATGGGTTATAAGAGCAGTTGCTGCCTAAATAATTTTTCAACAGCATGCTTTCACTTGCCCTCTTCGATATAAGGGGGCTCGACGCGATGGTGTACAATCGATTTCTTTCTAGTAGTTGCCATGTTATATCATTAGCCAAAATATACATTGCTGTAAGGGCGATTAGGACCTGCCCGTGCGTTTCTAAGGGAGAGCCCCAAAAAGGGGATTTTCAACCTGCTAAAAACCACCCCACCTTCGAGATGTCGAATCTAAAAAGGCTGTATGTTAATGCAACCGAGAAAGAATTTATACGAATGACCATTCAGCATAAACGAGCAAAATCTAAGGCCAATTGGTCACCAATTTTTCTTTTCTGAAAGATTTGACATGAATTTATCCTGTTTTACCAATGGAAAAAACAAAAATGGTTGATGTGGTTTTCCTTTAAATATTCAGTCCCTTCGGCATATATTACACATTCGTGTGACGTGCTTCCTAGCACTTTCTTCGATCCAAGACACAGAGAGTTAGATGCCAGTTACATATAAAATTCGACGCGTCCGTCACAAACGCTGGGAAAATATTTAGGCTTTAAGAGGGTTACCCAGATTTTGGTCATCCTAGCATTTCAAGTTCTGATATAAGCGAGGAGTGCGCTCCATCCAGCATCACAATTCTTTATGTTCCTAATCGACTTTTCAAATCATTCTTTTTTGCTTTTTTCCATTAATCGTACACAGGCTACGGATGCCTGATAACTAGGTCGACATGCTCTGCATTGAATCGGCCCTTACTAGAAACATGGGACTGTCAGGCTTTCAGACAAGCTGAAACAAGTTTCAAGTTCTGAATAATGTCATCTTCATAACCACAACCTCATATTCCAAAATGAAAACTAAGTACAAGGAAGAGTCATGGCTTGAAAGTAAACTAAAAGAGAGTAGAACAGCGTTCAAGTTTACATGGGGATTACAGTCGCCAATAATTCAGCTCTCCATGACTTGAAAATGTGTCAACATTCGATAGCGAAAGAGCATTGAATGGCGAGGAAACATAGAAAGAAGAGGCGAGGAAGAGCTGACCAAGAGTCTTGAAGCGGCGGCGGCAAGTAGGGAGGCAAACCCCCGGTTCGGTTATCAGTCAGACTGAAATGGTAACGCTTTTTGAGAGTATTTGTTTGATGTTTTTAGGAAAAATTGCATAAAAACATATTAATAGTATTTTAACTTTGCGTTTTTAATAAGTCCTCCTTCAAGAATGAAATAAATAAATAAACCCCCCTCGGGGCCTTAAAGGAGCTTTTATGGTAGTTCATGGCTTATTGTCTCTTTTTGCATTTCTCACATCGTTTGGATACTAAATACATTAATCAAGAGGAGTTTAATGCATAAAGGAAGCCTTTATTGCAAAGAACAGTTACATTTAATCACCAATACTGCACTGCTTGAAAGAAGATTTGATACATATAAACAATCTTTCAAGCGGACTAAATTTAATCTAATTTATTCAGGTTCCAATATGACACATATTTTGTCCCTTAGAACTATTGGTAAGCTAAGTGGAAAAAAGACTGACCTTTATGTTAACCATTGGACTCCTTGGCACAAAAGAATAGCAAAATTGCATTGAAGTAGTAAAGTGGCCAAGAGGCAATATCATCAGATCAATGAAAACCCCAAAAAGGACTATGCAGCCTAAAAGCTTGAATCAATAGAGAACATATACAAGAAGAATCACTTTCTTTAACTTTGACCAAACAAAGCATGCTTACCAATTCAATACACAAATATTGTTGAGTATTCAAGGTTTTTAGTACAGTAATCATTGTGACACCCACAAATTAGTTGAAGGTGGCAATGTTCTTACAATCAATTTGCTTCAAATAGTCTTGATACACTCAAATATCGGTGAAACAGCTGTTATAAATCACTTGCATTGCATACTTGATATCACTATCAGGTGTGGTCGGAAATTTATCAAAACTAAATTGATAATGGTTGACTGTGTGTAAGATTGGTCATAATTAAGTAGTTTCTGACTTCAGCTAAAAGTTAGGTATAAAGTTGAGAAGAGAATGGAGCAGAAAAACACATGGTTATTCACTGACAATGCTATTTGACTGAAAACAAAGCTTTTATCAAGAAGTATTACACATAGAAAGGGATTTATGATAGACGCTGGTTTTAATAAAGATGAGACTGCTCAGAACAAAACTTAAAGTGTAAGGAATGATTTTCTATTGATTACTATCCATGGAAGGCTTTGATATTCCCAAGCCTAGCTAAATTATCTATGAACTTCAACCCTGCTAAAATATATACATATATTTACATTTCATGAGCTGTGCTTTCAAGCAGTGTCATGTGGTCTTTGATCCAGTTTGCTTTTATGTGTTTTAACCATGTAAATGAAGTATGTGATTGTTTCCTTTTCTGGAACTGGGATGCTTTTGAAATGTCTTGAAATTGTCTGCAAAATGAATACACCATAAACATTTGAAACCTCTTGCAGCAGCAATACAGTGGTGCATAATAAAAGACAGAGGGCAATGATCTCCCAAAATGAAACAAACAATCCTCAATGCTAATTCCTTCAAACAAGTTCACCTACTTTCCATTCAAGGCCCAACTCCATAATGACATAGAAGTTCATACATCCTTGTAGCTAACTAAATACCTTACATCAAACACAGGTAAATTACCAGATCGCAATCTGCAATGAATTTATCATAACTTGATAGCTCGTAGAAAGATTAAATTTCTAGGAGAAAAATAGAAAGATTACTTCTACTTTAAGTAGAAAATTAAATTCTAACCTCCAACAACTGAGATTTGTTCATTCCAGCTTTATTCTGCAATTTGAAATGTCTTCTATACCTCCGCAAAGTGCTTATTTGTAATGAGGAGAAGTCAACCATCTTGAAGAAAAATAGACACAGTTGAGCATTTCTGTGAGCATCTCTATACTCTATAAATTTATATGTATCTAGACTTCAATGCAGTGTTTACTCAATTTGAACCAACAAGATCTAAATGAGAGTCAAAAGAGTGACATATTTTTCTTCTATTGAGCTTTGGTTAAGAAGAAGGCTCTGAGAACAACCTAAAAACCATAATTGTGTGATATATGCAGATGGGAAATTAGCTAAAAAATGTATCTATGGAAGGCTTAGAGAAAGTTACATGACATGACTGGGATAGCTTAAAATGTTTTTGAGTGCACCAGGTATTTCAGCTGCAATAGGGGTAAAGAACAGGCACACTGATTAGCTGTAAAACAATTCACATCACAAACATCGAAAAAAATTAACTGCTTATTAACCACAATAAACAAATGCACATTAGTATGAGATTACTATTGCAATGTCACATGACCATTAACCATATTGTTGTCGGGACCTAATAAACATAACAAAAGCATTGACTATAAATCTAAAACAAGAAGTATCAATCTAAAACAAGAAATTGATCTAACTAAACTTCCACTTGTTTATTTAGATTACACATGAGACTTTTTTGAATTGCAAAATCAAAATGCCAACTTTGGTGTGTAAGTTGACAAAAAAAGAAAACCAAGATTAAATTTTTTTTGTCAAAATGTTGTTCATACAGGATCAACATGAAAAGAATAAAACAAATACGACTCTTACGTCTGATGTTTCATTTTCGTCTTCAGAATGTAGTGATTTCTTTCTCTTGTTCCTTGCTCTTTGAATCACGTTTTTGTGTGTATCACAAATGTAAGTATGTTTGCACTGTAAATTTAGAAATGATTCATTTGTAAATTAAACTAGGCCAGAATATTATATGCCAACAATCAATGAAACAAAGTAGATACTATCAACAGAAAAACCTGATCAAAACAGACTAATTTTGACTCAAATTCACGTTTTCGCAAATCTTTAAATATCTATTAGTATAAGGTAATAGATGTTTTCTGTGAACGTCATGAGAGAACGAACTTCAAGGATACGATCTCGAACCAATCCTTTCAATACTGTGTTGAATTGTAGCGACTCGATCGTTGTCTTAAATCCCAGGAAAAACAGTACAACGCAAAAATTCATTCTTAAAAAATTGTCAAGCTCAACTAACATCTGGATTCAGCGTAAGTCCCAGCTTTTTCTGTTTTACGAGCTTCTGTACTCTGAAGTTGAAACTGGCGTTTCCAGCTAATCTGCGGCATTTTTCCCTATCTTCAAGAAGACAACAATACAGGTCGCCATTTCTGCTACTTTCCTTATCTTGTTCGCGAGAATTATTGGACTTCAGCATTTTGCAGTGAATTTAGAAAGTGTTTCAGACACCGTAAACCGCCAACTGAACTTCCCTTTCTAGGCTACCATTTTCGGTCTACCATTTTTGATCCAGTTCAACAATAGCCGTTCAAACAAAACAAAAGAAACCCCACGGAACAATGACGGACCACGTGACAATTGTCTGTCCAATCGCCTCCGGGGAGTATTGTGCTCATTGAATAACAAAGAAACTTGTATGTCAGTAGAAAAGCGAGCTTGCAAAAATTGTACTGCAAAAAACTTTCAAGGTTCAAAGTTTTCTACCTGATTTACTGTTATCCAGGGATAATTCTGCATCAACAGAAAACAAAATTTGATAATATAATATATATTATATTATAATAGAAGATAAGCTGCTACCGCGGTATAAATATACGTATATACAAAAGGTGTGAAAGTTTGACAAGGAAATTTTATTAGATAGAGGTTAATTCGAGGCCTATTAGCTGGAAAGAGTTCTATTATTCATGAGATAAAACTTGTTTTCGTGTCGTATATATTATATTATGTTATATTATATTATATTATATTATATTATATTATATTATATTATATTATATTATATTATATTATATTATATTATATTATATATTATATTACATTATATATTATATCATATATGTGAAAATAACATAATTAATAGATTTTAATTCATTGCTCCCAAAAAATAACGGGTAACAGATCCAGGAACCAATGTGGGAAAGCGTCATGAAAGCCTTGCAGGGTGGAAAAAAATTTTGGTGCCCAATGCCCAGTGAATGAATGAACTTTGAGCCAAGCAGTTAAGCAACATTTGATACATGTGCACAAAACTTCAAATATTCCCTCTAGTTCTTTGTCTGTAGCTACTTGAAGCTGTGACAAATTCCAAAAATCACAGAAGAAGAGCATCATCAGAAGAACATAAAAGATCACTATGATTCCTTGATAATTCGAAGTTGGAAAGTTTTTTCACATAAATAAAAATTCAATTAACTGTGCAGTGGAATAAAGTAGAAATCTGAAGGTCTTGCTAAAGGCATACAGAGAGATACTCCCCAAGTTTGCAGAAGAGGGGAAGGGGGTTGCCATGATTGCAAACAAACTAAATTTGCTTAAGTTAAAGAGAAAGTTTGAGAAACCACCTTTTAAAGTACCCTACTGTTTATTGAATAGTAACTGGAATAGTATATAATTAAATTAATAACCGTACCCTTTTTACTGTTAGCTTGACAATAATGAGAACATTAATAAACACTAACATGAAGCCATTTCATAGATTGCAATATGGAAGTTATTGACTGCTGGCATTACAGGCGCATTAGTTTTCTAAATACCAATACTTTACAAGAGCCTTGAATCAACTTCTATTTTTGGGTGATTTTATTTTATTCTATTTCAGGGTAGGGTTCTAAAATATTCTGCATTTTGAAAAAGCATGTCATGGAAAATTATGCACCTTCATCTTTGCCTAAGCTATTTGAAGATCTTCATATGACGTACACTTGGAATTAATGTTATGTTCATTAAAACAAATTGAAAATGATGATGGTTTTAAAATTAATTTTGGTTACTCAATAACCAAACGCTTTTAAAATGCCAAAGATTAGCTTGAAGTGTTCTAATTCAATGCAAAAGCAATTGAAAAAAAGATGATAATTTTTCAGCTTGCCAAGTCTACTTATTTTCATCTTCCAAAATACTAAATATTCAATTCATTTCTTACTGGGTTAAATTATAAAGTTTACCAGTTGCAGTCCAAGGGGAAACAGCAGTCTGTCTGGAAATGTACCCACCATGTTGGTCAAAAAGGATGTAAAAGGGCAATATGAACTTGATTTACATCAGAAAGTCTACTCAAAAGTAGACAAGCAATATACCACTTTTCATCATATGTACATGTCACATAGCCCTAAACCCTCTGTCACTGGAGCTCTTGTTGCTTTGCAACTACAAGAAGCTTCTGTGTGGTAAAATTTTTTACTTGCTCACAAAGTACAAAAGGGGGCCTTGGTGGGTGGAGCCAGGAAAAAGGTGTGGTCGAATGTATATTCCATTATAAACAATCAACTTTTACAAGCACTTTATAAAATGTAGAAATTATCTGTTATAACAAAGAAGCACAAACATGGAAAATCAAAAGGAAAAGGCTCACACTTTGCAAAAGGGGCCCCATGTCACCAAAACAGGGTACTCTTTAAAAAGACTTGTTGCATATGTTGCTATGACATGCTTCTTCAAAAGCAGATAAATCCAAAAGTTCCTGGAATCACACTATTAAATTTTATCTGCTTTGGAAGGCTATATCGAGGAGCACACAAAATGACTCTATGTCTTTGGTCAACTTGGGGCTTGACCCCCAGGGAGAGTGAAATAGTTTACAGCTTTTCTTATACTATAAACAGCATTAAATGTGGTATGTCTCGAAAGACATCATGTGATCTGTTAAAATGAGCCCATATACCACCACATGATTTATAACAAAGAGTATGAAAACAAATAGCTTTTAAAGGTGGTTTGATAACTGTGCCCCTAGAGAACTTTGAAAGCCTATGATTCTAGAATGGTTAAGAGTAGAGACATGGAACTCTGCAGAAGAGAATAACTTCATTAAACATAAATTTGTGATGAGTTTTGTTGAGGTCTGAGGACAGGTATTTATGTTGGGGTTCTACATGAAATGACCGTAGATTATCACTTCTTTGAAGAATATAGTTTTTGAGTTTTGGTACTTTGTAAGGCTGAATACAAGTTTTGTAACATTCTAGTGCTTTTGTAAACTCCTAGTGCTAGCAGCCAAATAAAGTGAATATGAGTTGTAGTAGATTTAGCCCAGATAAGGAGTTTAGAATACAGAATATTTATTTGCATCTCTCAAAGTTACATTGTGTACTGTTTCTGATACAATTAATGTTGAAGTGAGCAATAATTTTGAAATTTTGTGTGCATGCCTTGTAAATCTTTATAAAGAAGGCTCTTCATTTTCAATTAAGTTCATTTCCGTTTTTGAAAAGATAGGTAGTCAATAAGTGATATACAAAATTACTTGTTAACCTGCATTAACACTACCTGTTAAGTTACAGGCAAGCCTTGCAGTACCTCTTTATTTAAATCAAATGTAATCTACCAGTCCTTAACTTCTCACTTTAACTGTCTCTATCATTGAGAACAATCATATTTGCTTCATCACAAACATAGTTGAATGAATTAATTGACCTGGCTGGCTTATCTATTCCAATTCCTGTTTTCCATCTTATGTTCAACTTTGGGTAGAAAGATTACACAATTTGGAAGCTTACCTTTTAAACCATGGATTACTGTTTTGGTATCCTGATAAATATTTTGCAGTGGCATAGATTTCATTAGGTCATTTATCTCACAGTGGATAATGATTGCAGATGACTTTTTAGATAAACAATACTGCAGTAATGTTTTAATTCACTTGATGTAATTTCACTTACACTTATTCTTTTCACCTTTCTTTATTGTCCTGGCAAGTTTACTATATTCATAGCAAACGATAGCCTAAAGTGTTGGTGAAGCTTGCTCAACGTGCACCCTTACCACAATTCATTTATTTAATTTTCTGTGAGGATATGGCAATTAGAATTACTTAGTAGAAACATTACTTCTTTGGACTATTGGCGTTCCCCCAGCCTTTTCCATCGAATTTGTTTACGATCAGGCTACCGGGGCCTGGAAACCGATGTCGTTTACCCAGGAACACACGTGAGAAAAACAGAAAGACAAACACCATGATTTGCCATAAAATTGCTGACAGTAACACGATGTTTACCAAACAAAAATATGTGATAGTGATCCTAGCCTTTCACATGAGCTACACATTGGAATAAGCTTACATTGGCCTACCTCCGACTTTGCAGGTTGGACATTGGCTTGCTCCTCGTATTCATTTGCCTCTTCGGCTTGTATGGTAGGAACTGGAACTACCCCGATTTTATCGCGCAAAAGCCTCGGTATTACTGGCTCACTCTGACCTTCAATGAAATGGAACCTTCGAACATAGTCCTCCGGTTTGAAATGCTGCGAACAGAGTGCAGATGTAGACGAGGCCTCCCATTTAACGCGTTTCTGTTTCACGAAATTTACCCACTGGATTCGCCGGTTCTTGGCAGTTGGGTGCTCATTATCAACAAATGGGATCGTGTGTAACACTATTCCCTTTTCCAAATCCGGTATATTACCACAGTTGGCAGCTACACATCTGTTTGGCATTTTATTTTGATACGCGCTATTTTTCTTTACACTTATTTCACATTTTAATGTTCGTCTAGGCCTTTAACTGTGTTCCTGGGTCGACGTCACGGAAGTGCTAGTGCCAGACTCTTTTTACCCGGCCAATTCACATAATTGGTGTCATTTTCGCAATTTTAGCGTTTAATAATGCAGAAACTATAAATGTGATAGAGATTCTTTCTTTTCACAAACTTGATAAAAAAAACTTTGATAACAAACAAAAAAATCAATGGGGGTCACTTGTTCTGCAGGGAAAACTAGGATTTCGTCGCCCCAGACCTCTCTTCATAATTTCGCGCCCTTTTGTCAGGAGTGACAAAGCACGTGGTGTTGAAGTTGCGATTTGATTGGTTTATTTGACTACCTAAAGTAAAGCCACGCTTTCCTTGTGTTAACAGTCTTCGCACTGAGAAAGGAGTTCGGGAGAAAAGGCGGTAAAACAAAATCTTAGTTACCAGTCAAGATGCCAAAGGTAGCAAAGAAAAAGAAGGACCCAAACAAGCCAAAGGGCAAGAAGGGTGCATACATCTTCTTTCTTGAGGAGAGACGGGCAGCAAAATCAGATGAAAAGCTTTCGTTCCCAATGTTTTCTAGGGAGACTTCGGAAGAATGGAAGAAGCTGAACGCAAAGCAAAAAGAGAAGTTCGAGAAGCTGGCCTTGGCGGACAAAAAGAGGTACGACGAGGAGATGGCTGACTATTCCCCACCTACCTCTGACGATGAGGATGATGGAAAGAAAAGGAAACGAAAGAAGAAAGATAAGGACCCTAATCAACCTAAGAGAAATATGTACGTATAATCTCCTGCTCCAGTTTTGTATTTGAAGAACGGCTAAACATGGCGCCATGTTCATCTTGGGGGCCTACTGCCTACTTATCATAAGAATAAGATGGGCCAAGTATTGCCTTAAGTGAAATGTTTTATCCAAGGATGCACTTCAGTAAATAATTTCAGTTTGTATTTTTAACCACTTTTGAGGCTAGAACGAGTAATTCTTCAGTAGACCATTTTCTTTGCTGGTTTTCTCATTCTTCTGAATTATAATTGAAAACGCCATGTTTGAATATATTTAGCAGACATGAATCATTTAACCATGTGATTGACATCGATATTTCTGTCGTTTTTATGTGACAGTAAGTACTAATTATTTAGCTTGGTTTTTAAATCGGTCTCTCCAACACATAGGCCAGATGTGATATTTGTTGTATCACAGTGTTTGTAAGATTTCTTTGATTTGCAGGTCATCTTACTTCCATTTTTGTGGTGAAAAGCGTTCAGAGGTACGTGACAGCCATCCTGGATTATCTGTTGCAGAAATAGCAAAAATTTTATCTGAATTGTGGAAAGCTTTAACAGAAAAGCAAAAGGGTAAGTATGAAGAATTGGCACGTAAGGATAAAGAAAGGTATTTGAAAGAAATGGATGCATACAATAAAGGCGCTGGAAAAGTGAGAGTAGAAGAGTAGGGATGCAGTTACATAGCTTCTATTTTGCATTCTGAACTTTTACAATCTGATGTATAATTTCATCAAGCATTGTAATAGGAACTCGCTCAGAGATTTTGCCATTACTAAAGTAATGGTTTTCACCTGACTATATAGCACTAACGTGAAAGAAAAAAGTTGCATTTTATGTTATTTGATATGCATTGTAAATAAGAAAAAAAATAAATGTCTTGCCTGTGAAAATGGAAGTCTGATTCATGCTTACACAGCTCTGTATTTCTAACAAACAAAACTTTTGTTACTTCCAAAAAACTTAGTTGAGCTTTTACAACTCCAATGTTATTTCAAAGAAACAATAATTAGACAAAGTTTCTGATTAAGACATTTTCATTGGCAAGTACATCATGTTATATTCTTTGTTATGGATTCACAACTTGTATCTTTTTAAAGAACAGTTAGTACATTTGTCTCTTCAAGTTACTTCTGTGTCCATATGTAAATGTTGAACTATGTTTTTATGCACAAGTGTTGTAGTTTCTTGCCTTTTTCTGATGTTGCAACAAAGTAATTCCCTGTCTGGTATAAAAATTGATAAATTTTCAAGTAGAGCATTTTTGGAGACTGCTTCTGATGTTGGTGTGTGGCAAAACAAATTCAGGACTGAATACATAAAGAGAATTTTTAAGCAAATATTTTGGGGGTCAGGAACTCTGCTTGGCTAAAGGTATAGCCTGTTTATCTGGGGTTTCTAGGTCAATATCATTTAAGAGTACCATTAGGAGAAATTGGTTATTAAAAGGAAGAAAAGGCTGATTTCCTGATTTAGCTATTCCTACTTTGTAGAATAAAATGGAAAAATTACAAATGATTGTACTTTTGCAGAAAATTGTTGAGAAGTGAACTAGTTTTTTGTGTGGGGCTGAAAATGAATCTAATTTATGTTTAGCTGTGTTGCTCCATTGTTCTCTGCTTGAGCAGTAAAACAATGTATTTCTTGTGAGTCAATTGTTGATGCTGAAAATCGTATGTTTCATTTCAATCTTTGCCAACTGAAATCATCATTGTTGTCGCAATCAAGATACTTTGTGATTAGTCAATCATGTGAGTGAGGGGGAAATATTTAACTGAAGTATGCATTTGGGGTTCTATCAAACTATTGCTGTGATGAATTCTTTCTAAGTAAAAAGTGCCAGCAGAGGGTAAAGCTTCAGTTGATAAAAATGAAGTTAAGAGCTCCATTACACGAATACTGATTTAACATAATTTTGAGTTCAACCTGGTTACAAACAATCTGTTGACAAACAGAATTGATTTCAAAACTAAAGCTGGAATTTTACACAAATGTCACTCTACACGGAAAAGAGGAAAATATATTGACCTTGTCTGATAGTCGGAATCAGGGACAGTGCAAAATTTATTTTACTACATAGGAAAATAAAAATTCTTGTAAAAAAATTGGCCTGCCCCACGTTAAGTCTGTCAAGAAAACCAATTGCACTGTCACCTTCTACTTGAAAAAAACTTGCCCTGTACTTTCATGTATATTATGAATATCACATTAGGGTCATTCCATGCCAAATGGACCAAAGACCATTTCAACTAGTATCACACAATCTCTTGGTCTTTGTACCAGGAATATATATTGCCTGTGCTTATGACGACAACTGGTTTTTAGGAAACATTTTGGAGATTACCAAAGAAAACCAGGACATCCAAGTCAAATTCATGAAACAGTCTGTCTTCTCTGGCGCTTTCACTTGGCCGCAGAAGAAGGACATCTGCTGGGTTCCAGTAACGCATATTCTGTGCAGAGTAATTTCACTGAAAGTGAAACTGCGGCAGATCGATGCTACCAGATATCAAGCACAGAGCAAAGAGAGATTTTGAACCTGTTTGAAAATTTTATGAAAATGAGTAGTTTGTAAGTACCTGAGAGATGCAGTGGCATGCTGTTTAATGAAATTATTGTTTAGCCTATTGAATTATTAAAGTTGATCAATTTTATCTGTCTTTGCATGCCTCACATTGATTGAAATATTTTTGTATCATTTTGAATAGTTAGCTTAAAAGAATGACTAGAAACCTTTGCCAAAAACAAGGTTGTGTCAATTTGTTACAAAGTCTGTGAATTGCCGTCCTTGTACAGGACAAATGATCAATTTTTGAGAGGTTTATCTCTCAAGTTGACATCCTTATTATACATTAGTCTCTCAACACTGACATATTTGGATTTTGATACTGTTCTGCACCAATGATAAGAACTAACGGTGTTTTTCAATTACAAATTATTGCTGATTTCAGCACTTTTCAATTACCTAAAATTCCAACTTCCCAACGAGTCCCCATTTTTTTTATTGCTGATTCCATTGAATCATAGTTATCATCATGTGTGGAAAGAATTTCAACCATCACAGCAAATTCCATCATAGTTTTCTGGGGGCTCAAACAGGACCAAATTTTTTCAAATTTTGGTCCAGAACCAATTTAAAGGCCACATAATTTCTCAAATAATACTTTCTACCTTCTGATTTCCTCAAAAATTGTAGTTTACTTTACAAAGATGTACATAAAATAAGCTTTGCTATATCTAGATAGTCTGAATTTAAGCCCTGGCCCTTCAAAATTTGAATTTTTCACTTCCGGAAGAAATTTTTTGGCAATTTTAGGCTGCCATTATGGGCTAACTATTGAAGAATGGTTTTTTAATAATTTTTTTCTGACACTGCTCCTAAATATTCTCCAGAATATCAATTTTGAAGAGGCTATCAAAATTGGGTCAGGAAATATAAGACCTCAAAGTTTGCAAAAAAATTTTTCCATCTCCCAGAATTCCGCATCAGGGCCAAAGCTGAAAACTTTGAAGAAGCACATCTTTGGGATGGTATAAGATATCAAGCTGAAATTTTCAGGATGCTTCTATCTTACATATATGAACATTGACACAAATTTTCATGCAAATCTGAGATGGTGCATGTGGGACCCCTAGTCCACTTGGCATGGAATGACTCATTAGTGATAAAAATATCTAGCAATTTTTTTAAAATTCTAGTTCCAACAACAAACTACCATGATGTTATTTAAGCCTAACAGTATATACAGGCCTTGTAATAAAACAGTTCTTCTGGAAGAACTTAAGTTTTGAGACAACACCATAATTTTAATATCAATAATTTTTACATTTAATAGATTCTCATCTTGGATGAATTACAGTCTTATTCCTAAGTTAGTGTTTTTGCAGATTGTCTTTGCCCCATCAGTGGCTCTGTATACTTTTCAATAAAAAGTGTGAGCCCCTTTCCTTAGATGGTCAATAACAGTCCCTCACAGTGATGTCCCTCACAGTGAAACCGTCTGCATGCGGAGATGCCAAAAATGAATAAAACTACTCTCGTTAAAGCAATCATGATTTTCAATTGAAATAATAGTGACCCAACAATAAAGTAAAACTAGGGCGCACATTGTCTTCCCAGGATTTCCCCTTTTGAAAATTGAACTTGCTCTTCGACACACTTCACCATCAGTTATGTTCCGCTGTTTCCTTTAAGTTTCTAACCACACAGAACATAACTACAAGATCACGAATTTATTAATACAAGTTAGTTAGGCTTATCTTCCCCTAGATTCAGATAGTCTGTTGACAACAAAATTGGTAGTATCAATGAATCGTTCAACACAGTTCACGAGACATCCTTCTGTCTTTGAGTCCAATTTTGATCCTGGCTTCTCTACACATTTCTCCCAGCAAATATCTGTCAGGTTATGTACATGTGACTGGAAACGTGCCTTTTGGCTTTCTACCGCTAGAAACTGCTGCATCTCAGGGTCCATTTGCTCTCCAGTTGCCATTCTGTTATTAAATCTTGTTGAAATTCAATTCACTTTCTAGGCCAGTCCTCGTTCTTGCACTTGGCAAATCAAAGATCGAAGTTATATAGCTGACCACGTGAAGGAATTGAATCCAATGTTCTGTCCGGCTGTTGAGCCGGTTTGCAAATATTTGTGTCCGGTGCTTGGCTCAGCAAGTACTAGTAACGGACTCACCATGAAGCGAAACAACGGATGAATCATGGTTTTTTATTCCATTTTCTTTTAGTTTAAGACTAAGACTTGGATTTGACGTTTGTGTAGAAAACAAGGCAAATAGTACAATATTCCGGAGAAAAAATTAGGGAACCGAAAGAACCACAAACGAGGCACCTAGGGCACTTCTGGCGATGCAAGATGGCAGCTCAGGGAGCTTTTAGTAAAGAAGCAGTGGCTGCCCAAAATGTAAATTTTTCAATGTCTTTTTTTGCTCAAGCTGCTAAAAAACGAATAAAACTAGCAACTTAAAGTCGTAAAGTGTGTAGCATGTTGTAGGTGGTTCCCAATTTAGAAATAAAATTCCGATGTGAAGTCCGCGGAGGAGAAAAAGTTTGGTAGGAAATATGTCATGGTAGTTTTCGACCGAAAGCACATGCGTTAAAATAGATCGAGAACAAAAGTATTGCTCTAACAATTGTTATCACTGCCCCTTCCTATCAGACGGAAAGGCATCTTTTAAATGCAAAGAAGTGTTTGATTCAGTGGAAAATTATTCAAGCAACAGACTAGGCTTCGATCCCAAAGCAGATTCATTAAAAGAATATTCTTCAACATTCAACTTGACATTAGACTTTTGGTGAAAATTGCATATTAAAAAATAATTTTTATCAACTACACACAGATTTTATATAGTAGTATGCAGAACGTCAATAAAACTTGTGCTAGGGCCCCATAAGCTCTTTATTTGGCACTGATGGGATCTGCAATCAGCCATTATTATGAATCTCTCATGACCAGTCAGAAAGCACACATTTCACATTAAAACAGAGCAAAAAGAGTGTTGAAGCACATTGGTGGGATCTTTGGTACATTTGAGGTACAAAATGAGCCATTTTTATCACAAAATGAGCCTGCATTTACATTTTCCAGCAAAGTACATTTTCCATTACATATTTATTTTTGTTTTGCAGTACAAAGAATTTATTCTCCTTTACAACAAGATAGCAGAAAAGTGCTTCCAAGATTGTGTAACAAGTTTCAATGAAAAAACTTTAACAGAAAATGAGGTACTTTTTGCTGGAAATCATGGTAGATTAATAACTTTATTTGTTGAAAAAGTAGGTGTAGACTGTCTCACACTCTGTCTCTTTTCACATATGTCCTGATATTCTTTTTCCCACTCTGTTATTTTTTATATTTGAGGTGCCCATGTATTTCAATTTTTGTATTGTTAAGTAAGCCTATTCTCTTTCATTACTGACATTTTTTTCCAACTTTATAGCAACATCATTTTAACATCAGTTACTTTTTTAATTCTAGATTGAATGTACAAATAAATGCTCGGGCAAGATGGTTAATGTGAATCATCGCCTTATGGCTGTATTTATGGAGATTGGTCCACCAGTTGATAAGCAACTTGGGCTATCAGGCTCGGGAATGGGTTTGATGTGAAAATACAAGCATCTTGCCAAGGAGTGTGTCATGCTTTTCATTTCTACAATTTTTCAATGGCATACAGTGAAGAAATTATTCAAGGAGGGAACAAAAAAGATATTCTTTGCAATATCTCAACACCATCAGATGAACAGATTGTGTGTCAAAAAAAGAATTTGGCTCCTTGTTCTATCTACCTGGTCTTTAAGAGCCAGAAACACAGCATGATATCATCCATATCCATTTGCTAATGATTCTTAAAGTCTATTGAATAAAGGAAGGTCAAACAGCTGGATATTCCACTGAAATATCTAACATAATGATTTACTCCAAGATTATCTACTGCTCAAAGAGACGGATGCAACAGGAGAAAAAGACATGGGCTTTCTTTTGAAGCAACTGTTGAAAATGAAATGTTTATCAATAAAGCCAAAGGTTCTAAAAAAGTTTGAATTGTAGTTTGATAATATCAACCTTTAATTATTGTAATACATTTTTGCCTTTTACTAAAACCTTTTTGCTTTTATTGTAGTCTTTGTCATTTAGCCTTTCTAATGCTACATTATTGCTCTAGTAATAAAGTTTCCCACAAACTAGATTGCAAACAAGGTTTATTTGCCACATTGACATATACTCAGCATTTCTGTGTGTTGATCAGATATAGGAATGGTCACATATCTAAACACCAAAATTATTGTTAATGTTTATAAAGAAGCATGTCTTTTATGAAAAATCTTACATGAGAGAAATATTTTTGTACAATTTTGAGAGAAGGATGGATTCTTTAGTAATATGGCAATATTTGTTTTCCTAAGCACTATCTTGGTGCGATGAAGGAGGGTTGAGGGTTGGTGGGGGGAGGGGGTTTGTTAGAAAGAAGTTTGTTTGCACAAATAGATTCAAGAACAGCAAGTGGTTATACCTCAAGTGTTAAATAATGCATAATTCATAACCAATGTTACAAGTCAGCTACGTTTTCAGTCTTTATTTGGAATGGTTTGCTAGCTAGCTTTGCTGTCTGTGTCTAATGCTGCATTTCGGATACAAAAACATACAATATGGAGAGAGAAGAAAAAACACACCAACTCAAAATGAATAAATCTTTAAATAGCTTATTGGCTAAATAAATATATTTCGTGGGACGGAACAGATTATTGAATATTCTCCTTTGATAACAGTTATGCGGTTAAAGCAAGGAAATATGTAACTCAACCTAGAGGTAAGTGTAGGAAACTGTTGCCACCGTGCAAAGAAATATAATAGGCAGTGAGACAACGCAAAACGCGCTGCTTCTCCGAAAATAATTTAAACAAGTAACTCTTGTGGATCAAAGAGGACCATAAAACAATAAATGCGAATGGCTGACCAAAAGAACAAATATTAAGAAATTTTCAGTCCAAATAGATAAATAATGTCTTGAGAAAAAAATTCCCCTGGAAATAATGAAAGATGCCAAAAATCAAGAGAGGCACAAGTATCTCACTTTCTAGCGACAAGTTGACTCCCTGAAGCGTGTTTTGAAAAAGAAAACAATTGTGTCGAAAGCTGCCTTTTTAGGCTATGCGTCAGAAAAAATCAATTGCTCGTATTAAAATAATAACTGTCTTTGCCTTCATATTCTCAAAAAATTTAGGCTCGTAAAAAGGAAAATGAATAAAAAGTCTAGGAGATTGTGAGAATGAGGAATGAACATATTTTCCAGAAATTATTCCCTATCCAAACTTTTGCATATTTGCGATAAAAAGGTTCTTTAATTGTCAGGACGGAAAGCCCAGCCACGGGAAACTGGAGCGAGTGACGTCACAATTTTGATTGTGATATGGCGTCAGATTTGAAGCTATCACAAAGTGCGTTTCAATGTGAATACGCTAAAAATTTCGAAGAGTTTCGAAGGTAACATTGCAAAATTAGTTGGAAGTGATATTCGTTGTTTTCTAAAATCAAAAAGCACAGTCTTCTTGATTTTTGTCAGGAAAGTTGTTAAAAAATGCCTGTTTTGCCACGGAACAGGATTTTGAACCGCAGCCGTCGACGCTCTCGTCCACGGAACGGCATTTTGCGACGGGTCTGCAGATTCTTCGGAGCGTTGTTCAGCTGTTTCCCGTGCATTAGCCACCCGGACGCAGTTGAGTCGTGGAATAGCACTGAGATAGAGGTGATTCGCTCGGAACAAGATAGCGACGAAAGTGAACGTGAAGACAGAGTCATAAGGGTCATAACTAATGACACGTCGAGATGGAACACGGACAGCGACGACGAAGAATCGATCCCTGGACAGATGGAGTCACGTTTCGACATGAAAAATAGATCCGTTGGAGGTTAGTAGCTGGCAAATATCGAAGCCCTAATACTAAAACAATTTCAAAAAACCTAACCTTAATGTTTGAAGGAAATTCATAATAAATCTGAAATGAAAAACGAGCTCATTTGAGTATTCTAATATCAGTAATTCCCTTTTTTGCATGTTTTGCAACTCGTTGCTTGTATTTTTGGCCCTCGGTGTTTCCCCTGAAACATAGCAGTTAAATCAAAATTTCAATTCCTGCACAGAGGTTCCAAGCTCTCCCATCAGACCACAAACAAGAACCCTAGGTCCAGCTCCGGACAACATTGCCGAGGAAGATTATGTCGGACCGGGTACCAGAAGGACAAATGCCTTGCCACACAATACGATGAGACCGTACTTGCCTAACAGTTTCAGATGTCCAACTCCGTTTAGAACACCGATGATAAGACGACGCGTGTGTAACGTACCGGACGACATGGTTGTCAAAGAAATTGGGAGCTCGGAAGACCTGGACAATGAAGGATATATGGAAGGTGCTGGTAGCCAAACTAAGTATACCGCTGGAGGAGGCTACAGAGAAATCGGACCAAACAGGTTCTATCTTGATGATGAAAGAGAAATAGTCGAGTCTGACATTGAGGAGCTACAGGAGGTGCAACCGAGGGCAGAGTCAGCAGGGAAAGCCGACAACGAAGAGTCAGCTGCTAATGACATGGGTTTAATGATAACCGGGACAACATGCTTCAGGGGGTCAGGACCGCCACTGCTAAATGCACCTTTGCTGCCAATTGAGAAGAAGGACCAGGGAAGACTATTGACGGAGGCTGACAACAAAGAAATCGACAGGATTCTGCTTGGTGTTGGAGATGAGAAGCAGATTGCGTGGGGAGAGGAGAATGAAGTGAAGCAGAAAAAGACACAGAAAGATGCAGTAAACAAAAGGAATAAGAAAAGTAAGGAGGAGGGTAAATCCACCAATGTACTTGGGGATCTGCCCCCGATTCCGGATACAACAAATGGAATTCAAATGGCTTGGGGTGAAGTTACTGCAGATAAGGAAAAATCGTCAAAGAAACGAAAGAAGGGTACGGATAAAAAAGAAACAAGCTCAAAAGGAAAAAAGAGCAAGAATCTCGTTAAAAAACCCGAAGATGACAGCAACCGAGTCATTCAAATAGGAGAGGGTGACAATAATGCAACAACGATAGATGCAACTAATGACCCAATGGGAAGTAAACAAGGAAGAGAGAAGAAGGACCAAGGACACGCGTCAAATACAGTAAAAAAACAAAGCAGTGGCAAGGAAAAGTGTGCGAATGCAACCGGCGATGAGTCAACTGGGGAAGAAGAAAAAATAATCAAAGGGAAGGATTCGAATAGGAAGAAGACAAAGAAAATCAAAGGATTGGGCAAAAAAATTGGCAAAATGCTATCGGAAGCGCTGCATGAAGACAAGTGTATTGAGGAAAATGAAGTAAGCAAACAAGACGCGAAGAGAAAGAATGGTATGTTTAGAAAATGCAACAAAGTTTCAGTTGCTCCCATGATTGAGTCCGTGACAGAAGACCAGAGGGAAGAAGAACAAGGAGATCAAACGGCTCGGGTAAGCCATGGGGGCTACGAATCACATGGAGCTAAAGGTTCCCAAAATTACCAAGGAGAACAAAGAACTCAAAGAGATCAAAATGTCCAAGGGGTACAAGGAAATCAAAGGGCTCGAGATACCAAAGAGGCAAAAGAAACCAAAGGATTGCAAGGTGTCCAAGGAGAAAAGGGGGCCAAGAGAGATCAAGATGCCGAAAGGTCAAAAGGAACCCAAGGATCTCGACATGTCCAAGAAGTAGAAAGAGATCAATGGGCTCAAAAAGCCCAAGGAGTGCAAGGAACCAATAGAGATCAAGTTGCCAAAGAAGTACAAGCAAACCAAAGGGAACAAGAGGCCCAAGGAGAAAAAGGAAGATGCCAAGATGCGAACAGAGTAAAAGGAACCAAAGAGCCTCAACATGTCCAAGGAGTAGAAAGTGACCAATGGGCTCAAAAAGCCAAAGAAGTGCCAGGAACCAAAGGTAATCAAGATGCCCAAGAAGAACCACAAGCTGAATGGGCCCAAGATGCCAATGAAGTACAAGGAACCCAAGAAGCTGAAAATCCCCCACAAGACAAAGCCATTGAAGACGACTTTTTTGACCCACGTCACAGGCCTACGACAAGAGAAAGGCCGCCTTGCAGAGGTGACCCCACGAAATGTGACCTTTTTCTTATAGATGTTCCTATGACCCCCCCGGAAATAAAGAGGAACGATAGCGTTGGTCACATTTGCAAACTCAGTGACTATGAAAAAGAACTGCGAAAAAGAGAGCTGGCAAAGATGAACCCCAAGCAGAGAAGAATTGCTGAGGCAGAGGACAGAAAAAGGGAGAAGCAAAAAGAAGAAGCTGACCGAAAGTCGGAAGAGGAGAAAAGAAGAAGAGAGGCTGACTTCCAAAGAAGAACGAGAAATGCACATTGGGCAACACGAGCATTTAACAGGCTGAGGCAAAGCGTCCACAAAAATGAGAGTAACAAGGTTACGGAAACAGGGCGGATAATCTTCGTCCAGCCAGTTAACCAAAGCGAGGATGAGGATCAGGTAAATCTGCATTCTATTCTGAATACATGCTTTTAATGAGCAGCATAGGAAAATACACCATTGAAAATCAACAGTTACGTCTTGTCACATCCTACTCACTATTAGCTGTACCACATTCATAGCCCTGGCTACACTTGTCAAAAAATAATGTCCTCTCTGCCAAGGCATCTAACAATACCCACTATTGATTTTAAACTAAGACACATTATACTTCAACAAACTTGGAAATGGATCAATGCTTATAAATACGAATGGTATGAAATACATTGTACTATTGAAATACGAGCACATATCATTTATGATGAGAAGAATGTGTCTTATAAAAATAGGAAGTCTTTTTGCATTACTTAAATTCAGATTTTCATTGAAGAACTGAATTGTAATTCAAAAAAACAAATGAATGCTAATGCTTTAATAAAATTGCAAGTGTCATAAACCTCAAGTGTCATAAAATTGCATTGAAATCCTTTTCTACTTTTTGTTACCCACATTTTACATGAAAATAAAATTTCATGGTCCAATTTCATGGTCAATTTGAATTTATAGAAATTCAAGCTTCAGTAAGCATCTTATGTCAATTTATTTGTTTTTGCTGAAAAGAATAATACTGACCAGTAGAATTCTGTAACACATGCATGTCAGTTGAACTGCATACTCGGGAGTTGTTGCAGGATGAATTATGTAAGGTTTACCAGATCTTGATTATGTCTTAAATCTTCAAGATGCACAGGGGTAGAAGCTTGCCATGGTTGTATTAAATATGGAAATTTACAACTGGTAACAACAATAGATGACTTTTTTCATTTCATTTAGTGTACTTGTTTAATAAACTTGATGCTCCAAGAACCAAAAAGTAGGCATTGCAGTTCATGCAAAGAGCCAAAATTGATCAATAGCTAAACAATAGCCAGAAAATCAATTGGCACAATTGGACTACATAGTCATTCTAAAGTAATGAAAAAACTCTTTAAACATGGAGTATATAATTACTTCCCAAACCTCAAACACCAAACCTTCTGTTCTTTGGTCAAGAAGTAAGTTAAAAATAAGGAAAAATTGATATAAGCAAAATCAGTATTTTCAGCATATACAGCCAAATTATTTCTCTTTTTCTTATAACTTTCAAGTTACCAAAATAAAACCAGTTATTTTCAACTTACTTGACAATAGCAAACATCTTTTGTCAAAACAAAAACAGTTTTTAGAGTTCAGTTCTCAACATTCAGTTGTGCTGAGATGAAAAAGTGGACAGGCAACCCAATTAGTTACAGAACTCCTAGGCTTATAGTATATGGAAATGAATCATTTGTATCAAAATAAACAACTTTGTTCAAACTTGGCAAAAAAGATGTGTATGTCAAAAAGAGTATTTCAAAATCATAAAAACCAAAAATTGAGAAAAAGGCAAATGTAAAAGAAGGCAAATCCTAAGGATAACACATCTACATCAATTAGATATCATTTATAGGACCAAGAGGGCAGAAAAAATTTTCATGGTACCATTTCATCACTATAATGTCTTCAGCTATTATTTATTGCAATCAAATGGATGTTGAGCTTTTAATCATGGTGTGATCAAGAGAATATTATGTCCTGGAGAAAAACAACTTGCTTCATCCTGCCCTGAATCTGCATTCAATTTGAGTTAGTTAATTAGTTATAATCAAGTCAGTTTTATCTGCATGAGAACTATTCTACAACTAATATGACAACAAGTAACTTTTGGAAAAAGAGCCTTTCATTGGTCATGCAACAGACAAATTGCTATGCCTATGATCTATGCAAAGACCTATGCATGCAACTTGCATCACTACAAAAAATGCAAGTGAATAGGAATTTTACATAATTTTGATTATCACTAATAACACCTCACATCGAACTGCATAAAAATGGAAAAACAAAAAACTCAAAATAAAACACGAAATTAAAATTGAAAAAAGATGCAGTTTGGAAAGTACCTATTGTCACAAAAAGGGTTTCTCTGTGAGCATTTTTTTGAAAAGAAATATTAGAGTAATGAAGGTGTTGTGGCCAATTTTGCTAGTATTGGCTGCGATGCAATCATATTAAACACAAATAGGCAGAATATCATTGTAACGTGTTTCAAAAAATTTGATCAACTACTCGCTGTATTTTTTATCTATTGCAAACAACAAGCCTCAAGAAGGCCTAGCACCACGATTAAAGAATAAAAGCTTAGTTTCCAAGAAACATTATTCCAGGGCTCACCGACGAATAGATGGGTCTTTAGGAGCAGACTTTCTTACAAAATATAGATAACGACACGCCGATATCGTTCTGCAAGGGGGGTCGCAGATTTCGGTTCCCGGGCGATTATCATCTTTCATGGCAAGCTTTTAATCACGAGTATTCTGTTACTGAGGGTAAATCAATAACTTTTCTAAGATTCAAAAATTCGTACCTGGCATTTCTTTCTCTTGAGTTTCCGCAGGCGGTCAATTCTCTTTCTCCTAAAGACGTCCGTCGTTCCACCACCGTTACTCAACGAAGGCAGGCTGGGCCTAACCTCAGCTTCTTCTTCTATAGATGAAAGTGTTTCGGAGCCTAAAGCAATTGTCGGCACAGCATCATGTTTAATCTTAGGTCGGTCTAACTTCCAATCAATGCTTCGTAAAACAGCCGGGTCTTTTTCAAAGCAATTGTTCTCAAAGTGAATACTGCATACTCTGGAGTGAGCGGTGGGCTTGAAATTATTTCGACCAATTTTGTCGACCCATGCTTTCCTCTGGCCCGGATCAGTTGGAAAGGAAAAGAAATGAATACCGGAGCCCTTATACTGTCTTCTTCTACAAGACCTGACAGCACAACCAACCATGACTTCCTTATTGATAAATAAACCGAAAGAACATGCTTCTGACTAAATTCGCAGGTTAACTGAAGGTTGGGTGCTGAGATTAGCGTAGACTCCAGATTCAAATGTCATCTGTTACGTCATGCGTTCGCCCATAATGCAATTGGTGGTGTCGATCTCTATGAAAAAACGTGGTTTCTTTCGTATTTTGTTTAATAAAATGTAATTTCGTACATTATAAAATTTACTTCATTTTTCTTAATGATCATAACTTATTATCTTATTTTTAGGAGTAGGTGGAGCGAGCCCAGGTTGGGTCAGCAGAGGCCGGAGAGAAAGGACAGGCCCAAGATGAGAAGAACGCTTTGTGGACTAAAAAGGTTACCGCACCATTTTCGCGTCTGCAAAAATGCGTTTCACTCAGCACTCTGACCCAGCAAAAGGACATAACATCGTCCGTCGAACGCGCTCCTCCAAAGAAACAGATCCTCATGAATTTGCATCTAATGAACAATTTGTATTTAATTATATTTTGCCATAAAAAGTCTATTATTAAAAGGTTTTATTTCCAACTTGTGTTTTTATGAATCTGACTGCCCTGTGGTGCAAAAGTTTGGAGAATAAGCGCCTATGTCTGATTCCAATTATCAATGCTAGCAGCCTGTTTCATATCAACGTACCTCTGTGAGGCAGCAATGCAGGGCTAGAGTTCACACGTGAACATTTATTTAACTCAAGGTGCATTGACGATCAAGAAAATTGATTCTCTTGAATTTTTATGTAAGGGGTAACTAATGATTATTAAAACCTAGCTTCCAGAAAATTAGTACCACGTAGTGGGAAAAGTTTCAAAAATTCAGTTCAAAGAACGTTTTAGCGTTTAAATTTAGAACTCATTCCAGGAAAACAGGAAGACATGGTCATATCAATAAATGTCCAGGGTTTTTCGCTACTAACTTATGACAAATAACACAGCTGGGCCAGGTCTCCCTCCTGCCTCGTAACATCCAAAGTATGGATTTTATTTTTGAGTTGGCACTAAGCAACTTATAAGTGTTTCCTCTTTAAACCGTTTTGCAAAATGAGTCATTGCAGAATTCTAGAAATATAAAGAAAAAAGAAACAAATAGAAAACATATTTTTCTGTCAATATCAGGTCTGTACCATTTCCTAGCAAAGATCTTTTATCAAGAATCAAATGTGAAAATTGGGCTAGGAAGAGCCATATGAACACAAGGGACAGACAAATAGAGACTCGATCAACAATCTTTTTCCATTCATGATACAAGCTATGAAGTCCCAAACCAACAATCTGCTCAACTTTGCAGCGTCATCGGCAAATTTGTATGTATTACTGATACAAAAAATTGATTTATGCATATAAGAACACAATATGAAATAATATAGTAACGACAGTAACACGTTATTCATTCAGAACATGGAATCATGATATCCAACAGGCATTGATACAGAAGATATATATATATAAACGGGTCCAATATAAAGTTAAGGGAATTGATGAATTTGCCAGGAAACGTTAGAATGGCTAAAACAGTGGTTTTCATGGCTATTCGGAACGTCAGTCGTTAACCAGTTAGAGCGGGTTCAGGACTATGTCTGGTTCAAGACAATTGTTTGAGGCGACATGCAATGTTTCTTGTGCTGCAAAGGGTTCAGTTGCAGTATCTTTCATTAGCTTGCAGTGCTTCGGCATATACGAGATAAATGAAAATATTGGCAAATAAATAACCTAATTTACGCGTCCTAAATTGAGTAAGAAATTATGCAATCAGATTTCACATAAACGAGCAGCGAGACAACAATTTGATGCAATGATGTTTTTGACAGATGGGATCCCAGAAACAATTTTCCATTCATGGGATTTTTTCGACAAATAGTCCTACGCCGTGAAGAATCATAATTTCGAATTCACTATTGTTAGGGGGTGCTTGAAGCAATACCAGCTTCTCTCTGTATATATATATATTTGCGATAGGCAAACTTTTTCGAAACTTCTAAATCAGAACCTCGGCTCACCAACCAGAAAAACAGTGTCTGCGTCAAAGTCAGACACAATGCAATCTAGTGAAATGTTAGCTTCTAACTTACCACGATAAGTGTCATTTTTAGGTAAAAAACATTTTTGGACAAGAATTTTAAGGCTGCCAAAAGATATTGTTATATAATTTATTTTACTTGCTATCAAAAAGCCTATATACAATTTGTAATTAAAATCTCTACTTATTCACTAAAATTACAATAAGTTCAATCACAAAAACCAAATGGCAATTCTGTCACTTTTAAATTTGAAGGTACAGCAGTGACCTAAAAACAAATTACAAACAGTTTAAACCGCAGGGCCAGAAATCTTTCAAGCAGGCTGCGATTGAGCTGACTACGAGCCAAAGACAGGTAAGGCTTCGAATCAAAGAACAACATCAAATGCTAATTACGAATCAATTGAAAGTTAAAAAACCACAAAAAGATGTTCAAAAAAGCAGAAGTTACAATGTCAATAATTTAGATAGGAAGTCAAGCTACATCAAAATCAATAAAATCCCTAGCATAGGGGATTGAGTGATTGGTCGTGCTGATAGATCTGATTCATAGCTACAAATGGGATTGATTCATGTTCTAAAAATTGATAGCTCGCCAAAAATCAGTTCTTTGAGTCATTTCCTTTGTTATAATGGACGGGACATCAGACTGGGAAAATAATTTGTTGAAGGAGAACTGGAAGTTCAAGTGGCAATTTGATGCATTTGCTTAGGCCATTAAAACATTAGCATGTCTTTCCAGTCATCGCTGTTAAACGTCCAAGCTGTTGCCCGTTGGGTGTCAACAGTGCCAACACCAACGATAACCGTGTATGGTATCAACATCTTGCAAGAATATGAGAAGCAGCTAGACATGAGGGAGAGGAGTGAAGAGACAAACCTAATTGAAGAGAATTGATTGGGGGTCCATATTCGAAAGCTGAGCAATATGACGCAGCACGTCTTTTTTCGTTATGATCCCGAGTAACTTCCTGCGGTGAAGAGGAGCAGGATTAATAATGCACGAATGATTCATCGAACAGAACTAGCTAAAGTTTGCTGTTTTGTTTTTTCATACAGTTACATGAATAGAAATGTACAGAAATACATTAGTAAATGTGTGTGCAGAAATGCGCAAGAATCCTTCACAGTGCAGCCAAATACGATAAACTGCGAGGTAGGCACAGAATAATTGAAGCTGGATTAACAATTATCCTATCCAAACTAACTTCCATGTTTTGCAGAAAGCAAAATACCTTTTTTTGTATGAGATGATTTTCTACAAAACCTATGCAAGATCTTTAACGATACACTGTTTCATTTCACATTTCATATTCTAGTCCAAGTAAATCGTGGCAATGTAAAGAGTATATCTCCTTCAAAAGATGTAGCAATATTCTAGAGATCGAACAAATGGCGTCACACGGTCTTACCCATTGTGTATAACCAACAATTGTCGTAGGCCTAGTTTGCGAAACATGTCTACTACGGTTTCCATTGGTGTGGAATCGGTCACAGTGAAGGGGCTCTAAAAGACAACAAATCAAATCAGCACTACCAAAACATAAAGGACATTGTTTACCGGCTTAAGCTTGTCCTAATCACAAATCTATTTAACTGCCTGTGTTTGCAACTAAGAATGAGTGGAAAAAAGAACAGTGACTTGGAATCAAAATTAGAAGATAGGCAGGTTTCGCATATTACTGCGGTGTTAAGTTTTGATATCAATGTTTTTACTCAACTCAATGTTTTATACAATCGATGGACCAAAGAAGGCAGTTCACGGGTACGTTTCTGAGGAAAACAGACGGAACCAGCAGATCAGAGTACCACGTCTCGTTAAAATATCTAAAGGAAAGGACTAAGCTCTTGGTAAACAAATGAAGAAAATGGATCGAAGTGGGTCTGTTGAAAGCAGTCCAATGAACAATATCCTTGAATCAAACTGTTGGGATCAACTCAAGAACCATAAGGACAGTTCATTGGAGTTATAGAGAATGCTGGAGGATCAGCTCATTAAATCATAAATCATGAATCATAAAGGTGATTAGGTGATTTGCTTGACTTACCACGTCAATAATATGTCTAAGGCTGACAGGGGTAGGCCCGTTCGGACTGAGTTCTCCAGGCGGATTTTTACCAAAGTAAACTGGAGATGCAGAAACTGTGTTTTCATTCAAAGTTCGCACATATTCTGCAACGGATGATAAAAAATTAAAACATGAATTAACTCGTTCATCGCATACGTGTTTCGAAAGAGACGTCTTCGCGCCTTATGTTAAGAGAAAGACAGCGGAAATTTGATAATAGATTGTAAGAGAAAACTGTCTAATATTTTAAAATCTCATTTCAGTAGTAGACCAACTTCAGAATTGTTCGTTATGAATGTGTTGGTCTCGAGGTAAAAGACCAACGAGAGATTGGTTTTGATGCTTTTTGCAAATCGAGAACACGAGTGGCCCAATGGAAATTAGCTGAAATTAGCAACTGAAACACGCAGAGATAGTAGGCCACAAGGTAATGGCAGGCAAATAATAATGATCACCAAACGAAATATAAATATTCTAAGCACAAGCAATACAAATGAAAAATACATACTCAGCGTAATTTTAAGGTCTCTTCTTGATATGAAACCACAAAGGATTTGGGAGCTTGAATCGACAATCAAAGGAAAACCGTTGAACGAGGTCTCCTCGAGCAAATTTTCTAGAAGAATCGAAAATAAATACAGATTCAATAAATTTAATACAGTCCCTCACCTAGTTTTTCATTAACACTGATGGTTGATTAATTCATAAATTATTTATTCAATCTAGTAAGAAGGTCAGTTGGTCAGTTAATAGGTCGGTTAGTCATTTACTCAATTATTAATATATGGTTCTACTAACCTTTAAATTTGTCTTCTTTTGCTAGATATTCAAAGTTTAGTCTAAACCTTAAACAAACGTTTCGTGCGATCTGAGCGATCTTAAAAAAGCACAAGCAGTAAAACGGTAGGAAAGAGAGAGGTTCCGTTCAAAGCTGACATACACCGTAAAGCTTCAAGTTACCTAGATCTCCGATGGTTAATCCAGACTTCGGAATACATTTCAAAGGTACGGAGCCTAGTCTACAAAAAGAACGGTCAATGAAAAAGTATGAAAGGTAAGAATAAACTTTGTGAGAAGAATAGTATGAAAGGTAAGAATAAACTTTTGTGAAGGGTTGGGAGAAGCTCTTTTATAGAAGAAAGATAGCAGTTCGACCAATTCAAACCCTTTCTACAAAGCAAAATACAAAGTCAGAGGATTCTTACTGTCAGAGGTCAGAGAAAATCATTTGATATCTATTTTATGGCGAAAAAATATCTGCTGAAAGCGCAACAAGTGTTTGCTGATTATGAAAAAGTGGCTTTCAAGATAATAAGAAATACTACCAACCTCGGCCGCATAACATCCGATGCGACGGTAGTATGGTTAAACTCCTCTTTGTGATCTAAGAATGGGTAGCCATTAAGGTGGATATGCCCGTCATAGCTAACAAGGAGTCAAGGATGAAACTAAACAAGCTTATGATTGGAATGACAATAAATTGCAAAACGAATGAATATCTCATAATAAAATGAGAATTTATTCTCGAGTTTACTGAAATGGGACACCAATATCGAGCTCCACCAACAGGCAGCCATTTCTGGCATCCGGTTTGCAAATATACTCACAAGTCCGGTTAATAAAACCGGAACCTGAATAGAGGCATGCAGTTGGCAACAAGAATTGACTAGAGGCTTCATGTTAACAGATAGCGCCTTATTGGGTAAGGGAACTGGCCTCTCTTAAGCTGAGATTATCAAAGTACTTAGCATGATAAAAAGTACAAACGACGACATACGCTTAAAGACGTTGAATGCACGAGCGTATTAAACGATTGAAGCAATGTTTGTTTACTTCAAGTAGTTAATAACTGTGATCAGATTTAGCACAATCAACTTTGCAGTCATTCTGTCTAGAAATTCATTTCGCCCAAGGCGTATTGATCGACTGGTTTGGTGTACGTTACATGAAGTGCCGTATGATATACAATTATTGTCACTTACGTCTTAGATGGTTTGTAAGACTGAAATGATAGCAGAATTAACACTGGAGGAGTTAACGTTTCAGATATATGCTATTAGAGACAACGTAGATATCTTCTCAAACACTCTAGAAGGATCAACGAGTTTCTTCAACTACAGAAGAGAAGTGAGGATGAAATGGAAGTTCCTTGGAATGCCATGCTACTTTGTTGATTGAACTTCTAAATCGTAAGAAAATCTCAACCTTAAAACAGCTAAAAATACTCATTACCATAAGAGCGAAGAGTCTTTGAATTTCGCCAGATGGCTGGAGGAATACAATCAGTTCAAAAAGAAGGCAGAACGGTCTCACAAGCAACATCAACAAGTGGCGCCTGCTCGCGTTACTGTTTTGAGATCTCAATATTCAGAAAATAATCTCACACTAAAGTCCATTTTCCTTTTTCACTCTGAATGACTGAGAAGAGTTGACTCTTAGAATGTAAGCAAATGAAAATTCATGGTGTGCTTGAAAAACTTGCCTAACATTTGGATTTACACGAAACAGAGTACAAATAACCGTACAAAGTTCGTAAAAAGCACATTTCCACTTAGAAAAAGATACATTCCCTCCTTGATGATGGCGTCGCCGACCCATTTGCTTGTCATTATCGCAACCATCAGGGGGACGATGTAGGTAAGTCCACCAGTGAGCTCAAACATGATGACAACCAGCGACACTGAAGAGAGAAATGACGTCATTTGCTTCATTGTGACAGGACAAGTCAAGCTGTATTATTGGTGCAGTGCAGTGGCAAGAATCAGGCTGCAATGGACATGATTTCAAAAGCAGAAGAGAAGGAAAAACTTTTCCGCTACAGTTAGAGCTGTTAGCTTAACCCCTATTATTTTCAAATTTTATCAGACAAACTCGACACGGGAGATCTGGTCAACAATTTGCATGTACAGTTGTTGCGCCAAAAAGAAACCTTAAAAGAAATGTGATCCTTTGTACCCTAGTGTACGGCATCTTTGGTGATTCCCCAGGCAAAGGTGAGAAATGGCTAGCATTACCTGTCATTCTGGTCACTCCACCCAGTACAGCAGCCGCCCCAACCATTGCATAAAGACCGGGGGTTACACACCGTTGCAAGGAGCGATCACATTCACTGAACAAAGGCGAATCGAGGTACGAACTGCAAAAAGGCAAGAAATTAGCACCCTGATAAACTAGTCCGTCAAGCAAGTGAAGAAACAGCTACACTCGTTTTGTAACTAATATAACGGTATTTTTCGAATATCATATAACATGAAATATATGCATGTCTAAGATTCGTGTAGGTTTTACAATAGATATGTCCAAGAAAGGTAAAACATGAAACGATGCCAACATAAGTTTCGGCTGCGGACTCGGACGCGAAAATCGACGATTATTAGGCCAAATTTCAGAGTAGAGGGTCGCTTTCAAATGGGTTTGCTGTTGGAGCGTAGCTTCATGACTTCTTGATGTTACAGCACAATACCCAAGCAACGAATGACAAACTAATTAACGCTCCGAAGGAGAAGTGTGAAGATGGAACTTACTACGTGAGCTGCTCCATTCCAACGCCGACGATTCTTCCAGCGCATGCGCCAATGGCAAGACTTGGGATAAAAAGTCCGGCAGGAACCTGGGTACGAAAGATTAGGAAACTATGAAACAGAAGGCAAAATAATTTGGATAAGCGCACAGAAAAGAAACGGAAAATGTAAGAGTTAGTCGTTTCGTAATCGAGCGTTGGGGAATGCACTGTTCTGAGCGCATCGTCTCGTATTAGAGCTTCGTGTGGTATGGTGGCCAATCCTTCCAATACCCTTTGAAATTCCTAGACAGTGGCTTTACTCAATAGAAACACCATCTAACACCATTGTCTAACAGTCGATATAATTTTTGCAACGACAAATAAGAGTGCCGCATTTCCTTCTACGTCTTCTTGCAGCACCCTAGCTTTTTCCAACACACAAGAAGGAAAACTTTATTTCACGGTAGACGAAATTCATTAGACTTCAATGACTTGATCAAAGGTATGCAACAGATGCCCAGGTAATCACACAAATAAAGAAGACGGAAATTTCATACATCTAGACGGAAATTTCATACACAATTTGAGGCTAATGGAGAATTGGGAAGGAGCGTTGAAAAGCTACCTTCATTCCGAACGTGAATATCGTGATAAGAGTCTTGAAAATCATGGCAAGTGTGAGCTTCCATAGAGCATCAATGACGCCAGGTCCCGCTTCAGAATGAGGGTAAATGTCGTTGTTGATGTTCAGTGTTGTATTCGGCTTGAGCACGTAGTCACTACGGAGCAAGTTGCAATTTTGGAATAGCCTCGAATGGAAGTAAGTTGACTGTTCAAAGGTAATTTATCTAAACATGGGGCAAAAGCGTCAATGAAAGTTCAATCCTAAACTCCATTCTCATGCTTAATAGGTGACACCATAATAGGTGAATAAGAGATTTCAGTTGGCTCAACAATCGGGGACTTTTTGTTAGCAAACATCAGTAGGTGTTCAGTGGTCCTTTGAAGCTCTGCTTTTGCAAGAGATGTGAGAAACAAAAAGTTCCATCTTTCTAGCATTGCAGTGTCTTGAAATCCGAGTGCTAAACCAGACGGAAACAGCCTTTTGACCTGGTAAATCGACAGTTTACACAATCATTAAAGATAGTTGACAAAAGAGTGATGTCCGTTTGACTTCAGATAATTCCTTACTATGCATTGGAAATAGATAAACCCGTAGACTTGAGCTGATTGCTGAGTATAAAAAGCTTTGGGAATCGCGACCGAATGTGATTAACAAGATCGCGTTTGATGGTTCACGGCAGACTAGGGATTGACACTGGGCACAGAAAGTGCAAAGAGCCAACTTACGTACCACAAAGCAGAGCCATCTTCAGGGCCACATCGACGGAAGAGCATATATATAAGGCGGCTGGAGCTCAGTCTGTGAGAGAAAGTTTGAGAAAGTAAACTGCATATTCTAGAATGGACAAAACGTTGTAAAATGAGCAATGGAAACATATAGTTGATGTGGCGATGGATAAAAACAGCAAGCCAACGAAAACTCGATAGCCTCCATTTCAGCAAGGCTCAGTTGGCCAATCACAGAAGAGTGCCGTGCCACGTGAGCTATTATCAGTTACGGGTTGTGTGAAAGAGAATCAACTAGATAGCTTTCAAAGGTGTGCCAGATTTACCTCGTGTATTCATTCGGATATGCAAGCAGGGCAGTTATCACAGCCACACCGAGAACCTGTGAACAGATAACAGGGCAGCTTGAAAATCATGCGAGAATCTAAATCTTCAAGGGACCACTTCAATATCGGTTTCAATATAACTCTTAAACTCTACCACTCTACCTTCATTTACTTTAAAATTGCGCTGCGCCCGACTGAGACATATTGATGACCGTATTAAGCAAAATGACTCATTTGACCAGCTTCCAATTCCAAACTGAGCTGAAAAACCTTCCAATTACGAAATTAAATATTAACAAGCAAGAAAACGTGCAAAGATAATCCTAGATTTAATTTCAAACATGGAAATGTGAAACTCGTGAGATTTATCAACTTATTTCTGATCTGCATCAAAGCAAGGACCGAAAATCTTAAATTTTTAAGGATGGGGAAAATGCCGTTACCAAATCAACGACGTCATTTTCTAGAAATGGTAAATTCTTGTGGCGAAAGAAGATGCTAGCTCTACGTGAGGGAGAAAACACGTTCAAGAAGATGACATTAAGATTGCAGCATCAGAACAATGCAGGTGAATTGAAATGAAGTGAGATTCGGGCAATAAAGCACTGGAAAAAGACAGACATGGCCTGTAGGGAATATGCTGTTGGCACAACGCTATGATTAGCAAATGAGCACCAAGTATTAACAGAGCACGAAGTTGGAATTAACGATTTATAAAGTTACCACCTGCCTTATCTTTCATAACGTGATTTAAGCGATAAAACAACAGAAAATATCAACGAGCCACCGTGATTTATATGACCATGTGTTTAAAGTGAAGAAGTGGTATCAATACAATAGCTTTTTTGATAAAAACCCGATAGCCTTGAATTAGGGAGCAAAGAAGTGGGGTCTCGTTGGCCATTCAGCCGTCCTCAGACTTACTTCTGTGATCGGATATTTCCCCAGCACAGTTGTCTTCCGCAGCTTCGACCAGTAAAGGTTGCATTTAATGAACAGCGCTCCAACAAGGCCCTGAAGGAAAAAGCAACAGCTCAAATCTTCTTAACAGAAGAGATCAAACTTAAGTAGAAAATAAAGTAGCGACACAACTTTTTGGAGATTTGTTGCTAATGGCCATATTTCTCGCTGAAAAACAAGTAAAACAGAACGCGAATGAACGAAGGATTCGACGAGAGCATGGCTTTCCCCGCAACAACTAACTCCGTAACACTTTCAAATTCACACTCCAGACTACACGACCTCTCTTCCATCTAGTTGTCATAACCAAGTCCTCATCGCAGTGGACCAACAGACCGGCTTTGAGTGGGGATAGGCCCCGAAGTACAGCTGATAAGATTCACAAAAGCTTCAAAGCATAATGCTATCGAAAGCTGTTGAGCATCTTGATAAAAAATTAAGGTCCTAACAGCAAACGTAAAAATGCGAAAATAACATACCCCAAACATTCCAAGTACAATAAAAGGAATCAGCTCGAAAATCTTCCATGGTGTATTGTACTGAACATAAAACATCACAAGGCGTCCATTTCCATATGGATTCATGTACCCCAGGGTAAGTGCCGCCATGAGGGCGCAAAAGAATGTCCTCCACAATGTTTTCATTGGAAAGTAATAGCTCACCTGTGGAAATGTGATGATAGACATTAAGCTTCGCAACTTCATTTGAAAAAACACAATCTTGCTTGTGGTGATGCTTTAAAGCGACCTCACGATTGCACAAGGAAAAAACTGATGCAAACAACAATGCTTTCCTTTGGAAGAATTAACTGCCGTTGGGGTTACAAGCGCCAGCTATGAGTGTCCCCCTGAAAATTAGCATTAGGGGTATCACCTTTCAGGGCTTGTACTCACAGTTCACTTTGGAAAGAGGGATGGACAACAAAATGTTGTGAAGCGATAAAGTTTGAAATGCAAAAAGGTGAGGCGGGAACGGTTGGAAAGAAGACGACTAGAAAGTGTATGGAAAATAATGATTTAACACTATGAAGCATTGACGTCGAGATAACCATGAAGTATTGATGCGTTAGATGGCAATGTCGCCATCAAAATTAGGATGTGCATTGTGTTCCATAACGCTTATATGCAAAACAAATGGAAACTAGACGCACACTGACCAATCAAACAGCGGCAGATAAGGGAGAGAAAGAAAAACGGTTTAGAGCTTGTAAAGTCAACAGCTGATTTTGTAGCACAGCAGTGATCAGGCTGCGCGATTTAAGAATTAAATAGAGATAATGTTTTCTAGGCAAAATATCACAAGAAAAGAGCATTAAAAGCCATTTGGCAGGTGGCAACAGCCCTGAATTTCACATGACAATAAAAACCAACAAGTGAAATTTCTAAAGAATAGTAATCCTCTCAAGACTATTTTCCATCAAACCTTTCAAGATAGTTTATTGGATAAGGATGAAATTGGATTGACTATAAAAGAAAGTGCCAACACCCAGCCACTATGATTAGAAGATGCATCATAGGGACTTTGATAGGGAGCCAAGTAATCTAAAATTGAAAATTCAGAAGAGGTTTTTGCCTGAGACGAAATTGGTAGATGTTGTAGATTCAGTTGTGTGGGGAAGCAACAAAACTCTAATTCAGTAGATCATGCCAGACGCAATCCAATCTGAAACCAGATCTTTTGTAGCCTACAAACATTCATAAAGCCTTCTTTGCCTCTTCATGAAAAATACAGTACCTTTATGGTTCCCTAATGCCAAATATCTTTGATACTAACTTCCCAAATCACACTCATAAATCAGAACAATGCAAAAAACATCTGCCACCTTTCAGACAACCATATCCAATAACATCAATCAACAAACTGAAAAATGTTCAGTTTTCATAGAAAAGTTCTAATTACTATTCTGTCCCCTTTGATTCTTACAAGAATGGAAAACTATCTTGGGTAAGCCATAAAAAGGAAGCATTCAATATAAATCTATCGATTGTGGCTTGTATCCCAACTGAAACATTACTGAAGCATATCTACCACTTCTTCTAAAGCATCCCATGATAATGCCAGGATTCCAGTTTGGTACCTTAAACTCTGTAAAGTTTAATTTTTACACAAAAATTAAATTTGTGATCTTCAAAATACAGCTGTTTTGTACCAAAGGACATGATTTGTCTGATTTATATATAAGTGCAAAGATTTGCTCTCACCAAAGTAAGTGCCTGGGCAAAACTTGGATAATATATGCAGATAGGCATTGCACATATCTAATAAATGTATTGATTTTCTACCAACCTCTTCAAGGCTAAATAAAACACCACCAATTGGGGCACCAAAAGCAACAGAGACACCAGCAGCGGCTGCGGCTGATATAACCTAAGGAAAAATGTGGCTAGTTGATCAGCACAAACTGTCTGATCTTGTGGGGCAGATCTCAATCTGTAGTTCATTAAGTGAGCCATGGTAAATAGAAGGCTGAAAATCATAATATCATTGATCTCAAAAATGTATCATTTCTTATCATTTCAAAGTTCTTAAAGTTACAGTGCTAAATCGATGACTATAAAAAATTGCTATTGAAGACATTAATCTCTGAAAACGCTATGACTTTCTTTGTTTTGAAAACCCCAAATGTCCCTAATTACAAAAACAAAACACTAGTTTATCAACCAACCCAGTATATTTTTAGAGGTCCTCTACATCTCTTTAGCGCTCCTTGGGTCTTGTCTCTCAAAATCAAAACTTAGCATTATGATGCAAGAAGTCAGACAAATTACCTCTCTCTTCTTTGCTTCATTTGAATTGTACTTTGGGAAAAGTCTAACAAAAACATTGCCAATACAACATGCAACATGGACAAGTGGACCTTCCTTGCCAAGACTAAGTCCAGAAGAAACAGCTAAGATCAATGTCACAGTTTTTGTGACCAATGTCCAACAGCCAAGATAGCCCTTTATTATGAATCCACCTAGTATTGTCTTGATCTAAAAAGTTAAAAAAATGAATTACAAAGCTTGTAAAGTTGAGTAACAATTACTAACACACAATAATGAGAAATTTGGGGGAAATATAAATATAATGGGCATTTTTTACAATTAAACTTCTTGAATTATATCAAGAGCAACTTATATTTGACTGAATGAAATAAATAGACGCCAACCTCATATAAATACCATATAAATCTAGTTATGACCTATAGCCACAAGTTCCAATATTGCTAAAAAGTATAAAAACTGAAATTGGAAGTAGGTAGCTAACCTCTGGGATTCCACTGCCACAAGCATATGGTGCAAAGAACATTACCAACACCACTGTCATTAATGCAAACAGAAATGCAAAAATAACATAGAAAAAGTAGTTGAGTATGTAGCTCTCTTGAGCCAGGCCTAACACATTGGACCAGGTTTTCCAATTTGGGCAGCCTGCCTCAGTACCAAATTTACTACTAACAGTCCAGCAGCAGGCCTCTTTGTTAAACCAGAACTGATCTGTGCAAAATCCTTCTTTTATGTCCGACATCCAATCTGCACCAATGTCGATGACTCCAGCCACGAATCCTGTCAGAACACCAACTATGAAGACAACCAACCAGCCAGAAAATGCATCATGGAAACCCTTCAAGAAAAAAGATGCATGTATTTTTTATAAACAACAATGTTGAATTTTATAGTACAACTTTGAATATGGCTTTTCTAGCCAATAATGTAAAAGTCCAAAAGACCATAGTTAACAATTGTATGAGGCAAATGCCACTCTTGATCCAAAAACTTTTGATATATTATTCATAAAATGGGCAACCCTTATGGGTTCACGTGAATGACAATAAGTAAAAAAATTACTGGCAGAATTCAATTCTTTTAATGAAGAAGTAACAGTTTTCCTTTTCTACCGTTCTTCCTTTTCCAAACAAATCAAAGACAAATTCTCAATACCTTCAATTTCTCGAGTGGTGATCCAGTGAGTTTCATTTTCTTCATTTGTCGAAATCTCATCCTGTCCCTTGCTTTGTCTCTGCACCAGTCTATAGTATGGAAGTCGTCATATTGTCCAAATCCTTCTATCTCTGATGCTTTCCACCACATGTCTTTGTCATAAGCAGGCTTTCGTTTAAACTGAACAGAACTGTGAATCTCATCATCATCGGTTTCATCAGTGTGGTTTGAGGCAACCAAGTCCTCTTCATCATTTTCAAACATGCTTTGATCTCTGCCTATACCTATAGCAAAACTTGCGTGGCTGTCTGGGCTTCTAGCGTCGCTCGAATTCTCTATAGATTCGTCTGACAAGATCAAGTTATCCATAGGAATGTATGTAGTGTCGCTAAACGGACCCGTTGACTTCCTTCGTGTGACGGACTCGAGTATCTGTGATAGCATCCAAAGGAAATCGTCCGTGAGTATAAAATATGAGTGATCGACCTAAATAGCGTGTCTCCGCAATGAAAAAACATGAAGATTGCAGCTTCGTTTTTGCTAATAACAAAACTAGCCAGAACTAGTCACATAGTGAGGTTCGAAACTTTGCTTTCTCATGCTTGAGTAAAACTCGAAACCGAGACTGCACCATAAGGGAGGTATGATATGACAACACTGAATGACAACAGCAGTTTAATTCTTTGTGCTTTGTGTTTACAGATGAAAGCTTTATCTAATAAACATGACATGTTTCGAAAGTATCATTTTAATCTAAAAATATGTCGTTATTCCTTACTTAAAAGCTACATAACATAAAAGCTTTTAACAAGCTCCAAAACTGAATCAGTCCCTTAGAACCTTCGATATGAAAGTATTTTCGAAACAGATGCTTTTTGTATCGTTTCATGTTGAAAAAATGCAGCCAACAGGCCCTTCTCTCCAATCCCTTTCGCAATAAGTTTAGGAACCAATGAGAACAGATGATAAGTTTTCAAGAGCCAGTATATCATATTGAAATTGGCCGAAGTTCTATTTGATGGGGACTCTAATACCAAAATGAAAGGTAACGTATCCTAGACGTTGACACCTTACAAAGGCCAGGGGCGTAGGAAGGTACAAAAAAGTGGGGGGGGGGGGGGAAGGGGGAGGGGAGGTGCACGTGAAATAAGGGGCACTTAGGCAAATGTGCAGAAGGTGGTCCGGAAAATTTTGCATATAGAAGCAGTTACTTTGCCCTTTTGGTCTAAAGCGTTTCATTTTATGAGTAGATTTTTCAAGGCAGTTGGTTGTTCAATTTAGCCCCTCAAGATGTAATTTCAATGAAGACAGCTTCTGATGTATTGCAGCAACAAATTAATTTAGCTTAGCTATATAGCAAATTAGGATATGTAGTTTAGAATGGATGAAACAAATGAAAAAATGAAACAAAAAACTAAAAGTAACAAATGTCTTGAATTAAAACCAACAATATGGAATTTGTTCTATTCTTCGTTGGGTTGAAAACGATCTTTCAGCTGAAGAAGGGGCACTTCTCAGATATAAAAGGGGCAGGCATAATATTTGGCAAAAAGTGGGGGGGGGCACGTGCCCCCCGGCTCCTACGCAACTGACAAAGGCTAAAAACTAAGGCGCTCAAAATATTCGCATAAAAGCAAAAAATCAATTAACAAGCTTTTAGGATTCTAATCGTTAAATTGCAGCCATCAATTTCAGATACCAAACTACCCTTAAGGTTTAGATATCTGAACTAGTTCATAAGCAAATATCAGCTATAAATTTCTCTTTTAGAAACTTTAAAACTGAGATTACGTAGAATCTGTTGTCCATGGTTACTCCAGTCAAGTAGCAACCATTCTAAGGTGATATATCCGTTAGTGTCTTCAAATAACGTTCAAAATGAATCGCATCTTCCTTTGATAAACTGTTCTCGGAACCCCAGTCAATAATATCCTTGGCCATCAACTCCATCTTCTTCTTCTGGTCTAACTGCGGAAAACTCTTGATGCACTGGCAGATCATGTGCAATATGACTTTGGCATTTTCGAAGCAATCTGGAAATGGCGCATCCTACGAGCATAAAACTAATCATCAAAATCTGATTGCCAAAGTTCAAAAAAAGCTCTTGGAGCAATAGAAGCTTTGTCATGTTAGGCAAATGGAATAGGAATGCAATAAAATACAGCTGTTTTGGGGCATTCAATAAAAATCGCAATAAATAGCAAGAACGGAAAACGTCCTTTCTGACGTAAAATGGCTCCAGCAACAACTCTGCATTAGGCTCACAATGGTGGCATATCTTACCCTTTTTTGTATGTATCGAATTTCATGAGATCCCTAAGCTTATAGTCACAGAGAAATATACTTGTGACTCTAAAGGTAGTCTTAGTTTTCTTTTGAGACAAAGCACCATCTCTCTTTCGGTGAAATGTCAAATACATTTTGATGCAATGATTCTAGGGAATCTAAATAAAAAACTAGCATTAAACATTCTATCCTTATTTGTTTATTAAAAAACAATAGCCGAAATGTAATTTGTGATTATTCAAAAATCATAAGCAAAGGGGTACTGGCGAATTAAGTAGAAACTGTGCAAATGATGAAAATTGCCAATTAACTTACCGTCGATTCACTGAGCCAGTGTTGGAGCTCATTCTCTAACCTCTCCTTCTTTACTTCCATCAACTTTAAGCTTTCTTCGTCAATAACGGTAATTTCATTTCCAAGAATGCCTACTGTTTGTTCCCCCGACTCCTGTGCATTTTCACTTTCTAAGCATTCCTGTGTGTCTTTGCATTTTTCGCTACTGCGCCAGTTTGTCTCTACATCACCACTGGAACTAACTTCTGTTTGCATTGAAGACTTTTTACTTTTCGGTTTCCCAGCTTTAGAAATGATATGTTGACGCAATTGCCTTTTGATTTTAGCCTCTAAAATATCGTGATCTAATGTTTTTATTTTTGATCTCAACTGTGCAGTCCTTCCAAAAATCGTTAACAACAACGATGAACAGATGCCGGATAAAAATACTAATAGATTCTCAACATCTATGTTTTCATGACAGCCTCTAGAATGAGAAGCTCCATTAGCAGAAATGTCCTTCGGGAAGCATTCTAGATTTGCTTTAACTCCCCTAACACGGCCTATTAAAGCAGGGAATCTTTTCCACCAGAACTGAAATAGAAGAGATGTTTTATGATATCCATCAAAATTATGAAAGAGCAAAATTGACTTGTGCTTCTCCTCCGTAGATAATGATCCATTCGAGACAAAGGCTGTGATAAATTCAATCGTTGTGAAGTCTCTAGGTAGAAGCAGCTTGTACAGTATTCCAAGAGCCTCAAACTGATGGGTAAAATACGTGATTTCCAGGGTGTGAAGCCAGTGGAGTAGACATTGGTAGGAGTTTCCATCTAGCAAGCTAGCCATTCCGGTGGCTACTTCGAGTGACATTGACAACATGGCCTAAAACAAGGAAATCAGAAATGGATTTAGGATTATGCCACGTAAAGGCAGCATAAGATTCCAGACCAGTGGAATCGACGTCTTGAAAAACCTTGGGTTTTACCTCAAAAGCAAGCAGTGCATTCTACTTACGATTTTGAGGTCATTTGCGGTCATTGTTGTCCCTGGTCTGAAGCTCAGGGCCAACTTCAGATCTCCATGTTGAAATTCGTCGCTTCGAAGAATGACGCCAAACTCACGTTGGAAGACTTCGCAAGCGACCTCCATCAACCTGTTTGGCATTCTTTTCACATCATGTAGCGAGTCTCCTGCGGACAAAACAGGCTAAACACTTTACTATGCAAGTGAAACTGCCCCACAAAACTGAAGTTCTGTAACAAAGTTCTGGTGCTGGTCGAAATAGATATTGGCGCTAGTTGTGTCACTTTGAAATTTGCGACAAGATGCATTGGTACAGATATGTGGAGCAACATCGATGGCACACTCTCAGTTATATTTGGAGAGCGCCGTTTAATGGAAGCTAATGCTTCAGTGAATGCTGGGCATTGCCCGTGATCATAAGCAAATATCACTGCAACCAAAGGGTATGCAAAAGATGTCATCACAATTTACGTCCCATTTGAAAGGCAGATCTCACCTTGGTTGTGGTAACCGGGCAAGTCGAGCTGGCATTCAGTGGTACAAAATGGCCGTGCTTTTCGACGTTGTTTGACAAGCAAAGCGTCTCATCGCTGTCTGAGCCACAAAGTGAGCGCATAATCAGCTCATGGACGATCGCGAGAAATGTGAACCCCTGAAGAGCAATGCAACGTGACTTGAATGCAAGGAATAAATGCATAACAGACGGGGGAGTATGGGGTACGAGGGGGGAGGGGGGGGGGCATCATCACATACTAGGTATGCTCTAGGTTTTTGAACAGCGAGTGGTCTAGTCTCCGACAATAACATGAGAGGTATAAATGGTTAAATTCAAAAGGAAGGTAAACTGAAAAACAAACCTTTGGGTTCTGCATCATTTTGATCACCTGGCTAGCTTCTGACCACTTGAAATCAGTAAGCAATGCCTCCGCACAATGCTTTAAATAGGACTCGGCAACTTCGACTTTCCCGTGAACAAGTGCAACCTACAATGAATGTCTGGCATTGAAGACAAAGGCACACAAGAATCTTGCAATAAGAAGGCGGCTATCATCATCACGAAAATCCTGCGACGTCGAAGGTGATATCTTGGCGAAAGTGTAAGTAGCTAATTGTTTTACCCAGACTGCAGGCCTAACGTGCACATGTGAACATGTTGAAAGGAAAAAAGGGCCGCGCAGGGCTGAAATTCGCTATTTATGATTTCAGAATTGAAAATGACAGAGAGATCACAACATATTCACAACGAGTCGTTCTTTAACGTCAATTCAATACTTGATATCAGATATATTTCATTTGATTTAGCTTTTTTTCAAGCAATTTTTAACAACATACAGCATTTCTCAGGGTTTATATCAGACATGCCTTGGGAAAGCAATAGGTTTTGCAGAAATCATCGCTGGATAAAGACAACCTTATAAACAGCATTGTTACCAAATTCTTTAAAAAGTTCATCAAATAAAAACTGCTATATCGCTGGAGAAGGACACATAATCACCATCACAAAACTATGAATACGAGGCTAAAAGATGGAGATTGACGAAACAGACCTGCGCAGCAGTTTTAGCAGAACTGATGTCACCTTTCTTTGCAAGAATTTTAACGGCGGCATCAATATCTCCTGCGGCAATATAGCTAAAACAAATTGAAAAAATTATTAAGGTCTCTAATAGGCTTCTCATCTTTAGACAAGGCAAGTACCACTGAGCCATGACATTAGTGTACTTTCATGATGCTCCTGATTGATAGCTGAAGAAAAAGTATTGAAAATAGCATCACTGTTCCATACAGTTTAACCTCAGCAACGTGTGCGAAGCCATACACAAAAGAATTAAGCTCTTAAACGTGTGATAGAGTGTCGTGTAAAATCCGAAAAGCAGTAATTTAGCTCTTGTCTTTCTACAACTTCATTTATATGGTAAGTTTCGTTAAATAAGACATTAAAGCAGAACATTGCAAAGTCTTCTTCGATAACCCTAAGTGATGAAAACGTTACTGGTGTCACGTTGCAGGAAGAAGGAAGAAATAATTAAATTCATATTTTGGCTCCACTGCTTTGAAAAGAATTAAGAGCACACCTTACCATTTAGCAGCATTTTCATAGCATCCCTCTGTGCTTTGCTTTTCACCCCAAAGCCTGTATAGCTCGAGTAGAAGAGGGTCCTTGCTTGATAATCTGACTTTCGCTAAAGCAATAGCCTCCCTGAAACAGGAATAACAATCAAGGAGATTGCAAGGCTAATTGGTGGTTTGATTAAATGAAAGCAACGCTAAGAAACATTAAGAGCATTTTTCGTCTAGAAGATTTGCCATGATGAAAAAGAATCATTCGTTGCTACACACTTTCAAATATGCATGCAATAAAACAAGTGTTTCGTACTAGGCTAGAGAAAGGAAGTAAAGAAAAAATACTGCCTAACAATGCCTTCTAGAAGAGCGGTGATAGTGATAAAAAGGTGTATCAATTTTGATTAAAGTGTGATTAGTTTTGTCAATTTGGATTATGATCGAGTGTTTAAATTCCATTCTAAGACATTTTCTCCAAAATAACGTACCTAAACATGTTCTGTGACTTAAACATCTCTACTGCTTCTTTTACTTTGTTAACGGCAACATAATAGGTGGCGGCAGCATAAAAATCTCCTTTCGCAGCAAGCTGATCGGCGTAAGCTTTCATTGTGGATTGCCAAACGTCAAAGCCCCCTGCATCACAGTCAAAGCCAAGTGTTACACTTTTAGCTAGCTTCAATTATCAAAGCTCTTTGAAGTGAAATACAACTAAAACAGAACGGAAACTGAGAGGTGGAAATCCAAGCAAGGTAATCAGCTGGCTAGTTTAATGCAAGGCTGCACTTTTGACTCTGACATTCTCAGTGTGTGACTAGCGACAGAAGCATCAGGCAATAATACACTGCTGAAGTCTAATGTAGTAATCATTCGAGTTGCACGTGATGCAGATTATGGGCATGAATGCGATAGTCCTACAGAAAGGAAATGTGCTGGAAGGGCATAAATTCAGAAATGTTGTGTTGAAAGTTCGATACACAACACATCGCTAAATCTTTTCCTGGTGTAACAGAGTGGAGTAAATTTCAATTTAGTACCATAAGAAATTAGAAGAACTTCAAACATAATGGAAAACTTAACTTCTAATAAGATTTAATACAAATGAAAAAGACTCAGAAATCGAGTCAAGTTCACATAAGTTCGACTAAATGATTAGCGACTAATTGTTGGATCAGGCTGGCTTGAACGACCATTGACAAAATCAAATCAGCAAATAGCATCTAAATCATTGGCTCGTTGTAACTCACCCATTGGGCTCATAGCAACAACCATCTCATTTAACTCCCCTTTCTGTTTACAAATGCCCAGTGCTCCTCCCAAGTTGCCTTTCCACAATTCAAGATGCAGCTGTTGCTCGACATTTCCTGTCATTGCGTGGCTCTGACCTGGACAACAACAAAGTTCACTGCCATGTCGATTGAATTTCGCAAATGTTAAATAAATCAATGCATTGCAGCAACATTGAAAACAAAGAGATGCAGAGGTAGGCGTTAAAGTGAGTCCTTCTAATTGTGGATGAACATAGACATATGTCAGGATCAATACGGGGAAGATTACAACCTCGTTCAGGTTAGATAGACATATGTCAGGATCAATACGGGGAAGATTACAACCTCGTTCAGGTTAGATAGACATATGTCAGGATCAATACGGGGAAGATTACAACCTCGTTCAGGTTAGATAGACATATGTCAGGATCAATACGGGGAAGATTACAACCTCGTTCAGGTTAGATAGACATATGTCAGGATCAATACGGGGAAGATTACAACCTCCGCTACTTAAGATGAATAAAAGATGTCGTAAACCAAACTGTACCTTCAGTTGCAAACATCTTGAAAGCAGAGGAACGATCGCCAAACAGACCAAGATTGACATATTCTGCCTTGCCAGGCTCAAATTCGTTGGAGGAAAGACCAGCATCTGGTTCCTCTAAAAGTCAAATACGATCTGGCATTTACCGAGAAATGGCACTAAACTGACTTAGTATGGAATTAAAGTGCTAAATAATTCGTGTTATTCTAGGAAATTCATCACGACTCGGGAAGAACATCTTTCGGGAAATTAGTTACAAACGAGAACTTGTCAAATTTCTCGTGTACCCATTAGAACACTTACGACAAAGGTCCGTCTAGACAATTAAAAAATCTTAAAATCTCGGTAACCCCCAATTACTACAAGAGAATGAGTTTTCAAACGGAGAAAAACAAAAATGAGATTTTGGTGAGAGGCATACTGTTCAAATGCTCGGCAAGCATTATGCATTCCTTTTGGCTGGCTGCCTTCTGCTTGTGGTTCTGGGTAGCAGATAACGGGAAAAGCGACTTTGGTTTTTTCTTCTTAGCCTCCCCTGAAAAATTGATGTTTTTAGAATTACACTCTGCTAGACAAAGTGCAATAGAAAATAGGAAACTCCCTGTCTTCAACTGGGGCAGCATAAACTGAAGAGTTAAGGCTGCACAATGATATAGAGAGAGTAGAGCGGACGGAGGGAGGGTATAGGATATTGTTGTCAGGGAGAATCGTCTTAACTAAGCCCATTACAGTATGATTAGAATACATCGATGCTCAGTTTTCCTCTCGATGGAGAGGAGAAACAAGAAGAAAAACGAGACAGCTCTGTCTGAAAGACTACCTTTACTGGATTTCTTCACGACCTCTTCCGGTAAAGAATTTGGCTTCGATTCCGAGTGTATGGCAGTTGAGTTAGACAAAGCCACGTCAGAAGTAGTAGACCTTGCTGCAAGACTGTCACCATTGGAATACGTCGCATCCGTTTGACTGCGTTCGAGATGATTCATTGCGGGCAACTCTGTCCTCTCATCACTTGTGAGTTCTGATGAGCTTGCAGGTTTCATAGTGACTTTTGCTACTGCCTTTTCGCTTCTCCTGTTGGAGGTTGATGTCTGTTTCTTGGCATCTGCGAAAATAAGTGAGACTGCAATAACCACTTTTAACACTAGGAGAACTATCAGTGAATCAAGACAACTTTATTTTAATTTCAAACCTGTTCCTTTCATTTGAAGCACCCTTTAGCTGCTAGTTCGCAAATGTGATCTTGAACCTTCCACTTGCCTAAACCACAAGAGACGACATCAGCAATCTAAATGTGGCTGACAAATGCAGTAGTCCTTACCTGAGGGTAACTTGTGCTCACACGAAGACACAGTCCACCGTCGCAACGTGAAGTCTTCGCTCCCGGAATAAATGACGTCAGGATCAACTAGACTCCATTCCACACAGTGAACACGGCCTAAGTGTCCGCGAAAATTGGCAATCGCCTCGTTTTTATTGACATTCCAAACCTGACAGAAAGGAACCGAATCAGTCATGTTTCACGACTAACGAAGTAATTGTAAAATCAAGACTATGAAGTAACAATAACTAACGTATCTTGTGATTTGGGAAATGGTTACCATGGCTGTTTGGTCTTCTCGGGTAGGCACGACGAAAGCATCGAAAAATCTGTGGGTCTAATTTGAATCAGACCCTTGACTTCTACAACTGGAGTGCACGACTCTGACGATTGGGATTTGCTGAATCTTGACATGTGATTAAATACTCGTGACTGGCTCAAGCATAAAGGGCCCCCACAGCTTGAAAAGGAGATTATACTTGCCTGTACTGTTCCATCGTAACTTGAGGAGACCAGCAACTCCACCGAATGCGGAGACCACGCCAAGCATGTTATTCTTTGAGTATGATGATTGAAGTAACGGAATTTCTCCTTTATCACAATCTGCTTCTGGCCTAAATTCTGTTCGTCTGAAAGAACATTGATTAATAATGTCACCTCTACCATTGAAGCTAGGATTGTCATCGAGAGATGGAAAAAAAGCTTTACATGAAACTAGGAGGAAAATTACTTTATACAATGAAAACATGCAGATGCTAGAAGTTACGTAACAACTAAGCTGTAAATAAAATACTAATGAATTCTTTAAACACAAATTCTCAATTTGCTCAGAACGATGGAATTGGTGTTTCAAAATGTCATGGACTAGCTGATAAGTAAGTGGTCTTAAGGAACGAGAAGCATTTTCCACTAGTTTAAAAACCAATTGAACATTACCAATCGCCGGCGAAATGTCGGTAACGCAAACATAATTGTCATTTGAGCCCGTGGCAAGCCAGTTGGCAAAAGCAGCCTCTGAAATCCAACAAAAACTATGAAATCAGTAGGTGAATATTGAAAACAACTCAAAGTACACAACAGTCATTGAAAATGTCATCGGGATTACCTCCTAAACTCTATTTGCTGGTACACTTATTCAGAGCTAGAAGATTTCCTGCTGCTTAAGGTGTGTTGGAGGATAATACTGGTGTAAATAACTGCAGTGGGAATGGAAAAAATAAAGAAGATACTATTCAATAAAGGAAACTCAAAGCTGAACAAAGGAGTTATAAGTCATGGATTGATAATCACCACAACCGAAAACCAACCTGTTTTCATGTGGGAAATGTCAAACTGGTGATGCCACTTCATGCAGTTGATGATTTTGCGGTGGACAAGAACTACGCATATTCTTTGCAGCTTCGGACTGGAAAATATGTCAACTGAGCTGCAAAGCAAAATCGATTATATTCATTTAACTGAACCACGAGATGCGTCGTGTCGCATACGTTACGCGTGCCGCAAAAGTTACGCGTGTCGCAAAAGTGTCATCACAACCAAAACTGATCAGCAATGAGTGACATCCAGCATACTTGAAGCTAAAACTGTACAACTATGTTTGGTTGACTTTAAACTGGTATATAACGTGTAAAGTGCTGGCGGAAATATGCAAAACTCACCCATCTTCATTTCCAACAGCAACGAATTTAAAATCCTTCCGCCATTCAATATCGGTTCTTGAAGGAAACTTTTCCTAGAAACAACAATTAGGTCATTTCATAAGAAGCTGCCCAAATATAAAACAATGAGAAGGCCAATCAAATTGGTGAAAAGAGAACACGTGACTTTTAGAGGAAAATAGGAAGCGATTGGATGAGCCTACTCGTGGAATAGGAACATGGGACGGCTTAAGATGGCACTCATAGGAAGAAAAAGCGGAAATGAGCCAACAACCACCAACTGAGACAGGGATGTCCATTATTTGACTTGTGGACAATTTCGAAAACGACTTAGATGGCAATTAGCAGTATAAAGATACAGATAAAGCGATGCCAACCTTGATGCTGTTCGTCTTGCGTATGATTGCATTCATGTCCCTGGCCTTGTTCTGCAAGTGGCTCATCAAGTGAATCAATACCAAACCTTCTCCTCCGCAGCTATAAAGGTGATTTCCATCTAGACTGGTGCGCTCTGCGGGCGAGATATTTTCATATGATGTGGACAAGAATAATGGTTCATTCATATAATTGTTTATTTTTAGCTATAAAGCCAACGAAGGGCTCAGCACAAAGTAACTATAAATAAAGCCAGAAACTCTGCACGCTTCCATAGTTAAACGATGTTGGCGATATCTTATTGACAGCGTGTCCAAAAAGCACTGCAAAATGTACCATATGGCAATAGTTTAGCAAAGTAGTATCTTCTAATAGCCCTACACAAAATAAGTGTTCAGAGTACTTTCAATGAGCTACAAATTACAGCGAAGATGTCTGACAATGCTTTTGCTTTTAGGGAGTTTATAAACAATGAATTTGCACAAGACTTGTCAATAATATAAAGCGACTTCTTGGGCCTGTAACTGCTATAACAATATATTAATGTTTCCTTTTTAAGCACCTTTCTTTTTACAAGACAAGCAATGATAACAACAATTTAATAATTTTTGAAGTATTTATCCTGTTTCAAATTCGATATTATTTATTTTTTACATATTTAGTAACAGCTGATCGGGGCTCAGAAAACAGAGTAATATGCTGGTACCTCAAAAGTTCTTCTTAAGAGAAGATGGGGTTACCTTCTGGACTTCGGACAACCCATCGCTTTCTATAACTTGATCTATTGCGCATAACTTAGATGACCCAAGTCATTTGGAACAGCAAACTCACCGTTTTCGTTCTCTGTACAATTTGGTCCCCAAGAAATTGAATAAACCGTCTTTTTGTGATATGATATAGAAACTTCAAATCTAGTATTAGATTAAAAAGAAAACGACCAATTTATATTTTACAAATGACATAATAATCAAAGAAGTAAGCAAAATATACGATGCTATACTCTTCTACCTCAAAAACTTTCAAATAGTTCAGCATCAAAAATAGGTGATTCAACCGCTCTTTCCATTTCAGTTTGGTTAAAATCAGGAAAGAGACCCCAAGTCTACATACGCAAAGCTTAGAGTGAAAAACCACATCTTAATTATGCTTCGCGATCAAATTCCAATCTATTTGTAGTATGAGGACTTGCTTCACGTCACAACCGGACAAAGAGAAAGGGCAACATCTCAGTGATGAACGACATGTCTCTCAAAGCACCTAAGACGACGAAAGTGGTTTCTTCTGACGACAGAAGGTAAATTAACCAACAATTAGACAGTGTCGTGAGATTACGATTGTGAAGAGTTCAATGATTAAAGTTAATGACCAATGTTCGCTATGTCACAAAAGTGCCTAATGCTTGCCATTAAAGCTGGATATGTTGCTACTCTGGGTACCGTGCTGGTTGCAATCATCAGGAGAAGTTGAAAACGTAGTAATCAAAGTTGAATATGCTTTGTGTTAACAAATTTGTATCAAAAAAGCCTATGCTTTTTAGTTTGCCTCTGTGAACAAAAGATCAACTGTTATAAGCATCAATTTTACGTGCTGCAAAAATGTGGCATACTTTTTGGAAGCTATGTTGTAGATGCCGACATGCCCATCATCTGTTCCAAATCCAATCACACTCTCTTTGCTTGGGTGGCAAATGACCTGCACGAAATGAACATGTTACCGTCCTGTCAATGTTCGAATCAAAACAACCGTCATTCTTGATGTAGAAAAATGGTCATATTCATTATAAGTGCCAATCACATTAAGATATGAATAAAGATCTCAATCAGTCAATCAGTCAATCAATCAGTCAATCAATCAATCAAAAACTTTATTAATGTGTCAAAAAATATTTAGCTTACAAGCTAATTGGGGACACAACGAAAAAAGTACATAAAGTTAAATTAGAACATAAAATATGAAATTACAGTATAATTATTAAAACATAAAAAAATTTCTAAAAATCCTATGTACAACTAAACTAAAGCCTGCAGTCTCGATAATATGGTCATTTGGCTGATAGATGCCGTTCATGCGTACTTCCAACCCTACTTCCAACCTCAAAAGACTACAATCCCCTATCTTAATATTTCATGGCCACATAAACGGCACATTTAATATTTTAATTCTCTGATCAATGATATCTTCAAAAACTCGGAAAAAATCTACCGTATCAATTGACAACAATTATAAACCAAAACAGGATATGATATAATGGTATATATTTCTTGATACAAGGATAAAGTACATATAGCAAATAATCACACAGTTGTTGAATCACACGGAAATTTACTGGTGTTTTTATTGTACTCACGACTGTTACTTTGGACTTTATCCCTTGCCAAAGCACACTTGTTTCGTACGGCTGCTGAGGGTCTCTTGTGTTCCAAACGCGGATGACATTGTCACCAACCCCGTAGATGATGTTGTAAGGATCGAGAACTGAGGCGGTGATGGAATAGACGTATCCACCCAAACTGGGGAGCGAGCCAAGTAGGTTGCGCGTCTCCGAATTCCACAACAATATCTACAGTGCAGATGAAGGGATAGAGAACGAACTCAGCAATGCTCAAGAATTACTCATTACGCGGGACTACTCATTACACGCAGGTCCCGCAGAATGGCGCGCGAGAGAAATGACGATACAGTAATGAACGTGCATGGGGGCATAAAAGAGCAACCTTATTCATTTCATAGCAGTGTGATGGGGACACATTGCTCGTAGCAGGGCATATGTCATGCAATTGACTTCATTCACTGAATTTTGTTGAATCAATAATACACCTAGGGACACTTAGCACACAATGACATGCTGGGATTGTAAAGCAGTGCAGTATAATGTCTCACCTGTCGATCCATGGATGTTGTGATCATCTTCTTGGCGTAAGTGTCAATGGAAATATTGAATATTATTCTGGTGTGACCATGTGTCAATGACTTGAACTCTTTACTGTGTATATTCCAAACGAGAATCTCACCACTGAAAACAAAAACAAAAAAGAATTCACCAACAGGAATGATTCACTGGTATATTCATTAGATATTAACCAATATCGAAAAAGCACGGAAGAAGGGGACCATCAATTCTGCGTACGTGTTGCAGGCTTAAAGAACGCAAAATTTTAGCTCCACAGTCTCGTGCTATTTTGAAGTTCTGAGCCTTTCGGAGCCTTTTCTGTAATGAATTTGTAGGATAAACAGCTTATGTAAAGATAGACGCCTTAATATTCGTCATTAACTATTTATTTCAATTTTCCCATCGAGGATGCAATAAAAATGGTAACCGAAGATATTTGGATAAACGGTGAAGGACCTAGGTGTAACAGAAAGCAGCAGCTTGGAAAAACACATGAGACAGATAAGATTGGAAAAATTGCGTACTAATGTATTCCGTTTAAGGCAATTAACGTCAAATCACAACTGGAACCAGGCTTATTATGTAGGCTTTGTCCTACTTTTTAATAATGTAGCAATAAAGCCAGGTAGTTTGAGCTAAATTGAGATCCAGTGGAAAGGAATCAACGGAAGCATATTAACCTTTGCTTTATCTGAATCAAAAATGATACTTATCGAGTGTACAATAGCATAGTATTACTAAATACTTCGAAAGCTATTTATTACACAGTCGCAACAAAGGATATAGCAATGTAAATGAAAAGGCTGGCGATAAATTGAAATGACGGACCGTTTGATTATAAAGAGAGATTACAGCAAGGTAAAGTCAGTCAAAAATTTGAGACTAAGTCATCGCACCAAAGTAAAACATCAAGACTTTGTATACAACCAATCCCTGCATATATTCATAATTAGGCTAAATTAAAACTTAAATTACGACTTTTACTATAAATCAGAGAAGAAAAACAAACACATAGCAAAAGAGAATAATAAAATAGCTTCCACAGGCCAGACTTGTTTACTGTGCAAAAACAAACAAATAAACACGGTCTAATAGTTCAAAAGATAATGAAACTAGAAAACGGTTTCAGCTTGCCAAATGCAAACCAGAACGAATTTCAAATGTTAAACAGCATTTCAAAGAGGCGCATTATTACATAAAAATGCCCCAAATGTTTATAGAAATAATAGTGTTGATTAACTTTGACGTCAATTCTCCAAATTTGATCGAAATAGCCTGATAAATAATTCAAAACGATCTAATTATAACGATAATTTAACACGCGAGTGAGCTCTACGGAGACCTGAGACTTGTTGGTTACGAAGGTGTCATGAAGATGGCAAAAGAACCTAACAGAGTATAGAGAAACGGCTACTGAATCTCAAAAAGAACCATTGCATTACGGCCGCTCAGTACCAAGTCGACGACAGACTGATGACGTCACTGGTAGAAATGGAGCATAGTTGAGCAGTCGAAGCTAAGCATAGCTAAGGGTGTTTCCCAGTAAAGGGGCTAGAGCAGCCCGTGTTTATAAGTAAGTGAACGCTGTGTACAACTGCGATTAAGGAGATTGCGCGCAATGGAAACGGGAAGTGGGTTCAGTCTGGCAATGACCTCGCTGGCGCTGCTCTTCAACATTATCGGCCTGAAGCTTCTACGCGAGGTGAAGAACATAAAACCGACGCAAAAGGTTCTTCTCTCCAATTTGAGTGTCTCTGACTCCCTAAACGCAGTCACTGCAGTAACAGGAATCACTCTCATCGACAGCATCACCACAAAAGAGAAAAGCAAACTTGCTTTCGGCACGCTTGGTTCATTCTGCGTGTTGGTGTCGTGCGCATCACTGATCATAATCACAATTGATCGGGTGATTGCCACTGCGATGCCTTTGAGGTACATAGTGCTGGCTACAAGAAAGCGATGCATCATCGTTGTAATCTGCGCCTGGGTTTCCACCTTCGTGTTCATATCCGCGCTGCTTTCGACGTGCAGCCTGGTGGACATCCATGCTTACACCTTCTGCATGACGCTGCCAACCGAAGTGATCATCATCGCCTCCTACTCAGTCATACTCATCAAAACGAGGCGACAGCGGAAAATCTCGGGCATGAAAAATCTACATGAAACGAAGCAGGGAAGAAAAATGCTGGTAGTGTCGTGTGGGATAGTCGTATCCTTCGCCTGCCTTGTCGCGATACCAGACTTGTTGATATACTTGATGGCGGATGAAAGGGAGAAATTCATTTTGATGGTCCAGATGTACTACTTTATAAATCCATTGATTTACATATACTGCTACCCTCCCTTAAGGGAACTTGTGAAAGAGAAATTTCGAGCGCTAATAGCCAGACCTGGGTTACGCTATGCGAGCGAAAATGGAGGAGCACGCTCGGCAAAAATCGAAAGGCCTCAGTCTGACACAAGACTTGACAAGAAATAAGAGCAAGAAGATAATGGATTAAAAAACTCAGGACAAAGAGGGCACAGAAAGGACGCGTTTTTGTCACGTGCAAAGACAAGTCTGTCATACCCTTAAAGAATACGTCAACGCTGCTTATAATGACAGTATTTGACAGTAGAGAAAAGATTCTGAGAAAAAAGAAAGTTTTAAAATGTGAGAGTGGCAAGCAACTTGAAAAGCATCTCAAAGAACATCATTTTGTGCTTGTACTTACTATTAAAACTGAGACACATCATAGTACACAACATTCTAAGAGGAGTTCGTTATGTACCGAGGTTCAAAAGCTTTAAGATTCCTTAAGTAAAGCAGCTACTTTCAACAGGTATGGCTTCATAAAGACATAGAAGTCATGAGCGTCGGGATGGCAGTGCTGTGGAAAATCATACCTTAGCGACATGACAATCACATGGCTGCCGCAGTCTATGCGTTTGCAGTATTGTAATATATTATGTAATCTATTGTGGCATGAAATGGCTGCTATTAGATATGAATCGCGGTATATCAGTCCCTATGTATGCAAAATATAGATTGATCGCAAATTGCAGAATGTAAAGATAGCAAATAAGGTTCATCCTGCAGCACATTTTGCCTTTTCTGAACTGTGTCTAGCATTGCACGAGAAGCATAAAATACTGTCACACGTTCAAGGGGTTATAGCAAAAGCATAAAATTCATCATCATGCATCGTTTTGAATAACAGAAAAATCATTCACTTAAAGGTGTCAAACGCCGGTTCTACGATGCAGACAAACTGTGTTCGTTTCAGTCTTGTAATCAAACCCTTACCAGAGTGGATCCAAGGAAAGGGGTTTCTTCTACTTAGGAAAATGCAGCATTGTCATTACCAACAAGATAAATAGAAATATCGTAGTATACTATGCACATGTAAATGGAATTTGTAACCGTTTCTTCGCCGCAATAAAGGGAAACGAGATCTTCTTCAAAGCGACCAAAAAACAATGATATGACGCGTGATGGCTTGAAAACTTCAAAGCATGCAGTAATATGTAGAGTTTTCATTGAAACAGTAACTATTCAAACGGTGGATCCAATTGCTGCTAAAGATAATAGGACGACAGTTATAAAAACAAAAAGGCAACTGACAAAAGCAATGTTTAAGATTGAAAACAAATCAAACTTATTTCAAAAGACATACCCAGCCATGGTGCTAGAAATCAAGGTCGATTGATCCTGCCAACACAGTGTAGTCCAGATTGTCACTCGCCCCATGTCATCAGCTTTTTTTCGTCCTCTCTGACCAGATGCCTTCACTGGTAAATTCAAGGTAAGAACAGGGTTCTCGCGTTCAATATTCCAGACTCGTATTGTCTTGTCTTTGGAACCAGAGGCAAGGAGCAAGCCATCTTCTGTTGATAGATTGCAAAAGTGAGCTCAGATTATGCAAGTAAACAAATAAGTTCTAGGGAATCATTGAGTAACCAAAATGAACATGAATAAGAAAGAGGGGGGGGGGGCAAAGGTACATAATTAGGTTTAGGTAAACTAACCTTTGATAGTTATTGCATCTTACTAACTACTTTTTACTTAGAAATATATACAGTATATTTGCTTACTGCAGTCCCTGCAAAAAAGTTGCATTCGCCAATAAATTTCAAATTATCAATTGTGCATCACATTGAAGTGCGTATCTGACTGCAACCTTCACCAAAAGTAAACAATAAAGATTTGACATAAATATCGTAGAAACTCTAATAAGCCTTGAGGGAGAGGGTGGTGGCTTATTTATTCTTTCAGTCTTAGAGCGGGGCTTAAAAGAGAGGAGTTTATTTTAAAGAGAGAGAAGGGGGGGGGGAATAAAAAACCAAAAGTAAAAATACTAAAAACGATTTTTATGCATTTTTTGCCAAACAAATGTCATACAAATATTCTCAAAACTGTCTTGTGACCATGGTGAAGGCTGCTAGAGACATTAGAAGCACAACTGAGAAAGAAGGCAGATTATATATGTATTAAAAGTTAAACATTATAAGCTAAACTCAACATTTACATTTACTGTTTTTTGACATCTCTGCAAACAGGGGAGGCTTATTTCAAATCTTTGCTTGATAAGGGGGCTTAATAGAGAGAGAAACTTATTTCAAATCTTTGCTTAAGGGGGGGGGGGCGAAAAGAGGGGGGGGGAGTGTAATAAGCTTTTACAGCATGAAAAATTATGCAGAGTGTTTTTGTAAGCAAATTCATGCAAAACTAGTGTTTCAAACAAACCATTGATTAGATCAGATACTGGTTGCCAAGTGACTGAATGCACTTCATCCAAATGGCTCTTGTACAGTTGGAGAACCTCTTTCTTTTTCACATTCAGTACAGCAACATGGCCATTTGTGTACCTGTTGATAAGAGAGAAAAAATGACAAAAAGCCAAAGAAAAAAGCCAAAGAAAGCAAGTTTTTACTGTGAAAAGAACTCTATTCATATTTCAAGAATAGAATTTTAGCAAATAATAATCTATTTACCTCTTAACAAGTGCTGTACGAATTTACACAAAAAAGAGGGCATACTTCTGTTATCTCTCTAGTCAATTACCTTTTTGAAAAAACATTCTTTATCACATTAAGCTACTCTTTAAATAGTTTATCCATATTTGTAAGCCCATTTAGCAACATCCCCTCGTCCCTTCCTTTTTAAAGTAACTGTGATCAGGAAGAATAATTAAAAGGCAAGCCTTCTGCACAATTCTTAATTTGCAAAAATAATAGAGCTTGATAGTTGATAAAAACATATGAAAATAAAAAGTAAACATCTTTAATAAGTTCTTTTAAAAAATGATAAAAAACAGGTGAATTACCCAATAGCAATGATCCACTGATGAAATTTGGATGCATCCATACATAAAATTGCAATTGGTGATGGGTTCCATACAGAAGAGTCATTTGTGGCAAAGTTCCATGTCACAAGCAATCCCTTTTCATCACCTAGCAAAACAGCTTCAATTTTTACATGGTCCTGGTTTACTGGAGAACAAGATTTCAGATCCAGGTTTAACTCCATTTATATTTTCACAGTACCTTCCCAGATCACTGCAAATTTGCAAAATATCTTGATGGAGAATAAAAGTTGTATCAATTTATCTTAAAAATAAATTGGAAATGCTATGTATGAAATAATCTTACCAGTGATGATTGTATCATTCACTGGAGACACTACTGATGATATCTTGGCCTAAAATCAACAAGCAGCATAGAATCAAATTTCTGTTAACAATGTTGCAACAAGAAGGGATAGGGTTGCAGATATAAATTTGATATTATTACAATTTTTTCAATCTAAAAAAAACATCTCAACTATAGAGCCACCAGTCAGCAGATAAACCAAAAGAAAACAATTTAATTTCTAGTTCTCTACACAAAAAGTTGTCTTGCGTTAACAGACAATGATTTGAGCAATCAACTGCCACAATATAATTGTAACGTTCATAGCATTTAATTCCTCGTATGAGTTTGTGAAACTTGAGAAAATATAGAATTAAACAATAGCAGAGATAAGCATCTACCATTGTGCATAGCCTGTGCTTGTGACATTCTACAACAAGTGATTCTTCACTTATAAATGTAATATGACTTACATTATGACTCTTCTGCTCTGCAATGACAGTCTTGTCTGAGTTTATGTCAATAATGTATACAAATCCATCTTCACTTCCACTTCCAATGCATGACCTACCAGTTTTCTCACAGCTTATCCAACACAATGATGTTACCCTGTCTTTTCTATGCTGAAAAGACTTTTTGAATGCAGGGGCATCTCCAGTAACATCATACACATATATCTGATTTCTTGCAGCAAATGCATAAAGACCACTGTCATTGCTAGCAGCTGCAGAAGAGCAGTACCAGTTTGGAGATGCAGGTATGACTAGTTCATCAGCCATCTTCTATCTGTTAGCAATGTATTGAATTTACTGAATTATCCATTTGAATTGATATTATGTAACAGACATGAAAAACATTGAGCATTCTATATACATAGAGATTGAGACAGTTTGCAGATAAACAGTACCCCCTGTGCCCCCTAAATCTTGTGTCCTTTAACTTTGGCACATGTCAATGTAACGTTTGAAGGATTAAAGCTTTCAAGTAAATATTCAATTGGTAAGTAAATTCACTGCTCAGTAACTGGAAATTCACCCACAAGTGATTTTCAATGTCATCACTGTTCAAGGCGTCCGAGAGTTTATGACAATCAACAGAGTCTTAAAACACTCGCCGATAATATGGGGTGGGGCTGTACATTAAGAATTAAACTATGTCCTTATCCAAACCACGCCCTTAAGGCACAACCTATTGTCGGCAAGTCTCAACTTTGTACAACCCATCCTCCCCTAAAAACTGTCTTGTAGCTCCGCCCCTCCGCTCTCCTCTGCAGATAAACAAGCGAGCAGAAAACGAGATCTCGTCTATATTGACAAGGAATAAAATGTAATTTTGTGTAACAATACAGGTTAGTTATTAACAAAAGCACAAGTTACTTGACGTGCTAGCTATAATGAACCTATAATCTAGAAAATAATCAAGAACAATGTTTTGATGTCACAAATCCAAAAAGTATCATGTAGGTGCAAGCGAATTTCAGTTCAACTGATTTACTTTTGAAGGACCCTTTAAATGTCTTACTAAATCTTGAGAATTTTCGGTAAAGACCAACGGGTCAAAAGAATCACAAGGCACCCTACCTTCTATCACCACTTTTTCTGTTCTACACGCGCGAGACTCCCGCCATCTTCTATATGTGCAAACGAGGCTTGGACGCACTGTTTGTTGCTGCTGTTGTCTGCACGCGAACAGCAATAATGGTGGATGGTAAAAGTCCGAATTGATGTAGATGTCTGTTTGCGCGTAACTTTACCATAATTTTAATCGCAAATCAAACAGAAAAGAGGCATGAACTTAAAGAACACTCTTATCAATGCGCAAAGGTATGGTTAAAGTCAATGAATTCTTACAACTACGCAAAATTTTTACAAGCATCTTTCTTTTCTCTTGATATCGAATCATCATAACTGCATTTGCAAACATGAAAATTTTTATTACTTTCCAATGTTTGTTGAATAGTGACCTTGTTGCTTGTCAGGCTATAGTATTTTTTGTATGGATGAATATGGTCTAATGTAGAAGCAGCTGTGCTAGGGAATTGTAAATCTGTCCGTAGTAAAAGAACAGAGATTGAGAAGGACACCTTTCACAAACGTATGGGTTAAAGCAACATCTTATGAACACGGCTTATTATCAATGCTCAAATCCAGTATTTTTCATAACAAGGTAATGAGAATTCTTACTTAAAATGACTGATAAACTAGTCAAAGGGGTTATTCATAATCAAAGGATTTTTTCTAGGTTTGCTTCAGTGAACCAGATACTAACACACCAGTGCAAACGATGGCTGTCACAGTTTTCAATAACCAGAGCGGTCCTTGGGATTTCTGATGCAGAACGCAAAAGAGAGGAGGCTATACCACATCCTCCACCTTTGGTAATTGCATTGGGTTTTCTTAAAATTTCTTAAATTTGCAGTAATTGCTTTAAGCAGGAAAAACATTCTGGAGAATGTGGGGCAACATTGTGTTTCAGTTGTCAAGCATATCAGTGCCAAGCATGCCATAAAAGTGAACTTTTTGAAAACATACAATATATAGCAAAGGATTGAGCTAGTATAAATTATATGTATCTGACATTTGCTTGTTCATTGTCACCACATGTCATTTCTACTCTTTCAGAGAATTTATCATTGCAAAAAAGGTGTGAGAGGAATGCCAAGAAAATTCAATATGGTTGCACATCAGGTAAACTTCAAAACCGTAATGAAGATAAAATCATCCCGCTTTTAACTCTGGTGAGGATAAATCAACAGTAGAATATAGCCCAATTCAATTTCATTTTCGGGCAAATTTTGAATGTTACATGACTCTTTTGTAATTTTCTAGATAAGAAGGATGCCTGTTGATGAAGCAATACAGCAAATGAAGTTTTCAGACAAGAAAACTGCTATTACAGTCAAGGAGGCAAGTGTTAATGATAAACCTCTCTGCACATTCATTATTTGGAATCCACATTAACCAAGATAAACAAGCCAGTCATTCATAAAAATTGCAACAAGCTTTACTATTAATGTTATTTTGCGTAAAAAAGAATTGATTCTAAGTTGTATCTCCCAATTAAATGCAAGACTGTCACAAACCATCAATATATTTTTCGTTTTTTATTCATGCCATAAGGGATTATATTTGAGCCTTTGTTGCCTTCAGCAATTGCATATAATCTTCCAAATTATTTTCTTGTGTAGACCCTTGAAGAAGCTCAACAAATGGCAGTTAACAAATATCATGTGAAGGATAAGTCAAACCTTTGGGTTGGTAGGTGTCCCAATATTTGGATGATCATCTTGATCTAAATATTTTGCAATGCTTTTAAGAACAAGTTAAATTAATTATATTAACAGCCAAGTTAGTTTTCCATTCAGTCTCCATGGCTACCAGTCATATTTTCATTAAAATGAAATAAGCCCTATAACAATGGCTCTTAATTTGCCTGAATAAAACATGTAGAATTATGCAATAAATTTTTATTCGGACACCAGTGAAATTCATTTTTATTCATCTGCCCTGGTTGTTAATCTCTATAGCCTTGAGATTGCTTTCTTTCTTTACAGAGCAGGCATATGTTGGGCGTGCAAACCACCTCAAACAGATCAAGTACCATGCAAGAGGAAAATTTGGAAGAATGAAAATCTACTTCAGTAATTTTTTTTTAATTTTGCAAGAAGGTCCAGCACTAGGAAAGAATGTTAAGAAACAGCGAAAACATTTGTCTGAACTTCAACAAATTAAAAGGCATCCTGTCCATATTGTAAACTCCTTGTCATCTTTCTAATGTCAGAATTATCAATTTATCATTCTACTTGTTGTTAGCTATGACACATAACCATGCAAGTTATCGTTTGTTTTTCTGCTAAACATTCTTATCACGGTTGGGAAAAATTCAATATTGTTCAGTTAGTTGAGTATGGTTGAGAATGGTCAAGTATAAACCTCAGGATCAGTTCAGTCTTTCCTAGTAGTTTTACTACCATCCAGAATCAAACCATTTTTACCTGCTGTGGTAGAAACTGCATTTACCACAGTGCAGATTAGCAATGATGTGGAGAAAGGCATCAAAAGTAAGAAAATTCACCAATCACCAAAATAACCATTTTGTTTTTGTTCATTACACCGCTACTCAGCTTATTGATTAGGAAATGTCGGAAGTGTTACATCCAGAAAGAGGTCAGATAAGTATAATGAAGATGAGAGTAACCAGTTTAGCTTAAAGTTAAATTTGATGGGAACTTTGAAGCCAGTCTGTCCTGTTAAGAAAGCCTGAGATTGCAAACAATGAGGACCCAGGTGTAGACCCAAGACATATGTTGATCAATGGAAGGAGCATCAGCATCATACTGTTTTGCTGTTATAAATATCTAGTAGATCATTCATTGAAGCCCAAGGTTAACCCCATCGCAGTTAGGATAGGGGTACCTCAATAAAAGCTTCAAAATATTTTGAAACAAAAAAACACTTTAGAATTTCTTCTCGTTCAAAGCAAACAAATTTTTAATTCATTTTACATTTCAAGTTGCCAACATAAATTTTTATGAAATATGAATTTATATTTCAAATATTGATTACATAATCGCTATTAAATCAAATCAGAAAGGACTAAAATAAAAAGAACTAAATAAATTTAATTTTCACATAACTATAAAGTTGAACCCCGTTTGATCAGGCCATCAACAAGGAATAACAACTGGAATGATTGGGAAGTAGCTGGATATAAAAATCGGCTTTTGATTCAGTAAAACTCAGGGCAAGCTATGGCCCAACACAACGCGGGATTCAACCGTACTAGAATATTTGACTAAGACTACCAACAAGAAATAGTTTGCTAATTTTTTTACCTACACATTCAATTTCTACCTGTCTTATATGACGAATTCATATGAATTCAAAATCCTATTGGCGCGGCAATGTGCCTTTGCATGGCAATTTCAATTCTGCTACTGATAAGCCTTACTTCTGACCCATGCAGCCAACATTAAATTATTCACAAGCTAATTAGCGGATTCATTCAAGAAGAAAGTTTTATCAAAACGGCAGCAACAATGCCGGGTTTGCTTTCAATTTCATAAATTGCTTGCCATCTCTGGGATGCTTCCTGTCATTAGAGGCATAAGGGCATTATTTTCCTTTCAAAGTCTCATTTTAAAGACAACTTTCACGAAAACATGAATCAACAACGTCCATCTGAAACATTAGGCACGACTTTCTAAAATGCTGAACACATTTCCAAAAATTGTAACCTTTGCTAAAGCGGTTCCAAGGATCGGGGTCAGGCCAACGCGATGATAATCAAATCAGGTAAAAAACGCGTCTTTTTTATTAACATACCGAGATTCTAGCTAAAAAAATTGGCAAAATATCGTACAAAAGACGTGTGTACTTGCTTGGCTACTGACATGAAAAATATACCAGGGAAAGATCCATAACAAATGTCAGCCCAGTCAAGGAGATCGCAAGTTCTCTGCCCTACAATAGACTCTAGTAAACGGTGAAAGAGATTTACATTACTATACATCAACACCATAAGCGGCTACCAAGAATCTCGATGTCATAATTCCCAAATTTCAATAGGCAATTCACCGTTCCATCATCGTTCAACGTTTAGAAGCTCAATGATAATCTTCAATTTGAGCCCTGTGGGAAACTCACGCCTGCTCGTCAAATGAGCTAAAATCTTTGCGTTCATGACCTCGTAGAGATAATTTATATCTTGGATTACGAGAGTGATCTCGAAGTTATGCAATACTTAATAATCCTGTATTACATGTTCGTTTTCACATACCATACAACAGTTGGATTGCAATACGAGCCAATACCGGTGAAATACCGTTATTGGTGCCGCTCTGGGATTGGATCGTAAGGGGCACCGAAACCACGAAAGCAGTCATCAAAGGCATTGGATCGATTCCCCAGTCGTTAATTTCTACGATTGTACACTGGCTGTAAACTGAGCACCACTCTAGTTACTAATGATGCATTGATAGTTTTGCATGACACAAAACACTAACAACACTATATCATATTATCAAGTGATTATATACGGAAATAAATATGACGTAAGATGGTGGAACCAGTCTCGAGTAATGTAAATGGCCAACATTTAACACCTAAAAATGTACTACCAGCAACACTGCATCCAGATACCAGATCGAAAATATTGACAGCCAAGCATTCAAACGGCGTGAAAAGGTTGATATACCTGATCTGTGTCAGTGTGTCATGCACCGGGATTTCAGCTTAATCAACAGAAACTCCCTGTGAATCCCTTTCAGCAATGAAATCCCAGAGCCTATGGCAAAACGTCCACATTAATAATATATCATACACAAATCCACTAACAACTTTCTGGAAGAGGCATTTGAAAAATTTCAGGGTGGCAAACGATATCAATTGTTCTAAGAGACTGGTTCATGTTCTTGCAAACATGTCCATCTTTCAAAATAACGTGCTTGTTTATCCAAAAATTACACAAAAATCAGCAATAAATGAGCATCTTCAATACTACATCCATTTTGCAGGGGTTAACAAGGACACTACCAGAACGTCCCATGAAACATGGACTGGGATGCAGATCGACCTGGGTTACTTTGCCAGCTGAGTAAACAGATTCAGGTTAGATGCAAACATTTGACAGGTTTGGACGACAAAACACTGCTTCAGCACCTACTACGGATTTGCAATGTCCAACAAAGCCTTTCGAGGTAGATAATCTAAAACATAAGGTTTATTTGCATAGTCACCAGTCTTCAACTACAAAGGCCACTGATTCATAGAGTCACTAATACCTTTGAGACCTGACCACTTTGGCATTACCATCAGCATCTTCGCAAAAACGCATTTTAGGTTTTTCTTTCGCTTCTAATCTCCCATCACCATATGCTAAAGAGAGAAAAAAGTGGCAAACTTTGAATTTGTCTATTCTAAAAAAGGAGTCTCGATCATCTAAATTTGTGTGAAATTCTTAGAATACACTTTTAATACTCAGTTATATGATCGAATGGGCGATTCAGATGACAAATTAGAAATAAGTTAATAAGCTTATCATAATATAAAAAATAAGCATTGTTTTAATATTGACATAACTGCACCGCTGGCTTTAAAAATTTTCATCCAAGCGTCAAAACAATAGGAACAATTTTCCACAACATGAACTACTACACCTGTTTATAAAAATTTTTCACAAACTGAACCCACTGAAGTTTGAGCGTCTGCAATAGCTACGAAATCGCCTCACCGTGACGGTAGAAACAGCTAGTTCCAAAAGGACAATCACCGAGGCCCTTTTCAAAATACTTGCAATCTTTCGCACTACCAATAGGACAGAACATATAAAATAACAAGAAGAAAACAAGAGAAAGTCAAAAAATTCTTTTATTTATATCAACGTTAATAAATATGAAAAGTGTCTGCAGATATCTACTATGCAAAAAATAAATGCAGTTGAAAAAACCTTCCGAAGATGAAAAGCCAGAAAGAAGAGCTAAATATATAGCCAGATAACAAAGCTAACGCATACACATCAACAAATGTCGTGGGTAGATACTCGAAGCAAATAACTGCTATTCAAAAGCATTTATTGCTATCCAATTCCTGTACAGCTTTTTTAAATTGAAGTATAGGTAACAGAGATTTTTCCAAAAAAATAAAAATTTTCAAACCTTAGGGCTTTCGTATATTCGTCAATCAAGCTCTTCTTTTCTTCTGGATCGTCAATCCATATCTCACTCTAAATTAATTTGAAATTAATGAGAAAATTTTTACTTTATCAACAAGAAAAAATAGAAAGCTAGCACTTGAAGGTTTCTGAACAGTAAGCAGATCTCACTCCCAAAATTTTTGCCCTCATTTTTGTTGAAATACAAAGAACTATCGACGTTGGGTTGAAAAAAAAATTTATTTTAAGGATGAATGACAAAGGAATTGAACCTACCGGGATAACGAATCCGGAACTAATTCTGCAGATAGGACAAGCTCTGAAATCCAAACGAACGTCGTGGTAAACATTAGCAACGTTGTAAAGTTCGATTGAGTATTTAATATATTTATTTATTATATATTTAATATTGAATATATTGAATATTTGCAAAAGCAAAGTTATGGCACATTTCAAAGAACGCAAAAGAAGCGGACTAATTTCATTTAGAATCGGGCAATATAAGCAATATGGACGACTTAACGAAGAATGGGGACAGATGGAGGCGTGAGGTTAGTACAAAAGAACCAAAATTTAGGAATTACTGTCAGAATTAGAGCACGCATAAAGTATTTGAACAGTTTGATAAAATCAAAGAGAAACCTATATTGAGACTTTGTAACCAAGAATAATAAAGGTATTCGATGTATGAAGAAATTTTCTGTGGAAGCAGGTCGGAACGGAGTTTCTTGCCTGAATGTCAAAGGAAGTAGAAAAAATTCTAGTAGCCAAAGGCATTTCCTCCGAAAGCAAAGAAGAGGTTGAAACTGACTTGTAGCAAAACAATACGAAATACTTGCTTTAAAAATTGATAAAATCGCAACAAAACTTTAAAAGCTAAACCAACAAGCTGGAAAACCTCCACTCAATTTACTTTCTTTAAAAGTTATCTTGTTCTTTAAAGCTCTATAAAAGTTCTTTAAAGAGAAAAGATGTGCAATGTATCGTTCAACAGTAGAGGCTGGATTTTTAACTCTGAATGATAGGGGATTGGGGCATGATGGGGGCGTCAAAACGCAGGTGGTAACGAGAGCATCTTTACGTACTTGACCACTTTCTTGCCTCCCGATGACTGCCGCCATTTTCGAATACATTGTAAGCAAAACGTGTGACTGCAGTTTTCTAAAACAGTAAAGTTTTCGTTGTCAAAGACAAAAAATCAACAAAATCGGTGGCAACAGTGGAATATTAGTGTTGTTAATATTATTGTTGATAACTGAAGGAGGTCTTTCCCAACAGTCTTTGGGAGAAGTAGACCTACCCAGGATCCCAAATCTTCGTTCTCCATAACTTTCTCGCTCAAGAACAATGTCCATGCAGATGCAGCAACTGACACTTTCGCTCCTTTTAAAAAAGGCAGTCAAATGCATTAATAATTAAAGTAATACATAACAATTCGAATTAGCTTGGCTGGCAAATGAATTCTTCATGGATTTGAATTTTTAGTCTGTTCTCTGATATCAGCACTCAAAGCCAAACTTCAAGGCCAGAGATGTGACTAAAAGTAGAAGCACAAAAATGGCATCCAAGCTATTGTCAACTTATCGGCTACCCCAGCTTTTTTCAGCTAGGTTTAAATGGTTCGAATATTTCCATTTAATTAAAGTCCCTTTGCAACTTTTGCAAGCTGTCATGTTCCCCTGTGCAAAGACAAACTATAAGTGAAAACAAAGTTGGACCAAACGAAGGATAAATGCAAATAAAATTAAGAACCTTTGAATAGCAAATGAATATTCCATGTCACGCTCGTGGCTATCTAAGCAATTTCTTCTATGTTCTACAAAGAAAAAAACAGTCAGATACACAAGTTGCTTCATCAGTCCATTACAAACGAAGAAAATCTGAATGCATTTGTGGTCAAACGCTGAAAACCAGTGTTCAAAGTTCACACAGGATGATATATCACAACTTAAACAAAATAGAAAGCTCCAGCCTTGATAAAAATCTGAGTTCAGGGTCAAATCTCTACAGCTGAAACAAACAAAAGAAAACAAACAAATCTCTACAGCACATTCACTATTTCAAATAACAATGGGGCTTGTTTGATAACACAAGGCATTTCATAGGACTTAGAGAATGGCTTGCTCACCTAGCTGCTGTTCGGGATCTAAAGGATTTAAGCACTGTCGATCACAAATGTCACACCGTAGGCCATGAACATAGTGACAGCTGAAATGAAAAGATTAACATGGAGTTTTAGATAAAAATCAGTAAATGGGTTCGAAACAAGAATGAACAATAGAAAATTATAAGGCTTAAGTTCCATACAAATATTAATCCTCACTTGCTGTTAATTGGGTAAAAACTTCTCAGCCACTTAAAACTAGTATAACAGTAATCTATTTAATTTCTTTAAAATTTGCTAGCAGTTGATGCAGATACAAGAAGATACAAAAGAGGGCATCACAATTCTAAGAATTTGACAACTGCAATTAATATGAAAATAGACTTCAAACAAACAAAACATGAAAAGCTGTCATACCTGTCACCATAAGGACATTCTCTCACAGCAGCAAATGGACACATCTAAAAAGATCAAAGAATTTTGGTTTCTGTTACAGAATGGACATGTTTTACCTAATGCCACCACCAACATACTTTTTTATATGATCATAAAGTGAATGCCAAATAGTTCTAGTCAGCTTTTGTTTTTAAAACACCTCATTAAAATACAATCAATGCAAGCTTTGGAGTTAGTTTGGAACAAAATTGAAAACAAAAATGACAATTTACCAGCTGGGATATCTCATCTGGTGTCAGCTCATAATTCGAGTCAGCTTCAACATCAAAAAAGTCATCTGAAACAGTTGGAGAGGCCAGTGCATGCTCCTGTTAAATAAAACATACAGCAGATATTGTCATTTCCATCTTTCTCTTTCCTTGCAAAAATGTCAATTCTCAAATTGTAAGTGCCTATCTTGTTAGAAACTTCAATTACCTAACATCTATTTTGCAATGATACAGAATAGAACCACCATCACAAGAAAGAATGTTTGCAACTAGCATCCCTTGCTAAGGTCCCTTACAACAAAATTTAACTACAACTTTACAAAAAATTTTGACAAGCTACTACCTCTGTTTGTGTACTATCATTAGCACTAAGTGTTCTGTGATGTGATTTGCCCTACAAAACATTACAAGTATGAATTAATCAATGGTCATGTGATATACTACTATTTATCAATCATTTTGAATAAGAATGTCTTGCACTAACATGTTCTGTACATCAAGTATCAAAGAAATACTTTGGATGTGATATCATCAAGACACTTCATTTAGTCTATTATTTCTGCCTAATGAGAAAAATCAGACAAATAGACCAGTAACAAGTGATGAGTGATAATATCATAGAAATTAATAAATTATACAACAATGATGGGAGAAGATATAAAGGGACTTGACTATTACGTGCTGGGCTTGAATAAATTGGAAACAATCATTGAAGGTACTAACTTTAACAACCAGAGCACAGTGTTGGTAATATTAAAAAATGATGAAACTTTAGACTACTTACTGGTTCAAACACTGGGGCATTGACTATCCACCAGTCTGATGACTTTGTCTCTTTGCCAGATTTAGTTTCCTTCACAACATCTGGTACCTTATACAGAACCTTTTCTGGCTAACCAAAATGATTAAAAAGAATGAAACAATCAGGCGGTACCATAGGTGAATCAGAATATAAAGCCAATCTATACAAAAGCATAAAACAACTCTATATAAAACTCGATATAAAATATGTTATATCCTTGGACCTAACAAAGGGATTGGATGTCAATTATCATTATAGCTTTAAAATATCTTACTAGACAAGTTTATGAAATTTTGCTAATTAGCAAAAGAACACAGACAGGGACTTTCAATTACTTAATGAGCCACGCAAAAACATAAAAGATACCAAATTTACTGAATTACCTTTTTTATATAATCTGGCTTGACATGATCATATCTACATTTCTTCCCATAGGTGCAACTTCCCTTTAGGTAAAAGGTGCAAACCTAGGAAAAAGTAATAACTGTGATTACTTCACTTTTGCAAAATATAGAATTTACTATTATTGAATCAATGTGAAAATGCAGTGGCATGTCAAAACATGAAAATAAAACTAAAAAATCTGTCCTACCATTGATGACTTATCCTTGATATCATGTGAAAATGGGCAATTTTCTTTACTGCAAACGCCATGCATAAAATATCTGCGAGTAAAATATTACAGATTAAGGGCTAATTTTGATAAAAACAATTCTAAAAATTAACTAAAATTTGCAAAAAGTGCTTGTTTAAACAAGAAGACAAATGAGAAATGAGGCAATGAATGGGAAAATTTATAACAAGATGATAATGTTAACACTCGTTATTCTTCATCATTGAAAAATCTCAATACAATGAGAAAATTGCTTTCACTTCATACCCATGTAGATTACACTGAAATTATTGATCAATAAGATGCTTTTCCAATTCTGAATCTAACACAAGCAAGACTAAATTTAGATCTTTGTGAGACTATAAATTTTACATTAAGCAATCAGTCTGAGGTTTATTGTTTTTCTAAAGAGGAAACAAATATTTGAGTTCAACCATTATTACAAAGTGGCACTGAACTTTAATGAGTATGGTAAAGACAGGAATTGCTTGCCAAAGTGAAGCATTGTCAGACTCACTTGCAGCGAACTTTGCTTCTTTGTGTATCTGTCATAGAGGCCTGTTAGAAGAATGCTCAATCACATTAGAATTCAAGCAACTTTAAGATGTGATTTGCAATTATTATGTGATGTGGCAGCACTAAAAGTAGTAGGGTGCATCTAGGTTTTTGATCTGCCGCAGGACGTCCATATTATCTGAGAGGACTGCAACATTTACTAATTACATAAAAATAGATTAAAAAATAATATCAGATTACATAATATCAGATAAAAAAGAGCAGTTACTTTATCCATAAACATTTATAGTCTTAAATGAAAGAAACGAAGCAACATTTCATGATTAGTAGGTTTGGATAACAGACAGTTATCTAGATTTTTGACAGATTTCATGTTAAAAAGCCATGACGGTTCTTGATATGATTGAGAACTGGCACCAATTACTTAGCCAGAATGCAGTTTCAGTGCAAAACGCAAATAACTGATAGCCTAAAGTATCGGAGACTTGCAGAATTTCAGGAAATCTTCATAGGAAAATGGCTGCAGCATTCTACCACTTTTAATATTAACATTATGGAGAAAACACCAAAATGACTCTCCTGTTTATCACAGAGTGGACAATCGTATCATACTCAGATAAGTCTTTACTTTGATAAAGACATACACAAATGACCTTAAGTAAACGCAAATGGTTCAGCAGAGCTACGACATGATTTAACATAATTACCATAGCGTGTTTTCTCCGGGTAGTTACTTCCCTCAGCTTTCCGACACAGCAAACTAAAAAAAATTCCTGCCCACATGAAAAGAACGAGAGCCAAACCTCTCTCTGATAATGAGGCAACGGGGAAATGTCAACAGGCCTTCAAATAACATGGTATGGTCAACTTTTGAATTGCACTCCCCTTCTCTTTGGTTCTCTACTTTCTTTTCTTTTTAAATCAATTTCTATTGTTTACTTTCTTTAAGTTGTTTCCTTTATTACATATTCTTGCTGTTTTTGTTATTGATACAACTTCATATATATGTTTATCCTTGAATCTGTTTCTTTAAATATATACAATGTAACCTGTAGAAACACGAAAAGGGCGGGTAGCTCGAGAGCTCCTCTGAGTTATTTCTACGTGTCCTTCAGTATTTAATTTTTCCTTGCTGACGATTTCATGTAAAATATGCTTTTTAAATCTTCTAATCGTTTATGTAAGCACTATCGTTGTTATGTAAGCAAATCTTCTAATCGTTTATGTAAGCACTATATCGTATCACTTGTAATTATTTAAAATATACTGATAATGAAATGTTGAAGTTGAAGAAGTTGATTGCAAATTCCAGTTGCAATCTCAACCAGGGCCGGATCCAAAACAAGGGCTGTTTGTCAAAGTCGAAAGACCTTATCTTTTTGAGGTGCAGAGAATATTGTGCAGTATAAAAAACAACTGAGCTTATGTTTGTGTCCCATTCCGTTATAGCAGGGGAGTCAAAATGTCATGACTACCGGCAAAGAAGGGGCTCAGGTGAAGACACAGCAATTAGCTCCGGATACTTTTGTTTTTGCCCAAAGCTCATAGTTTGTTGAACCAAATAGCGAAAAAAAATTCACCAAGTACTAATAAATTTTATTATGGAAAGTCGGTAGGAAAAAACCACAGCACGGGCCAGGATCCGCCCCTGGGGGAGGGGTCAATCGCCAGCACCTTCAATCCTTAAGCTGGCGCAAAGCTCAGTAAAAAAGATGTCTTTGTTTGCAAAAATAGGGGAGGGGGGGGGCGAACGCCCCTTGGATCCAGCCCTGTCAACTGTAGGGTTTATCTTGGCAAACCGAAAAGTTTGATTTAGTCAAAAGGCAGGAAGCCGTGTAATGATATAAATGTCTTTCTAATTTATAAATGCGCTTTAATACATATAGATCGTCTAATCTGTTTCCTGGGAATAATTTTCAGGGTCAAATTCTACACGCAAAAACTGCAATACCTCATTGGCACCAACGACATAGCCTTTTCACCAGGCAACTACGATGGGACATGAATACTAAGGTCTATGAGGATAACGATGGACTTTTTATAGGGTCACTTTTACATATGGCTGTAAAGACTTTGAAAAAACAGAAAATCTATTGACTGTTCACTCTTTCGTCCTCTTTATTTCATTCTCAATATCTTCCTTAGACGCAAAGAGCTTGGCAGAATCCAGGATAGCAAGGAATTTGCAAAGAGGAAAGAATGAAATAGTTGGAAATGATACAATGATGATAAAACTGGCATATTGTCTCCAGTACAAAGTATTAATCGACATTCATTACAAAGCATCGTTATTAACAACATGGACCTAAAAGAGAAAATGTTAACTGAAATCGTTCAAGGCAAAGAGGGCATTATCAAAGCAGACAACTTCTAAGTCCTCTGAGATCTCTTTCTGAGTCTCTCCATTAAAGTTGGCGGAAGAAAATCCCTTTCTTGTTCAGTCTCTTCAATTTCTGGAGAAAGTGGGCCACCAGAATCAAAGGTTTTAGGAGTATCACGAGGCAGTATTCCAAGTCTCTTCCGCAGAGCTTTGGTGTATTCTTCGCCGCTGGGAGTGGTTATTGCTGCTACATGGTTTTCTTTATTCTCCATTTCGAATGGCGAGCCAATAAAGGACGACTTGCTTTCAAGAATGCATCCTAAGCTATCGCTTGTAAGATTTCCCAATTCATATGAAGGTACATTATGGCGTTCTGGGGTCAGAATGTTACTCAATGGGAGACTCGGTGTTGACTGAAGTATATTCAGATTTTTAGTTGAATAGTCATCTACAATTACCGGAGAGTTCACGTCGGTCAAAGTCTTCCCAGAGCAATGGCTGCTTGGTGATGCAGAATACAATAAAACTGTGTTGTCATGCCTAGGAAAACCAGTCGCATCTTTGCAGCTTTTATCTTCTTGACACAATCTGCTGGGACGCAAAAGGCCTGATTCTGCGACCGATTTGCAGATTGGTGAACCTTCATTGAAGGGATTACATTGTCTTAAGCCTTTTCCACCACTTCTCGACTCTGCGGCTCTTGCTGAACTTGCATCCACTGATGTAACAGGGTTTTCTGTGGAGGAGCAAGGGTGAGCAGTCGAATGCTTCGAGGCAATAACTTGAATCAAAGCGGCCTCATTTGCATGGTGACTGCTGTGGCGCTCGGAATAAGCCAATGCTCTCTGTTGCAATCTTTCTCGAAGGGGTAGAACCTTCCCACACTCTTGAATCGATGCTTCCTTAGCCGATGCTTCGTCGCGAAAACTGGAGAACTTCTTAGAATCACTATTTTTGACGTCATCAACGAAAGAGCTAAGCTCCAAGAGTGAGAACGAGGCCACCAAATCCCCAGCATTTAAATTATCAATCTCCTTTTTAGATGAAGCCTGGTTCCTCTTTTCACCCTTAGAAAACACCAGGTCGGCCGGGCAAGTGCTTTGCAAACTGGTTCCATCGCATCCGTCTTCATGTCCTTCAATTGTAAAAGCACCTTTTGCAGACTCAGCAACTTCAGAGGGCTTCGCAGCTACGTTTGCTGATTCCGCGTCACATCCAGTCCCAGCTTGGGCCTTCTGTTTCCTTTTACTGCCACTTTTACCTGCAAAAAGTTTCTTTGGTTGCAAGACAATTCTAATTTCAAATTTTAACACCCAAAGCTTAATTAAAGATAGAAGTAGAAGATCACACGAGGAGGTATGCATATCAGCTCATATTTCTTAAACAAGAATACATCACAACCAATTTGAAATAGGGAATCACCTTTGGTTTTCTTTTCCAATTTCAGTTTTTCAAATTCTTCGACCAATTTTGGAAGACAGAGAAGAATTTCCTGAGTATAGATCAAACTGTTGTAAGCATTTTGCAATATGTGCTTAGAAGATTTACCTTCAGGTATCCAAAAAATTACATAAAAGGTCGAAATGAATCAACATTCGATTTGATCTTCCTATTGTAAAGGTAGGTTCATAGTCGTGATCATAGAGGAAATATGTGTATAAAATATGCAATCGATTGTCATGCTCTTTTGAGATGCTTATAAAGGGCGCTGAAAGTCCTCCTTAACTACATTTCAAACTTGGATGAGAAATCTATCAACTTTTCATTGAAATCATGCAAGGCAAAGTTAATAAAAGTTAGAGTAACATTGAGATCCCAAAAAATTGTGCCCTAGGAATTTCGACAATTGAACATTTTAAGCCTCCCATCGCCCACCAAAAACAGCTTCAAAAGCTCTGTTCATACTTGGCTAGGAAAAGTTTATCGTTAGTGTGAAGAGGTATATCTCCAAACGCCTTTCTTTATAAGTAAGAATAAGATAAAGATATGGCTAAAATCGAAATAGAATCGCAACTTGGAACGAACTAAATGAACTGCGCTACCCATTTCTTACCTGCTGTGACTCAAGGGTCGAGAATTCGTCGGGGTAACCTCTCCAAAATTCTGTCAGCTCCTTTTCTGCGGGGACGATCCACTCAACTTCAAACAGAGGAACGCCGTGTTTTGTCCTTGGCTTCACAAGGCTTTGAGGGAAACCAGGTACATTTTACTTTGCTACTCATTGTGAGTGTTTTTATTTGGCATTCAACTCTAAAAACTGTTATATTAGAGAAAAGTGTCTGCAAACTATAGGTTCAATTGCAAGAACAGTTTATTGGGATGATTGGAGGGGGATCGGTGGGAGGAGGCTTTCTCTGAGTTACGTAAAACTTGTTTCCGTAGGGAGAAATCTTCTTTCCCAGGTTATTTTCTGGAGCCTTTGCTTATGAACGAAAACTCGATGACAAGAGGCTCTTTTTCCCACAAATATTCTTTCCATTTTGGCAAAACAATAGCTTTCTGCGCGAGGAAAGCAAGCAGTCAAATGCTCGTCCCTTCCCCGAGCTTATAGAGCAAAATGGTGACCCTGAAGAGACTTTCTTGGCTTTATTGAACAGCTACTTCTTTGTATTTCAGACAGGACTTGACTGCAGCGTTTTAGAACTGGCAGGTAAGGAGTATTCGTTGCACGCAAACGCAAAAGAATTTACGAATTCTGCAACATACCGGTTTGCCGAGAACGGACATTTTAAAGGAATTCCTCTTGATATGCGGCTTAGATGCTCATTTGTGGCTACCCCTAGGATCTGAAAAAGAAAAGAATTTTTGTAGATAAAACTGAAGCTTCGTAGATGAAAGAGAGTTCGTCCGATTCACATCATTGAAAACTGGGCAAATATGCAGCTTAGCTCTTTCACAGAAAATGACTGTTTATTTCATTAGAACTCTTCAGTGAAAGATTGAATTATTGTTTCCATGGAAATTGTTAGCAACCACCTACAGGTGGAACATTTTCAAACAATTATTTTAACATAAAGTCTAGCAATATTTTTCAATGCTATCAGAAACGAGAAGAATTATTAATAGCGGTTACCGGGCATTTGGATAAGACAAATACCTTTGATAGTGTATACTCTTCAGGCCACTCCATGTGTTTCATGCAAAATCTCTGAGCAACGAGAAATGAGACAGTGAGAGCATGTTGTTAGCTATGAGAGCAAAATTAATTATTTAGCTTATGCACGAAGAGCAACAATTGCTGCTTAATGACATACTACGTTTTTAAAACAAATTTAGAGTTACAGCTCAGAGGTTCTCAAATCGTCTTCCCATCTTCAAGATTAGCAATTGAAGTTCATCATCTGTCAAGTTCTTAAATGTTAATCAGTCTTCAACTATGCTTCCCTCGCCTAAGCAGCCAAGCGGTGACAACTATGTTACAAGTATGCAGTTACTTCCTTCCAGCCTGCTATTGCTCTTAAAAATATCTTCCAAGGGAAGTTTAACATCCAAGGGAGGAACTTTTCAGAAACTTCTGTCTGCAGAATAAGATAAATGAATTTCTTCTTTAGAAAAAAATTCCAAACCTGAATGTTAACAAGGTCCGGGTACTCCCATTTAACTTGACTTCTGACATCCTCCAAATTGTCTCTTGAAATAAGGAACTCTTTGATGACCTTTCAAAGCGAGAATTTTTTGGTTAAAGCAGCGTCATTCAGGCATGCTTAGAAAGCAAATGTACAGTAGGGAGTTGTATCATCTGCTGTTAGAAGTTCAACTTTGGAAGTTGAAATTCAAATGAGTGGCGGCTTGACACGGTACAAGAATTTGTTGATTCTCCTAGAAAAATCCTATAGGAAAATTTTAGTGGAAGGGTAAGTGGCCAGGTCATCAAGGAATCTTAGGTGAAATTTCAGTGCATTCTCAGTAATCTGCAGACAGTTTAATATTTTGGCTGTTAACTCAAGCCTCTACTATAAAGAACGGTCCAAGGTTTCTTTCTTGGTTTCTATCCAAAGGTATGATTTAGATGCTGCCTGTATATACAATTACCTTCAAAACCTGTCCGTATTCTTGAAACACCAATAGCAATTCTTACAGTCACAAAAGTGGGTTAACATCATACTTGTTAAACACTGAATTTGTCAATGATTCCAAAAAGTCATATCCAAGCACCATTTTAGGCGAAAGTCAATAGATAATTCTGTTCGTGTGCACCGGAAAAATTAAAATAACTTAAGTCTGGTGAGGGGCTCCAAGTACTCTTGATAGTTACTGTAGTACCTAAAGTGCGCGTGATGGCTCGATGCATGAAATCACACAAAGAAGTTTTATCGTGCTGTATCAGATACGACTGAATTGAACCGACTAAGTTTATGCAGGCTGGTCAGATCAAGCAGTGGTTCGCCTATGGTTCAACGATGAACCCTTTATTTGCTTCTTGAGCCAAATTCGCACAGTGGAAAGAAACAAAGCTGCGTAATTTACCAATCACAATATTCTGTGGTGATGGGAGAAGGCAAAGTACAAGAAGCAGTACTGACCTCTTCCTTGGGGAAATCTGCAACTTTCATAGCTTTACTGTGAAAAGAAGACGAATGAATGAATATCTTTGAATGGAAGTCAAGGTAAATTACGAGAAAACGAGTCGAGTATGTCAAATTTTAAAAACTTCTGAGGAACAAAACGGTGCCTTTACTTCAGCAGAAACCCTGATTTCAACACCATTTGTGAAATGATGATAATACGGAAACTCAAAGATTCTTTAAAAAATTCCCTACCGAAAAACCTGCTTTTCTATATTCGATGCTGACTCTGGCACATTCTTCTCTTTCTTCCACATTCGGAATCTTGAAAAAAGAAAATCGTGTAAGCAAATGCTAGAACCTGGAAAAGTATAGCATTATCTGAGGTGCCTGGGGAGCTTGCATATCAAAGCTCGTCAAATGAAACCTTGCTTTCGAGCTGCTAAAACGTGTGAGCAATAAAGCATATGCCTGGTGAGTTATTGCTATCTTGAGAAGCGGTTTTCGTTCTGTACGAAATGGACGACAGAAATAGACTGCTTTAAGTTCAGTTCACATTTCTTTCATTATGAAAACGGGCACAACTGAAACTCCAGTATGAGGGCGTGTTAAATCGAAGCAAGTTGGAATGGAAATGAAAATACAGTTGGGAGAAGAGGAAACAAAAATTTCAAAACTTTACGGTTTAGCAAAGTTTTGTTAAAAAAATCATTTAAAAGCACTTACAAAGCAAAAGTGACTGATGAACATTAAAACAGCTCGAAACTGACATAGGATGGTGCCATTGCAAATGGGTTTTCAAGTTCCTAAACTTAATATCCAACAGCTTAAAGCACGACAGGGTCCATGAATGCTCTCACCTTTCAAGAATATTTGTACCTCGCAAATCATCCAAGAGTTTTAGGGCAGTCTTTCTGCCCACCCCCGGCACCCCATCACAGTAATCACAGCCAAGAAGAAGGGCCAGAGCCACCATTTGTTCCCTGTCGATTCCTGTTCAATTTAAAAAAGATAAGCTGACAATCTTTTACAAGAAGAGGGGCAAATCTGCAAATGGAAGCATTAGTATACAATAAAAAAAAGTTCTTATGTAAGGGAAAGTCAGCAAAAGGGTTAGACAGTAAAAAAATAAAACAACCAAATAACTTGGGAACTTCTTAATTCCAAACATTACATTATGTACAATCTAACTTACCAAGAGCTTCTTCTGCAGTATCTGTTGAGTATTTGTAGACAAAAGGTTCCTAAAGGTAATGTAGGTAGCAAAAGAGTTTAAAAGAAATGGGAATAGTTTGGGACCTAGCTACAAAACAATCTCCAGTAAAGAAGTGCTAATTTCTTTTTAGATATCACAAGTGGATTTGAGATTACCAGCTTGCCTAATGAAAAATTGTTGCTACCCTGGAACATTGACATACTTCAAAAAGCTGAATTATGCTGTTAACATAATCTGCTGCCTTATTGTTGTTCTTTTTGCTGCTCTTAAGCATTACTAGCTTCAGTATGAGAGTAGCAATTAATGATATGACAGATATTTCATATTCTCCTTCTGTTGAAGAAAACAAGCAACTACTTGCTTTGCTTTCTACAAAAATGCTATCGCAGTTTGAAATACATACATAAAGCTAAGCCTACTGTGTTAAAGAGATAAACAGAGAGGGAAAACTACTGCCTTTCTTTCTTCTTGTTCTACACCTATGTATTTGATGCTGTAAATAAGCAGAATGCATAATTAGCAAAAACATGCAGAAAGATGCTAATGTATCTTAAATATTTTAAAACCAACCTTATTTGAGATTCCAAGGTTTCTATAAACAACTCTCCCACCATATAAAAATGTGTCACCATCTTGTGTAATGCAACCATCTGCAAGCTAAAAAATAAACCAAAAGCCTTCCGGTTTCGCAGCACTGGTTTAGCTTGTTCTTTTGTACTGATATTTTGATGAATAAGACCATAAAATAAATCACTTGCAGGACAGCTCATTCAAAAGTTATGATAAAGTTTGAACCCACTAATATATGGTATGGGAAGTTTTTTGGGACCTGTCATGAAGGGCTTGATACACAGAGGCAGAACTTTACATGCTTATAAACAAAATTGGATTTTACCTGATTGTTGTCTAAAAATGCACAACAAGCCTCTGCTTCTCCCTCACTCTGGACTACAGGGATTCCAAGAAACCTCAACAGCTGAGCACACTGTAAGGTAGATCAAGTCATATCTTCAATGTGCTTACAAATAAAGTTGTAATCAGGTCAGATTATATGCTCAAATCAGTTTAGTTCTTCATTATGTATTCAACATTTATGCATGATATATTGAAATATTCACAATGAGCCCTTTGATACTCATTTTTTCAAAACAGGATTTACACCATCCTACACTCTGAATGAAACTTCAAAATGCCTCCTAGGTTATGAATGATTACCTCGTTAATTTTTCTCTGAAATAAAGATCTTCCAATCTTCCTAGTTGGAGCTGCTGGAGCAACAGAAGGTTTCCCTTTTGTCTTTCCTTTTCTGTATTTATTTGCTGTCACATTACCCCCTACTTTTTCTTGTTCAGCTCTCGCTTGTGCCCTTTCCAATATAGCATTCCATTTTATTTCCGGAGGCTTTCCTTCCGTTGCGAAGATCAAACGAGTTCCAAGACGTTTTAAACAGATGACTCTGAATATTGTGTTTCTTAAGTAAGGCTTGTGAACTGCATGCTTTAAAGGCAACGTTTCTTCTGCTTGACATATCCATGTACTTAAATCTACACTCAAAACTTTGCCACGCATTGATTCAAATGGCTCCTTCTTGCAAGCTGGTTGCATTATGCTCCACAGATGCTTGACTCCCATTTTCGAAGATTCGACGGGCCTAAGGCTAAATTGGTTTTTTTCGAGCAATTGGCCTTGAATTATTTGCAAAATCAAACAAAGAGGCTGTTTCTGGAGATTGCACGATCGGTGTTCATCTCATTTTCAAATTAAAGGAGTAGAGACACCCCCAGTTATCTCAGATCGCTCTTCCACCAAAAAACTATTTCTCAACAGTGCAGAGTTTTCCAGCCCGCTCTCTTTTGAATTCAAATAATTTGCTCCTCCGCAAAACCCGGAATTGATATTGCGGGGCACGGTTTTCTCCAATGCAATTTCATGCATTTCTTGTTATTTTTAATTCTTCATACACAAAATCTCTTCAGCTTACAACTGAGTGCCAAATAAGAAATGAAATGCTTTCATCACATCAACCTTATCTAAAAACAGCTAAGTTGTGCAACGTAATCTGCCTTGCAGCAGCTGGTTTTTCAGGGATTCATGTTTGATGTCCAGTTTGTACATTTTTTAAATTGATTTTTGAATTTGCTAAATGTGGGCAGCTCTCTGATATTGATGGGAACACCATCCCAAACTTTAAGGGCCGAAAAGTGAAAGCTTTTTTGACATATTCATTGGCATTCGTAGAACCCTGCAATTCATTGTTCTGTAGTTAGCGTGCTGGTCAAGCTGGGACTAAGATTTTTAAGTTTTTACAGCGATTTTAGTGTTTAGTCTATCATTGATTTTTCCTTTCACTTAGCTGAAATTGTCATTCCTGTTTAGCCCTTCGCCCATCATAACCCCTAAAGACTTGGTCTTCAGGACACACTTCTGATGAAATTCTCCAAGTAACATTATAAATCAATGCCGGGCACTTAAATTACCTTTCGAGAAAGGACGGGAAGAAAAGCCATGACTTTCGTGTCGCTTTCATGAAGTATTACTCAATGGCACAAAAAGAGGCTGGATGGCATGTGTTGAAGATATTAACATACTTGAAAATTTCAACATCATTTCTAGGCTATTTACAGCTAAATTCTCATGGTACGTACAAATGAATTTTAAATACCATTAAAACATAAAAATACTTATCTAAATTGCTATCAAGTTGAAGTTATGAGCTAGCAACAACTGGTTTGTGTTAGAAACATGGCAGAGCTTGAAATGTGAAATGGTTTGCATAAAAGCCGACAAGACCGACATCGAACTCTGTCTCTTGGAATGTAGATATGAGAGCAAAAGACCACATCAAATTGTTTTAGAAAAGGGCAGGCAGAATTCCTCAAGAGTGACTTCTTTCATAATCTGCTTGCCTTGTTACTTGAAAGAAGCCTGTATTATTTGACAGCTTACTAGTCATCATCATAAAGCTATTTTCAGGGAACATTTACCGTTTTTCGAGATATCTTGGCTTAGTCAGGCAAAGTGGAGAAAACTACGAGGCACGTGCATCAACAACTGCAAAAAGTAATCCTTCCATATTTTGACTGCACCGTTGATTTAAATTGAATCAACATGCCAATCGTTCAAAAACTGCATGTGAACAAACTACAAAGATGCTGAACTGCGAAACTATACAGCTCTCGTAAACGTCATTACTCTCTATGATAATATGCAAACTTCGGATCGAAGCAAAATCAAGCCAGTAACTAGATTAGGGATAACTAAAGGGGCTAGTGATATTTGCATCTAAATGGGGAAAACTAAAGGAATTTCGGGTGCCATTGATTGGTGTTTGAGGCAACCTGAATCTAAAACGGGCATACTAGCAAGTGATGGCTTCTCCTATCAAAACCGACAAGAGATAAATTAAATAGCTTCTACACTTGCCACTACTGTCTACTGAACAGACAGCAAAAGTAATGACCAACATTGCAACAAATCGAATTTCTATCCTCAACTAACAAACAAGTCTTTATAGCGAATAATTTACAAGGTAAATGGCGTAAGGTGAAATTTCTTTTTACAAATGTGAACTGGAAGCTGTGATACACAAATTGACTCTAGACTTCAAACTGTGGGGTTTTAATTGACCATTTTTTAATCATCATTAAGCAAGATTATTGATTAAGCAGACTCAAAGAAATCTTTAGCAATCAGAGTACTTTTCACAAAGTCTCCAGGTGTCTCTTACTGGGTCTAATCTTTTTGCGAGGTGATTAAGATTAATTAACGGGAAATTTTCAACGTATTTCCACAGATTTCTAATCTTCAAAAGTAGAGCCTTCTTTCAAAAGAAAGATTTGAATAGAGGTAATTAGTTTTTCAAAACTTATTTCAGGAAGTCATTTCAAAAACTTCTTCCCTTGAATTCGTTGCCTTCGTTGAAATGGTAATCTTCGTTAAACAAAACTACTATTTAAAGTGTCAGAAGGCCTAAGCAACATCACTCCAGAACACCTATGAGGAATACAAGGACATCCTGAGTAATTTGCTATTGAGTCAAAACAGCAGACAACGACTTGCAGAGATCTATCTAATTTCATAAGAACGTTTCTTTGCTTGAGTCATGAATAAAAATTTTCTTAGCCTTCTCTCTGTCTAAATCGCCAGACACGCCGCCCTTGCGCGGATGCATAGACCGTAGCTGCTCAGGCGACAGCCTCGCAAGCCTCTGTTCCGACTTTGTTGAGACATCGAACAGAAGCGGTCCGGACTTGCGTGACGGTCCACGCAGTACCGGCTGCAGTTTCTCGGGCGCGTGCAACACCGTCTGAGATTCATACCCGCGGACAACATCAGATGCCTGTGGTGACGTCATCATAACAGACTGCGCGGGGTGCAGACGAAACTCGTTGGATGCAGGCATGGTGGCCGGTTTGCTGGTTTGCGGCTTCAACTGCTTGCTGGCCGTCTTAACGTTAACGGGCTGCAGCTTGACGTCAATCAGCGAAGGCCGATGGAAACCGAAAGGCTCCTGGGAAACCTGCAATGTCATCATTTGAAAAGGGCCGTCATGTTTCTTGTCTACATAGCAACCCGCCTAAACTAGCTCTTCATACAACACTCGCTACGGATACTCTTTCACAGGAAGACAAGGTCCTTAGATCAATTATATGAGCTCCAAAAACCAGTGCCTATGCGAAACTTTCCTATGAAAACATCCCTAATTCAAGTAAACTTTGGGTCACCCTTGTTTCTGAAAACTCTTGACCATATATAGTCCACTACATTCTGTACTTTAAGGAATCGTACTCTCATAAACGAAGTAGTTGTTGAAGTCGCATTGCTAAGGTGGCAAAAAGTCATTCATTAAAAGAAAAAAGTAATTTTAATTAAATCATGAATCATACCTTCTCGCTTGTTTGTCGATGATCCATAAGACCATGAAGAGGGTTTAGCTTCTGGTGCCTCTGATCTTTTGCCTGTGAAACGTGCACAACATTACTGATCTATTGAAATTATTTGTATTCGCTCTTCGGGAAAAATCACGAGGATTGCGGTCAAACTTTGGTAATAGTGAAAATCAAATAGAGAACGTTAAAGCCAATGATTACTGTTGATCTGGCGAGGAAGAGCACACATTCTTAAATGAAACGAAATGAAACGTGATTATACATTCACGCAAAACAAGAACAACAACCAATGCAAAATATGAAACACAAAAAACAATAAAGAATATGCAATGCAAACTAAATCCAAACAGTTTGATTAAATTTGATCATCTGTATGAAGCTGGTTATATGATGTCATCTGATATGATTGCAACGACTTAAACTGCGCATACCTGGTCAGTAGTAGCATCTTGGTATTTCTGGTCACTTAAAAACGAAAAAGTATTGAAGGCTATGTGTTATATGAAAAAAGCACTTTCAAATATATGAAATTAAATTCTATATGAAATTTTTCAAAAGTAGGCTAGGATCGAAGATGTATCAGACTAAATAGAGTAAAATCATCATGATGGTCTCTTTAAATATCATCCACAAGAGCCTTGATTTAACAAGCATTCTTTGACTGTCTTCACTCTGTCGATACTACAAGCCTTGAAACTCGCAGGTTCAAAGAGAAGGGAAAAATAAAAACAAAACATACTTGCTGTTATCCATGATTGGCGTTTTGCAGTCGAAAGTGTTTGTTTCCATAGCCTGCATTTCCGGGTATGCGTTGCTTTTCTACAAACAGCACGAGAGTTAATATTCAACTATAAGAAAGCTGGCCAATAAAGTTTTGTTTGGATGTTTGCTTTTTCAAGCAGCTAGAAAAGAAACAGCATTGCTCGTCTAAAAACTGACATTTTCCAACTAGGGCATGGACAATTCCCAACTTTTCCCAACTAACATCTAGTTGTCTAATTGTAGTAGTAGCAAATTATACAGCCTAAAAGATTGCAACAAATTCCTTTTTATTGGATGTACCTGTCGCCTTTTCTTCTTCCGCCTTTCTCCTTTGGCATGATTGCGCGGACCCAAGTCTTTTAAATCTCTGGAAACAGACGATCAGAATATAAATTGAGCAAGGCACTGACACTAAAGAGAGCCCGTCGAAGCAAGAGTTACCTGTTGGCTCATAAATTACAAGCAGAAGTTGAGAAAGTTGTTAAAAGAAAATTGTTCTATATACGGCTTGGGATCGTCTTCTAGCAGGAAGGAAGTACAGCTTGACATCATTATCAAGCCGCATTTTGCTTAGTGACTCATTTCATATAAATCGCCATAACTCGGGCATATTCTGTCAGTTGTAAGTGGGCAGATTCAATCTATTCTATTGCTATCCAGAAATATTCTAAAACCGCCAGGGCTTATTCCTGCTCAGTTCTTTTGGTAAGCAAGCCAGAGTAAAACATGGAGCAACATCAGCCAGCATAGACTTCGTGCGAAGACAGATACCTGTCAGAATGCTTCTGGGTTCTTGTTCTGGTTTATACCATGCTTCCGCCCAGATAATAAAGTTGATGTCAATAACCGTATATTTCACGCTGGACTTTGCCAATGGGCCTATAATTATCATCAGTTCTTCAATGACTATCATCGTAGTTACCGTGTGACACGGCGTAGAATCAGATGAAACTTTGGCACTTTAAAAAAGACCATGGAATATTTAATCGAACCTTGAATCTGACGATGTTCCGTGTTGATATGAAGGTTCGAATACCCCGCCTTTCGAATACTCATCGTTGCCCTCGGAAGACTGCCCATTGGATGTCCTCGAAGTGTCCCTCGGCTTGTAATCCATCGCCTGTTAGGAATCAACATCGAGATCGTAAATCGAAATTGGCGGGATAGAATTTTGTTAGAGCAATGCACTCCACCAATCACAAAGCAACGTCACTTTGGATACAGCTTGAATCATACGTAAGGCAAACTAGTTCTGAAAACAATCTACAATATAGAAGAGGCGTAAAGAAAACAAATATTGCCTGCAAAAGTTCTGCAATTAAGTTGGCTGCCACGATAAGGGGAACTCATTTTGAGATATCAGAAGAGAATTAAAGGGTGGAACAAGATAACCTAAGTCTTCTTTAACTGCAACAAGATAACCTAAGTGTTTTGTAGAAAAAATTCGAGACGCTGCACAAACCTGGTTCTGCACGTGGTATTGTCCGTACGAGCTTTTAGGCTGTAAAGTCCGGTGTCCGGTATTGGAAAATCCGGTGCCAGACTGAACGGACCAATTCATTTTACTTGCACTTATCATGGAGTTCGAGGCAGCGTGAACGAGATTCGGCTTACTAAATTTACCAAATTGTTTTGTCAATGCGCTCATATCTAGCTTAAAGTCATTATTGTTGCTTATCTTTTTAGAGCCAGTAGTTTTGCCTTGATTCATGTCCTTAGGTGGTCGGCTATCTATCACTTTATTATAATTTTGGTCTCTGGTAGGTTTGACATCTGTATATTGGGTGGGTAAGTGGAATTTTGATGAAGTCTCGTTCGCCGTCTCATTGTTGCTTTTCTCCATTGACTTCATGGATTTTAATGTCGTTTGTCTCTCATCGCCGCCTTGAGTTCGATTACTTCCATTTGAAACAGCCTGGATATCTTCTCGCTTTTCAGGCCGAGTATCTCGTTTCTCTTTCAAGTTCCTTTCCACACCAATATCAAAACCACCTCCCATCTTGGGGTCAATTTTCATCGAAGGTTCTTTGGACTCCTCCTTCACAGCTCGAGTTGGGTCCTCCAGTTCAATCTCTTTCCATGAGTCGTCTGTTTCGGCATCGCTACTCGCATGATTATTATTATCCTTTTTCTGATAAAACTGCTTAAATGCACGGTGACTTGAGCATTGGTCAATAGTCAGTCGTTTTCTGGCCTCTAGCCTCAACGTAGCTTCAAGAAATTCTAATAAATCTGCAGGAAGGCTTTGTTGGTATTTGTGCTTAAGGGTCAGCGGTTTGATTTCGGTAGGAAACTTCAAGCCTCGAAATCGCGGATTCAGATTGAATAAGTGAATTTGTTCAGGCGGTAGAGGCCCGATGATTTTCTGAATAACATACAGCTGATCGATTTCGCTCTCGCCTGGAAACACAGGCTGACCATCGCTGAGTTCACCGAGAATACACCCAATCGACCAGATATCGACAGCTTTTCCATAGCCGCCTCTGTGAAAGGGAAATAATAATAATACGTCAACACCACAATATAAACTATGTTATTTATAAAAAGCACTTCCAAACACATTGCCGCATAAATGCAAAAGATGTCTGAATTAGCTTTACACTTTAGTCAGATGCAAGTAAAAAGGTTCAAAACACATTTGCATGAATTGCTAAGGAGCAATGCATTGATACTGCATGATCATCTCGCTCGAAAGCAGTGAAAGTGCTCAGGGAGTTGAATACAAATGTGCAATGTGGCCTAAAACTTAGCTGCCTAAAACTTTGCCTGCACAATCCTGCTGCAAAGAGTTCAATAAGGAAAACATTATGCACAAGGCACTTTCTAAAAAATTAATGAAAAACTGGGATGTTCACATAACCTATAAATAATTCATGCTTCGAATAATTAGCCTCATAATTTCAAACATTTCCTTAAGTACATCCCTTTAATAGTTTATAAGTAATTTCAGTTAGAGGAAATGGCGTGACAACTTTGCGTGGCTTTCCTTAATGAAGCTGTATTTACTTCGAAATAGAAACAATTTTCTTGATCCAATAACAGATTTTTGAAGCAACAAAACCCACAGATATTCAACAAGATTGCTGCAAGGCATCGTCACGAAATTAAAAACAGAAATAGCAGTCCGCTGCTGCGCAGAAGGTGCATAAAATCTCTTTAACCACTGTTCAAATGTGAGATTCTTTCCAACTTATCGATCGATTATCAAGAAAGATTATACTAAACACAATGGGACACTAAATTTAAACGCTTTGACTGCAAACATTAGCAGGCAGAGAGAAAGCAAAGTTAAGAGAGGCAAAAGATACTTGCTTGAAGTAACCAGAACACTTAAGAGAGGAGCCAGTGTCTAAAACAGGCTAAGGCTAGTGGTACATAGTATGGACAAGATCACGTACCCTAACAGCAGTTCTGGGGCTCTGTACCACCTGGTAGCAACGTAGTCAGTGTACTGTCCAGTGCCTGTGCCAGTTATGGCTCTTGCAAAACCTAAAGAGTAATTTTGTTATTAGAAATAACTTCTGTAATGTCTTGGTAGCTTGGATGATTGGAAGGGAAAAAGTAAATGTCATGATTTTCACCCTAGTAATCTATGAATTGGTGCATCTTATTGTATACTGCCAACATACTTCTTTACGGTTCTTACGTGAAATAGAATTCGTCATTTAGTCTTTCTATTAGTATCTAGCTAGGTAATGGATCAATCGAATTATTATCGACACAATCAATGAATTATTGGTTAATTAGAAGTGCTTCATGTACTTACCAAAATCACAAAGCTTCAAGACATCGTTTTTACTGATGAGTAGATTTTCAGGTTTTATATCTAAAAACAAATTTTGTTCAACTTTGCCCTGATTCAGCCACAAATTTTGAAAAACAATATAAAAAAGTTTTAGTTTGATTTGATTGAATTTAATGGAAAGAAGTTATTTGCCATGTTTAAAAAGGAAATTATCCCCTTTTAGTTTACTGACCATAGACAGCGATGGCACAGAGTGACAGCTAATTCGATTGCCTGATTAGATGACCTATGATGTCATAGTTTATACGAAAAGTCCTATGTCTTCGAGATTGTTATCAAATTGGAAAATGTCAAGATCGTCAAGATTGTTAAAATGCAAACTGCAGGATCATTCAGAAACGTTCATTCGGACAAAACTATATAATTCTCCAACAACTACTGGCTTCTCTTTGAAAAGTACTCAGGATGATGAAAAAGAAAATAAGTATCTATGTGAGATGAAACAAAGAAATGAAAACTTGCTCACCTCTATGGATTACTCCATTTGAGTGACACCATTGAACAGCTTTAATTAGTTGATAGATATAATTTCTTTAAAATAAAGAATAGAGGGGTTAATGTCGCATAAATGTAGCAAGACAGCTAACATAATAATACAACAACAAACAATGACTTTCAAAAGCCATTGAAAGCTCTCTAAAACTTTGTTACCAAGCAAACAGCTCTTGCTGAGAAATATCTCTTAAAGAACTCGAAGATACTTCGCTTTTACGTGTTACTTGAAAAACTTTAAACACGGGATTTTAGATCTGTGGACAATCAGGAGAGATACTGCAAAATGCAAGCAACGAAGTTGGAAATAATGTAGGAGACACTTCACTCTCCTTGTCTATTTAACACAGATATTGTGAGATTGTAAGAAACTTAAAGATGCCTATCAAAAGCCTAAATGATAGCAAATGTGTGTTTATGTCTTTAAATAAAGGAGGTTTTCAATCTTGAAAAATAAGATATACCTGGACAAAGGAAGCAAAATTCAATCGTGAACTTAGGTAATTAAACGTTAGGTAATTCTTCGGAAACAGCACCTTAATTTCCCCTAAGGTCCCAAGGACTTCTATTTAACAAATACTGTTGGATGGCCGAACACCCTCGTAAGCAGAACCATGTGGGCAGCTCATCGCCCTTGTGAAAATATCTTCATGAAAAGTCTGTATAAAGTCTTGTAAAACAATCTACTTATTATTCAAGTTTAAATAAAAGCATTCAAAATGCAATTGATGGTAACCTAACCAAAGAGTTATGCCTGTAAATTGTTAAGAACTTCACTGCAGGTTGCTAGCAATGGAAAGGAATACCTCAGCTTCAGGTGTGGAACTCCATTTGGCAATTCTTCCAATAGTTCGAGAATATTCTGCAACAAAAAGTGTTTCAAAAAGTTCATTGAGTGGATAAGACTTTCTAACAAAGCTTTTGCTGAGCCTGGTCACGGCTTTGAAAAGAGTGACAATAATAGTGTAATAGTGCGGACATAGTTGTCAATTCATCAATTTTATCATCTCTCCTGGCCACCTATCAGTCAGAGCTAAGGAACTGTTCTAAAGATAAGTTATTTTGTACTAACATTCAAAATATAGTATTGAAACACCAGCCAGTCCCTTACGTTTAAAATAGATCTACATCATAAAATCAAATCAAAATGTAGCAGCATACCTTCTCCACATATTCAAAGACAAGATACAACTTCCCTCTCCTTCTAAATGCTTCTCTGAAAATGAAGAATAGTGTTGTCTCTAAAACTGTAAAAAGCATAAATATTGTACTATAAACATATCATACTATAAATATCATTATTGATACCAAAATGCTTAAAATTGTCAGTTGCTTGAAATAGATGCAAACAGGTGTGAAAAGCTAGAAATCTTAGCATTTGGAAAATTTGCAGCTATTCCCATTGCCCTTTATATTATTTGTGAACATTTCTTGAAAAGATATCAATGACCAAATCAAGAGATTGATTAAACATTCAAAAATGTTTAAGCTGCAGTAGCAAGTAAAGTAGTTTAGAAAGGGTTTTTCCTGCCATGCCAGATGGGTTGGCATGCAGGTGACTTTTAGAAGAATATTACTTATTAGAAATCTTTTAATTAAGATTAACAATAGTAAAACTTTCATACTTAAGCTCAACAATATTCTCTTGCTTCAGCATACGCAGAACTTTCAGCTCTCTCAGTGTGGTTCTTTTAACCTCTTCATTCTCTGAAATTACAAGTTCAAATTTTTGCAAACAAAGAGTAAATAAAACAGGTAACCTCTGACATCTGCTTGGAGTTGTAGTGGAAACTGAATATACTTTTGGGTAGATAAAGGTGTCAGGAGAACACAATGATTATATCTAAAAGGAATATAAAATTAAGTGCCATTGAAACTAGCATGGATCCTACTGTTCACTTATTTATTATCACATTAATGAAGTACATTATAAACAGTTTCAATTTCATTTGAAATAATTGACTATAAACTTTAACTCATGCACTCTGCCTCCTTTATAGTATATTTAGCCACACCTAGTACAACATAGTTGATAATAAGCAATCACTTCTGAAGAAATTCTAGAAGCATCACTGGCCATTTAAACAAATATTTTCATCTTTACATACTGCGATTTCATCAAGAAAACAACAAACCTTCACTGTCTTTGAATTTCTTTATAGCAACAACTTCATTGGATTCCTAAAAGGTCATAGCATCAAAATAAGGAAAACTTTCAATATTTGATCTATCTATAGAAGAACAAGAATGAAACTGATTGATATGAATAGAGATGTGGCAAAACATGTAGTGATCTAGTGATCTCAAGCTTTTCAACCAATTTACATGCAAACTTTTCTAACGTCTCTAGTAACACTAGGCTTGAATTGAGTTTTTAAATATTGGAATTTTTTTTAAATTCTGATGTTCAAGGATCTTAATGAGAGTAGCACGTGTAGCTTTGAGATATGCAGCCAGGTGATAAAATGACCAGACACCTGGGCAAGCTAGGTTGTCTTTTCACCTAAGTGTTTTGGAGTCTGTCTACATTTCAATCGAATTCTTTGTAGACAGAAAGTGTTTTTCTTTTTACTTCTAAGGCCATTCTGAAAGTTAGGTGTTAAGTGATGCTGATTGGTCAGTTACAACCAATCATACACCCTTATTATCACCCTCTAGTTATTTTGTTCTGCAACTTGCTATTTATTGTATCAGCTTTTGGTCAATTTTCGGTGTTTGCATACTCTGAGGAGTTTCGGAGGAAAAAGTACTTTAAGTATGTGAAAACTAGTTCAAAAATGCATTTCTGTACCACAAAGCACTTAATTAAACAAAAATTAATCATTTCTCAATCACTGAGAAAAATCAATCACTGAAATTCATCAATTGGTAACACAAATGCTTTTAATTCCATGACAGACAAAAATAACTGCTTGTGGCTGAAAAGGCATCTGGATCTCATTCAAATGAAGACAAAATGGATGCTTCCAAGACTTAATATACTTCAATGATGAGATTGATGTTCCTAGTCTTTTCATTACTGTGTTAATAAACAATTTGAAAGTCTTCAGGTTGATAATAAAGAAGTTAGAGATTTAGAATACAAAATATTACACTGTTGTGAAAACAAAGGTACTCAACAATAGCAAGTATAAAGATTTCAATAATTTTCATGTAAACAACTGGGAAAAGAACTTGCTGCCTCACAGTTGCAATTACAAAACAAATCAAAACTTCTGATAAGAAAATGATTCGTTATAAGGTGAAAAACAGGCCAACTGCAATTAAAATATGAATAAATTTGCTAATTTTAGGACATGAAAAATGAAAAAAAAGTCAAAAGGTAAATTAGAATAGCTTATTGAATGTGAATGGGTGGTGATGGGTGGACATGATAAACCTAATTATTTGTTGCCACAAATAAATGCATTTAGTGAACACATGGGTGACCCAGAATGAGACTTTTGTAGTTAGATCAAACCATAATAAAGTTAGTGCCTTGAGAAATAAATCAATTCATGCACCAAATCAAGTTTAAATTTTTTGTCAACCTTTTTGTTGACTACAGAGCTTTTCTGTTTATCCACAGGCTACCTCATAAATTTCTTATTTTGTCTTTGAGTGTTGGATAAAAAAGCTCATTTAAACTGAACATTTTTCCAACATTTAAGTTCAATTTACCCACAAAAGGAACTTCATGGCATCATTAAAGCACAATAGATCATTAATAATTAAAATGCTTTTGTTAAAGACATTATAGCCAGCTGTTTAAAAACTCATTAAAGTGCAAAAATAAATTGCTGTATTAAAGTGTTGGGTGGTTGAAAGTGAGTTTAGTGATAAGATTGTTAAACTATTTCAGCCTTTTATGCATCAATAGATTCTTGTCTGCTTTAATTTCTCTGGGCACATGCACTTCAATCAATTCTAAATTTTGATTGTGTATGGTTTGAGTCCCTTATTTCCTCAACATTTCCCATATTTTTGTGTAATTTTTTATGACAAATGCTAGAAACAATATAATGAGAGGTAAAAAAATCTAAGCCATATTGATATGCCAACAAATTTACAGGCTCTAAATTGCTTCAAGTGAAATGAAAAATTGGTGATGGCTGGTAAAAGGGGGATACATCATCACATCTTCAAACACTAGAAATAAAGTGAATATTAAAAATTCATTCGTCATTGCATTCAAAACATTCCACAAAATTATCTTCAATAATATTAGGCACCTTCTGTCAAAAATGAAAAATTTAAACAGCAACGGCTTGATCTATAGGCTTCAAATTTATTCACAAATAAACAAGAAAGATCATACCTTATGTCTGCACTTGAGGACAACACCATAAGCCCCTGAAAAATAGAAAACCCTTGAAATTCTGCAAAGAAGAAGCCTGTGATTTTCAAAACTGTGGTAACAAGCTTCAATGAAAAGTACAACTGCCTTAAGATTAAGGAGGAAAAATGCAAGAGGGAAGTCAAATTCTTATTGTCAACGAAAAATCAAATCAGCGTGTACGTTAAACAAAAAAATTACCTCCCCTATCTGTTGTTGTTATCTCTGATTACAAAAATGATAAAAATCCACAAAGAGCATCAGACTTAGGTTTTTCCATGATATAGGCATGTTATCATATGAAGCAAAACAGGCGATTCTTTATCATCTCAACAAAAATTCAAATTTACCACAGGTTTGGCAATTACTACTTACCTTCTCCTACAACCCCTAATATTTCGTATTTGTTCATCACCCTACTTCTGCAGTGACCAGTGCTATCTTCCAAAGAAATTCCTCGTTAATTCTTCTCATTTCCTTTTCCTTTGCCAGAAAACACAGAGTAAAACAATGGATTCGATTTCAGCTTTGCTCTGCTGAGGTGGCCTACACACGCAACCGTTGCGGCCTTATTCTACCTCCTTGGACGATATCCAAGAAGCTTACATCTACATGTGGCCAATTTCATTACAGCAATCAATATCAAATAAAGCAATAACACAGATTTATTCTTATCTTGTTTATACATATAAATAATTGATTGTTTCTATAGTAGAGATAAGCCTTGTATTCGTTTATGAGCATGTTAACAACAACATCAACGGCAGACAATGTCATCAATTTTAAGGAGATCAGCGAAAGTCAAACTCCAGTGATGGATCATACCAATTTAGTCTGAGTGGTTAAACTTAAATTCTGTCTTCTCGAAGTTTAACCTTGATTTTTTAATAGGTATGGATTTTTTCGCTAATATCTTTAAAAAGTCGAAATCAGCAGGTGACTTGTGTAATCTTACGAGTTTTTTCGTAAATAAAATCAGTAGCTCAGCAAATTATATAAATAGAGGAGATAAGTTAGTCATATTTAGCAGCTAGCAACAAATGAGATAAAAAGAAAGATGCAACGGTGAAGAGAATTCATGCAGCCAAGTTCTTCTTGAGCTAGATGACATTGACAGGTCCAAACTGTTTTGAAACCACAGGATACCTGATGCTTGGTAACCCTATGATTGAATGCGCATAGTGCCCAGATTCCCTTATTCGATTTCAATGAACTTGACCTGGAAAAATTCACAACTTGTTTTTATAAAACACTGCTTAATTAAAAAACCAAGTCCTACATCCAACATTACTGCGCAAAGCTGCAAACTTTCTTTTTTGAGAAATAGGTTTACAATATTCTTTATCTCCTTCCATAGTAACAATTGAATGTGAAGTTGGGTTTTGTATTCACGATACAATGCAACAAGTTACCTGCCGTCTGGTTCCAAGTGAATTTATGTGAAAATTGATGTAGGTTTGTGAAGACAGGTCATGACTTTACATTCACGAGTATATAAACCATTCAAATCTTAAGAAACAATATAAGCAAAGGTCACTGTGCCAGCAAAAATTTGATCTGAAAGGGGCAGCTTCTCCTCTGTATGTACACTTGTTTGATCTTCCTAGGTAACATTTCAGCACAGCGGATATTTCTATTGTACATACAAATATATAATGATAACCAGTAGCACACGCAAAAATTAAACCACGCAGTTTCACTGAGGGGAATTTTTGACAAATGGAGTGGTCTAAACGTTAAGCAGTAAACTCTGAAGCTTTATATTGCGCCAAGCACAATTCATTTTGATGAATTGAATTGGTGTGATCAACCAATTAATTGGAACTATTTGTTGTAAGATTCTCTCATTTCATAATGGAAGTTCGAGGATTTTGAGATCACGAATAAAAGGCGGTCGAGAAAGCTCAAGAACATGCAGAAGATCAGTCTGGGTAACCAACACTTTTTCAGCGAATGTTCAACTTTGACATTGAAAGGAACATGAATGGCTTTTGGAATGTCACTTGGAACTCTAAGGCTTGTTTTCTTCCTTTAAAATTAGATGAAACTACCGCTCAATAGCAATGCATGTGAACTCAAAGGGAAAACGGTTAATAGAAGGTTTCTCTTTTATCATGAAAATGAAGAGGGAGTGAATGAATTTATAAAAAAGCAAATTGAAATCGCCGTATCAAAATTCTTAAACATATCCAGCCTTTGAATATGTAGATGGAATTTCTATGCAAATGGAGACATGCGCAAAAATGGACTCACAGATTTATAGATTTTGAGCATATATCTATACCGAGAGTTGGGAAGGAACCGCGACACAGCATGCTCAGTGATGCGACAAGAAAGAAATGGGACAATGGGCCGCGCAGGGGTTTAAAAGTGGAGAAACTGAGAAGCGAACCTGATTGGGAAAATCATTTGAGGCCACGCCCTTCGTCGGAAAACGCCCCTTTCAAGAATAACTAGCTTGTTTGTGTCCATGTTTAAATGCAATTCAGTTCAGAACAAATTTCGATAAGCTACTGTGAAACGATGCATACATCATTACAGCCAAAAAAAATTAGCAACGGAGCCTTTTTAGAGCAAATTTTCAAGCAAGTGCATCACCGATTTTTGGAACAACATGCTAATAGGTTTATAGGGAGTCTTGTGGCATTTTGAAGTTTCATGTTGCGTTCAATATTCCAGAGAATAGCCTCAGTTAGAGAATCCAGATGTGATAAAGAATCTGTTTTATTCTTTTGCAGTGCTATGTTCTACGTTGAGGCAGATAATCTTCAGAAGCATCACGATGAAGCCATGAATAATCCCTAAAAGTTTTGTACCAAGGTTTGTTCACAAAGTTCCTGAAGCGTTGACATGAGCATAATTGTTTTCCACACTTCGTTTTTCGGAAAGGTTAGAAGGTATTTCAATGTTTGTCGTAGCACTGTCTTGAAGATTAACTGACGCAGCAAGAGGATGCTTAATAGACGGTAAGACCACGTTTTAGCATGCCAGGGTGCTCTGTTAGGTGACAAAAAATAATTCTTTACATCGGTTTAGACGAATTGGCTGAGTTTCGGCCTGGGGTGCAACCAGAGAAAGCCTGAAGCAAAAATTCACACCAAACAAGAGCAAGCCAAGTAAGCATTAAATGTGAAGGGTAAAGAAGAGAAAGTTAAGGATTTGCTGGCTCCCAAGATTGAACTTATCACAGTTGACACATCGATTCTTTCGCCATCGATTCATTTCAATGTACAGACTATAACTTTAATTCTATGATTGCAGCACAACTCTGACAAAAATGCAAGAGTCGGGCTTGCAAATAGCCTTCCAAGCAGACATGAAGTACTTCGATTCATTCTGGCCTAGTCAAAATGTCAGATGGTGGGCAAGAGCCAGAGACTAAAAGGGTATTTGATTGGACATTTGTGAAAGGATTTGCTGCTGGAATCATTGTATCACATATCAACAAAACACTATTACTCGGTGCTATGGTTGGTTTGGTATCTGGTTTATTTATAGAGCAAAATTATGACAATATTCCTCATGTGAGAACCGAAGTGCAAAAAGCGATTTCGTCGCTCCGAGATGTCGCGAAAAGAAGTGGAGAGCGTGGTAAAAAGTAATACAGCTCACACCTTTTCCACACATAAGATAAAATATTCTCAAGTGCTGCGTGATGAGCGGTTTGTGCGAAATTCCGCGAAGAGAACCGTGCATGGATTACCAAAGCCGGTATCCATTATGGAAGTCAGCGGTGAAGGTTGTGTGCTTTCGGAGATCGAAGGAAGACATGTACATACATCGCTATAAAATATACGAATTTTGTACATTTGATGGTCAATAAATGAATTGTTAAACAAGTGCACTTACTTTTTAAGTAGCGCGGTGTCTTGTTATTATGGCTCCGCATAATTTACTTGGCATTCTTATAAGGCAAGGCATTCTTAAGTTAAAAACACTTCACCCATTTTAAAATAATAGCAGCTCGTTGTTTTAACAGAATCAATGAAAACATTTGAAAATAAAAAAGTAACAAAATCTTGAATTTTGGTTGGAAAATAAGGTGAACAATTATTTTATTCATCATAAAGAGTATTGAAGTTGTCATTTCACACACACATTTCAAGATGGAAATCTTAGCCTTTGTAGAATAATGATTCTGATGAGGGAAACATTAGGATATTAAAACAAGAAGCTTCAACATGTGTTTGGACATGAGTTTCCTCAAGCTTACTTACTGTGCCCTTAAGGCAGATCACCATCACAGATCTAAATCAATCAGTTCCCTTTTAAGAGAAAAGAACACTTTTAAAGATATGCCAAAACAGCAAATGATAATCTGCATCTTTTGAAACTTTCTTTTTTAATATTGATAGCCAGCTAGAGACGTGGGAGAACTATGGTTAAAAAGTGTCACACACAATCTTGATGGCATGTTTCATATTATCCTAAGAAATAATTTACTTTATGTTACAGTTTCTATAACTGATAAGTGATTTTCTGTGCAAAGGCTATAATAATATTTACATTTTCCCAACATGCTCAACAGCAAATGTAAAAGGGTATAGGAACATCTTCTCTACCAATTACATTCAAGAACTTGCACATAGACCTTGGAAGTATTAACAATTTTAGTGAATAGAGAGATAGTTTAACTCCAGTGTGTCTTGTGACTGAAAAAGGGAGTGCGAACACAACAACTATACCAGGACAGCAGCCACCGATAATTGTCAAGGTCAGAATTGTTCTAAATGTAAGCAGCTCCTGAAAATTTAATGCTCCTGGAAAAAATCAACCAAAGTTTCAAGGTCATAATTGTCCAAAATCCCCATCAGTGTTGTCACTTTGTTCTTTACATTTTGCCCCTGGAAAGCAACAGAAAATAACTAGTTAACAATTATGTATACTTTCCTAGACACAAAATTTTCTAGCACATTTGCAGTTCATGTACTAAGCACATTAATTCAAGAGGTTTACCTCAATTAAAAATTTTAGCATTACCTTGAATTTGTGTTTATCAATAAAAAGATCAGTGATCATTCCTAGAAATAAAAAGAAAATCAATGTGATGGACATTCTATCTCTAGAAAGTATGACATACTATTTCGTAGGAAATGCTTTGATGAAGACCAAGAGCAAGATTTGTTAATTTAGTTCAATATTTTATAGCTTCTAACCAGATTTTTTTGAAAAAATGGCCTTGTGAAGATCATGCTTTTCCAAAGGACATTTGCTTATTATAATCTGACAGCTTTAAGAGTAAATTTACTGGGGATTCCTGGTAAAACAAGTGTTATAGGCTTTTCTGCTGCTTCTAAGTTAAAAATACTACTGTCTAAGATGGTTTGGAATGAACTGAGGATGGGGTTTTAGAAAAACAATCTTGAAGCAGCTTCTTATAGAAAAATGCAAATTCAAACAGATGGTGTAAATCTTTTGATTCTTACCGTAAAGCCTCTCAAGATGGCATGGTTGCTTTTTAAATTCCTCTAGAAGTTGTTCTGAAGTTTCTATATCAAATATGGATGACATAAAAAACTGAAAAGCTCTTGTCTGGAGGATTAAGACTGAAGCTTTCAATAAGGGAGAAGACAGAGAGACTGCTAATTTGGTGATCTTTTGTCCAATTTTTAAGTATGTTGGCTAGCTTCTATAGCATAAACACAACAATCAAGCACAACAATTGAAAATGGGACAAGAAACAGACAACCTGATAAGCATGTGAGAATATAGCTTTGCTGCTATTTGACTTTCAAAAAATATATTTAGTTTGCTTGCCTTTTGTCTCCTAAAGTATCAGTTTCTTTCATACATAATTTAGAGACAATATTTACTAAAGGCTTTTAGTAAAATGCTAGCCTTAAATGACAAAGGGAATTTAAAATAAATTACCCAAGATCTCTTGGTATTCCTGCCCAAGGAAACTTGTGTCACTCTCATAAACTTGAAGTTCCTTAAAAACAAAACCAATCCCAACAGGTCATTCTCCTGCTGAATTTTTACGCAATTCATATTCTATCATACAATTCCATGTATTATAAAAGTAGCTTCTGCCTTTGTGTAAAGGCTTTTACCTTTGACAAGTATAAGACATTAGGATAAGAATGAAAACATATTAAAAAAAATATACCTTCAAACCATCAATCAACTGGACCTTTTTTGCCAACAGAAGTTGATAGTCTAGCTTTGGATGAATCCTCCTTAACACATTGGGAATTGACTCTTCATTCAGTTCTATTGATAAAGAATTTGATACAAACCTTCAATTGAATTTAAGCTGCTAGACCTAATTTAACATAAGATTCAAAGATACAATATCATTAGTGGCATACAATCATTATGGTGAAAGCAATCAAATCATAGTACATATATCTGCAGAGCTTGAAATTAAAAATAATTTAAACATTGTGTGGTAACTAGGATAAAAGATCTGAACACAATATAATTGTCATTCACACAAGCCACAAAGTTGCTATTTGATAAAAGCACAAATGAAGTGTTGCTGCAACATTTACCATATGAAATATTCAAGTTTATTTTCCGGTTAGTGGCTTCTTTTGACAAAACATCTTTCAGAATTGAGATGGTAGAAATGTTGTCAGATTTGAAAGTTGCTTGGCCCTTCCTGAAAGAAACCAAAAGCCCTACCACTGTATGCTATGACTTGGACGTGAAGATAGACAGGACAGAGGTCTAAACTTTTTTCAAAATAACAACTAGAAGATAACAATTCTAATTTTCTTGTAAGCAAATTCAGTGTGGTACAACACCAATATAGTTTGTCTAACTGCTCATTCATTGTGCATCCAAGCAATAATGTTCAGGATGATATGTCTCATAACTCTTGATATCTATACAATCCCTCGTTTTGGCAGTTGGCAGTCAAAACTACATCTTGGACAGTTGGAAAGGAATTGCTTAATTCTTTACAAAGTGGAAATGTTGCCCAAAGTTGATATTTAAAATTAATAATTGAATAAATGAATTAGAAACAATTTTTTTACAGCCAGTCACTTACTTGTAACTGCATTCAAGGTGGGTTTCTAGGAATGTTGACATGAAAGTGAATACAACTTGGTCTCCAGCAGGTGGCCTGGGACAAAAAATAATTTGATATAATGAAGAAAATCACAATATTTATCACAACAGCCATCTGTCAGACTCCCTAAAATTTGATGCCACAAACCATGGGTACTACATTACAAACCTTCAAACTAACAGGAATGCAAATAAGTTTATCCCAACAAATAAGTTAATAACTAATAACTTATAATTTGCTCATGAACAGATACAATATTGGTATAAATGAAAGCACCATACCTCTCAGGAACCTCAGGTAAGCACATATGAATCCAGGAATGGACTTCTGCTTGGCTGAAAGCACCAGTCAGCTTCAATGTATTGTGGGGTCTGCAAGCAAAACAGATTGGTTATCTTCAAGTGGTTCTTCAAAAAACAGGATGGACCAACAGTAGCATTCCTCAATGTTTCAAAAAAATCAAATATATGTCTTTCTTGAATATGAAAATCAACTCTTCTAGTTTGTTTACACAATAGGAATTACCCTTGCTTTACATGTCTTTTTACTCTAAACATCTCAGCTGGTGAACAGATAGCAAAACTAATGAATAACACAGTACGATATTATGAAAGGTCAATTACCTTTCTTCGTCGAAAATGTGCGTTCTTTGATGCAAAGACAAAGGCTTAATCTGGTATTGGCGAAGCTGACAAGTCTTTGGCTGAATCCGCGGCGTGACGTAAGCTTGAATTGTTCCATACTGTCCTTCAATAGTACGGATCTACAGAGAGGTAAACCATCACTTTGAGTGGCATGTGCAGCATCAATATTGTTCAGCAAGAGGCAACAGACTGTTTGTACAAATGGCACTTAAATAACTGCTTAATTAACGCAAGTACTTTAGAAGCAATACAGTGCTTTATAGGGCGCATCTATAGCATTGCTAGATCTTAACATCCGATGTACTGCCTATTACGTGAATGGTAAGAAATGGGAATAAGCTTATAGAAATCAGGATAAGATCGAAAAAAAGCCCAGCAAACCTTCAGCTCTAATCTAGTTGTATTGGCTTGACACCGGTAAGTCGCCAGCAAGAAATTTCCACACTAAGAATCAAACGGCATAAATTTATATCACGTGGCAAATCATCCATTCTTTAGAAGATTCTGAAATGGTTTCAAAGAATGATATAAAACTGAGGGATGTCTTTCCAACAATTGTAAAACATTGTAAAACTTTGCTATCAGTTTATGTTCAGTAGAATCATTAAGGGATCGAAAGCACTGAGGATGAACACAAAGATACTTTACCGGGAAGGTTTTGACAGTAAATCCTCAATACAGGACTAGTTGAATGAAAATGGCATATTTGGCTTACGCAGAAAGCATATGAAACAATGAAAGGAATAATTGTAGTCAATATTGTGTTGCCCTTTAGCCAAGACAAATCAACCTACATCGGCATCACAGGAGCTATAGCTGACAACGGCTGAGTTCTTATCAACGTCCAACAGATCAACTGGAACATCGCTCTAGCAAGAAATCGAGAAAAAATTGACTCGTAAAGCATGACTGAGCTCTTTGCGTATATTGATACTGAAAGTATAAGCAGTATAAGCAGTCAGTAACTGTTGTGCCCTGAAATTTGTGGGAATTGGCAATGGTTTACATAATTTCAAGGCATTAACAAAATGTATAATACCCTGAAAGTAGGCAGTGTAGCATTAGGAAAGTGTAGTAAAAGAATAACCCACCTCCTATCTACAAGTTCAGTTATTCACTGGTACTGGGTCCTACGGCCTGTCTACAGTACTGAAGGTTCTAATGAAAGATTATGATAGACTCTTTTCTAAGGTAAATGGTTCAACATAGAAAAAGGGTCCTAAAAGAGGACGACAGTCGTGTCTGCAACCTTCAGTGTCCATTCAAAGATTAATAGAGCGAATCTAACGAGCAACAGAATATTACCTGCAGCAACACTGTATCGATTGCTGTTTCGACTTCAATGCTCAGAGTATAACTTGCATCATCTCTGCTTAACGAGAACTTGTCGTTTAGTGAAAAGTTTGGCACAGCTGAGACGGCAGTTTCGGACTGTGCCAGTACCTGGTACCGCTCTCTCTCTACGATAACCTTCTGTTGCAGCTCTTCAATTTCGGCACTGGAAAGTGAAAATTGTCGTCTTTAATCACATAATCCAGTAATTAGTAGGGCCTTCAACACCAAAAAGGTGCAGTCTTTTATCTGTCATGAAAACAGAAAGGACCCGTCGCTAATGATGAAAGTTCGATACCTCAAGGCAGCCATTTTCATGACTGTCACATTATTCTCGTCTGTAACTGTGGCAGCACTTGGCATTCCAACACGCTTTTGTTGTGGCTCCGTTGTCAGGCCCAAAACCCAACCAGTGTAGGTAGACAGGACAACTTCATCGTAATGAGCGGTACCAATACAGCCTCCTTGAACTGCTGTGACGCTTTCCGAAAGCATCTACAGAGAAGTGAGAATGATCTTCAGTACACTGCTCAAAACACAATTGATAATGTTAAAAATGTATTTGACACGAACTAGCTCTTATATAGGTGCGGGACACTGATTCATTCCCTCCACAGTACACTGGTTTATTTGATTGTCACTGACTACTGAGCTCGATATCACGAACGTAAGGCCTCTTAACTCCAGTGACTGTCACTAAATTTATTCTAACAGAAACGCCTGAATAATTTCACAGTTGCAGCGACATATATGATAATATATACATTGTTATGGTGAATGGGCAGTTTCCACAAACTCGAAAGAGAGCATCCACCTGGTCCGTGTTCCTTCGAAATTCCAACAAACATGCCAAATTACTCTATTCAAGGCAGAAAACTGCTACACGCTTGAATTTCAAGCTGCACTAATTTCCATTGCATTCGAGGCAAGCAAATCAAATCGTTACTTCGTGTAAGCTTATAAAACCGATAAGTGTTCCTTCTAGCAAATGTGAATCTAAAACATTTATTACATTTGCCATTTCCAAAGAAATCAGTCTTATAGTCTGATACAGTCTAGTAAGGCGAATAGATCGTTTCAAGGATTAGAAGTTCGTACGTGTTTGAATCTCTGTGTAGGCTCACCACCATCCTCAACACTGTAGACCTCTACCGTGCCATCGCTTCTTCCCACAAGGACATCTGGGGTACCATCAGCCGTTATGTCAAAGGTTTCCAAAGCGCTTATATCTAGAAGAAGAATAAAAATTGCCTTTATTGCTAATTCGAAAGCTAAACTATTTTGCAAACAGTTTGCAAGCAAACTCTTTAAGGGAAACCTAAACCGAAGTGAAATCTTTTAAGGAGAATTATTTCAAAGAGTTTGAATACTCTTTTTAAGGTTAGGCAAGCAAATTTTGAGGAATTGAAGATGCTTAAATTAAACTCGATATATGTATTTATATGTACTGGTAAATACATTATGAGACCTTCGAAGCATCTTGTAAAACTTGCATGATAGATCCACCAAAGCTTAAAAGCGTAAAATATAGCACTAATCTGGCTTTAATCAGCGTAAAAAGTCTGCATCGTCAAAACATGAACTTCCTGCTTAGAAATCTCTTCGTACTGTGCAATTTTACATTATACACCACTAACCTCCGTAGCGGTTATCGTTTGGTATTTCCCAAATATGCTCTGGCCTTTCACTAGCAATACAAAGAAATGGGCATCAAAAGTTGTTTGATTTTTATCGTTTATTTACGTACGATATTTATCGTAAAAGTTGTTTGACTTTTATCGTTAAAAATAAGACTTATTTAAGAGATATTTTTGTACCACTTCGATATATACTGATGTAATAAAACAAAATTCTGTGCTTTTCTTTCCAAAAAGGACTTGTTGTCTGCAGAATGTCACAAACCTTGTTAACTGAACCAATCCAACTTTTCCATCAGATGTTCCATACAACACTTCATCGTGACCTTCCCCTTAAAAATGGATCACTTGGTACTGTCACTATAACACTTGACTAAGGTGATAAGGAAAAACAGTATCATCATCATCTAACAACATCTGCTGATGAAGCGTTAGACTGCTAAGGCTAAACTGCTATAAAAACGACACACAGTTTGGGCAATGATCTTTTGAGTGCATAATAATATTCTAAAGACTGAACAGGTGAGTCCTGCATGCAGTATTTGATTAAGCAGGTATATTAGATATGTAAAAAAGTTGCATCCCACACGCAAATGTAAAAGAAGATAAAGTCACATATTAGATATCTTCTCCCTTGAAACAAAGCAAAATTCAGCAAAACGCAACAGAGTAGTTTTCAATTTTTCAATTCTAATTTCTTCACTTAAAGAGAAAAATACTTTTCATTGAGTCCCACAAAATAGCATCATTACTAGAAATTTGTTAGGAACTAGCTGATTTCAAAAGATCGTATAACCTTTATACGAACAGGAAGATAAATTAAGAAAATATGAAAAAATTTTAGCAGCATGCAAAGCAACTGGCTTATATGTAAGTCAAAATAAAATTGACTGAACTCACCACCAACTTTTGCATTTAAAGCCAGGACAACTGGTGGTCCAGAAACTTCTTGTTCATAGAGCATGTCAGACTTCTACAGACAGGGAAAGATAAACAGAGCTATTTTGGCAAACAGTACAAACCAACTGACTTAGTTCACATCAAAGTGCCAATTGATCCAAGCCCAAAATTAAATTTTTTGAATGGAAAATAAAACTTTGTGGTTAATTGGCAATTCAGGGGTTCATTTTATAGAAAACCAGGTGAAATCTCTGGTAAAACAAAAATTCTGTCTTAAAACTTAAGTGATACCAATTTACAAAGTACACCTAAACCATGCCAAGCTTCATGTGATGAAATTGTGAAGAATCTCACTTGTAATACTCTAAGGGCTCTGTCCTGGCAGGCTAGAACTGGCATAATTGGTAGATTACTGAAACAGAAAATGTTTCAAATGTTTACTAAAGTACTGTGTGAGCTCCCAAAAGCAATAAAAATGAGGCTTCAAAAGCTAAAGAAAATCCACTTTTCTAATCATATGATGCAATTTGTTTAATCATCGATCATGGAAAATCAATAATCATTAATCATAAAAAATTTATCTTTGAATACTGTAAAGTAAGAATTGCTTTTATCAACTGGCATTATACTGTTTCAATGTTATTGTGGTTGAACATGAAAAAAGAAAATATAACTTACTTCTTCTGTGGAAGGCAAATTATGTCATTTATCTTGTCAGGTGATAGGAAATAATTCTCATCTTGGCAGTCATGATATTGATTGAAAATATAGTTTCCACAAAGGAACAAATCATTCCCCAAGACATACCTAAGTAAAGAAGACTCACATGAAAAACATTAGTTGTGTTTGTATTTTTGTTAAGTCTGAACTACAGAAAGGCAGATCTGTGAATTGTTTAATTCTTCCAAGCAAACATCAATATTAAGACATATGCCTAACAATTGCTACAACAAAACAACTATAAAACACATTCTAGAATTATTTAGTAAAGGCAAATGCACAAGCAATGGTACTTTTAGAGATACACCAGTACCTTCCACACGCTTCTAGATAACATTTTTCCTGAAAAAAGAACATGGCTTCAACTTAATTGAATTGAAAATATATGCATACATGCTTTGAATACTCTTAGAATATATGCATGCACATGCTTGAATACTCCCCTTCTTGGTATAGGCCCTGATTTCAGCACCAGCTGCAACAAATATCTTTTCTGACTGAGGACCTTCAATGCCACCAAGCTCAACTCGCAGAATCTTTGTCCCAGGCAATGTCTTGAATACCATCTGTAGCAACAATTGAGAAAAGTCACTATAGAAAGTAAAACATTTTATGCCTAGTTTAACACAACACAACTGAAGCATCATTTTGTGCCAATAAATATATCATCAGTAATAAGGTTTCAATGTGCAATCAAATCATTAACATGCATGATCAAAAGTTGAGGCAATCCAGCACCAAACTGTTCACATGATGGTGCTAAATAGGATGCTTCACAATCAAGCAATGTTGAGTACATGCGTCACTCACAAAAATAATTTAATTTTCACATCTCAAGTTTTATAAAACCCTGAACTGCACTTTCATATTTTCAGGTGGATTACCTGTAAATTGCCTTTCTTCATTCCAAAACAAGTCAAAACCCCAGATTGATCAGCGACAACAATCTAGACATATAGAAACAATATGACATGAAAATTTTATTTGTTTCGTCTATTCAAATATTGGTCATCTTGAAAACACGATTTAAGCAAATAGATGATATAATTAGCTTCAAACAGATTGAAATCATATAAAATTTCCTAAATATTGAATTGCCTTGCATCATCAATCATAGAAGATGCTTTAGAATGCAGATATAGTAAATCACATGAAATGCAAACAAACAACAATATTCAATATCCAGATATTTCACACAATTTTGATTCAGTTATTTATATTATGACCCAGCATATTTCAAACAAACTTGAAATATGAAATAGCAAAGTAAAATACATAGTAATATATAATATCACACACATTAAAATCTTTGCAGCATAAGAAGCAATCTTCTGCTACATATTGAAGCATAGAAAACTTGAGTTAGCTGTATCACTATAGAAAACAGATACTATACAAATTCGTAGCTTCAAAATTAACTGGGTCAGTAGACTCTAAAAAAGGAGCTTAGTTCATTAATTTACAAAGGATACCAACCTTATTTTGTGCCCCCTTTTTTGAAGATGTGCCATGGAGTACCTTCATTGATTTTGGGGATGTAACTCCAACCTAAATAAAAATATTTCGTAAACAAGTTAAAAAAACTCTTTGAACCGCGCTCCCGTTTCTTCTACAACTTCTTTAATTAGAAGTTGAGACAGTAGCATGTTTCTTTTACATATTCCAGAATTCTATATATAATGCTACAAACATATAGGCTTTCTATGACTACATAACATTAGGTCTTTATACACACAAAATTAGTTTCTACTAGTTGTTGCATATTATCAGTAAGCCAACAATTTTGCGTGCAAAGGACGAGGTCCTAGTGGTGACGGTTTCCAGTTGGACATCTTATCGTTCGAATTCGAGATACACTTTTTTTACCTGGAGATAGTCGGCTCTGGCTAAGCTTAATTCCATCATCTTGGCACTAAAACACTTTTGAACAGAAAGCTAATATATTCAATGCTTCTAGAATGGGGCCAGTTTCACCATGACACTAAAAATGATAGCTTCTGCTTCAAATAACTTGTCGGTAAACAGGTTCTTCGATTTAGGCCTCAGTTTAAGGGTAGTTGTTGTTGCTATCAGTTATTGCACCTGTGATACAGAAGCTGCTGTCTGTTGCCATTGGATACCAAGCAGGTAAAAGCCTGGGGAAAAGAATCCTATACCCAGAGTTCCCTTTACAACACAGTCATACATGCATACATATTTTACGTAAATCTCCCAATTTCATGCATTATTTGAATCTTGTCGAAAAAAAGATTTCAAAATGTCCAGTCATGACATGCAAACAGAGAAGTACATCTCCGTTTGCATGCAGCGACCAGTCCATGTAACTATTACACCAATTCATTTGTGACTGTCAGAAAAAGGAGGCCTTCACCTCAACAGCACGGGGCCTGCGTGTACAAAGGCAAGGGGAAGTATCTGGTTAGAGAGCAACAATGAAAGCCCAGATTCCAGGAGAAGGAAGCACAAAAGTGACACTAAGAAATTCAGTAATTCATCATTTCAAGCACTCATAAAATATTCTAATCTAAATTACAAGTAGATATATGTACATAATTGAATGCATAGCGGTAAACATTTTATTATATTAAACGCGAAAAATCCACGCACAATTGGCAGTTGCCAACTTAACAGAGTGGCGGCATTAATATTTCGCTGAAGAATTAAATGGCGACGAATAAATAACAAAGCCAAACAGAGTGTAATGAAACAAGAAGAGATCAAAGTATTGACAGGGACCAACAAGGCATTTGAGCCATTTGGAAATGAAGGATAGGCCTAAGCATAAACACGAAAACAAATTTTAATATAAAGATCTATCAAATTCTAGCACTTAATGCAATATATATTCATATATACATAAATCTATCGGCATAAAACAAATTTTAACAAAAATCGCATACAGAAAACATTTCATGATAGAATTAACATAACGGACAGGGAGTATTAAAAACGGAAGATAAAAGAAGGATATAAGTGAATATTAAGGGAGTACTTCGCCTTAAAAACCAAGACAACTAAAATTGTAGAGGGTCAGTGGTGGAAAGCTCAAGAGTCGAAGTTCGGGAACAAATACAATTCTTTGAAGGAACTAGCCTTTGTAAATTGAAAATATCAACTTTCATTTGTATGTTGTGATTATGGCAATAGTCAATTTAACGTTTAAGGAAAACTGAAATTTCTTGATACGAAATTCTCTTTTTAAGGACATAGAAGGTGCATTTTTATATCACAAACTAGGATCGCAGAAGTTCAACGCCGGACATTCTGGATGGCAGCAGTCAACCTTGGGTCAACAGACGAGTATACACTAGCGCCACTTCCTGGAACCGCTTTCTCAGAATTCTTCCGGGCTACATTGTCTGGTAACACACCTAACAGCTAATGAAAAGACAGCGATGACATTTTTTGTGATGATAAGGAAAGGCATTTTCATCGTGATTTCAAACCCAAAACTATGAACAATTTTAAAGGGCAGAGATTTAAACCTACGGCCTTCTACAAAACACTTCCAAAAAGATTAAGCCAAATTATAGAATTACCAATAAGCAAAAAATGTCAATCATACATAGAGTTGATTGTACGCTAGATGAAGTTCTAATAATGCGACGTTGGATGCACACCATCGTATATCAGGGGCAGCCACATGGAAACCTGCTTAGGCCGCCGAAACATAAATGCAACATGAATCGCTGAAAAGTTAAAGACTCAGCATAAGTGATTATTTGGTTACTTCAGAAGCATTTTCAGCGATTTCCACGACTACTTACCGGTCTTGGTGGACAGTCGTATATACTATCACTGCCCAGCTGAGAGTCAGACCGCGCCTCAGAGACCTGGCTCGCCATATTGCTTTTCTCCACATCCGAAGAGAAAAGGGGTACAGAGGCCGTGAGAACGGGCCGTGTTTTTCTGTCAACAGGTGGCGGCATGTTCCTGTTCATCTCCAACTCGCCGGTAGAGGAATATTTCAAAGATCTGTCGACTTTGGGAGGTGCGCTGAATCCGAAGTTGAACAAATCCGCCGGTGAATTGATGGGGTCTGCAACTTGAGCCAAACCATTGAAGCCAATATCTATCACGATTAATAACGGATGAATACAGGCAACATCTATTGGGATTAAGGTTACTAATGAAGTGCTGTCATAATCATCATAACCTAGAATTACAACAGTTGCTGCATTAGTTGCATCAAAGTTTCATCTTGAATTTACGCATTTTTCCGCCCTTTTGTATACTCTCCTTTAAACCGTATTTCTAAATTTATCAAATAAAGGATGAACAGAAGAAATAGGAATTCGACATTAGGAATTCGACATTAGCCAGCAGAACAACAACAACAGCGGCATATTTCCAAAGCTAATGTCACAAGAAACATCATCATTACACAACAAAGAAAACCGGAGTACGATTCGATAACATTTGGTCTTAGCTGAGAATGCGATAAGTTTAAAATACAAATGAAACCTTCTAGTTGCATAGGCAAACTCGAATCACAATCATTGTTGCATTGCCAACACTTCAACTACGCATTGTTGCATTTCCGACGCGCACCCAACGACCATGCTAAAGAGAGAGGCATAAACTAAAAAAGCACGGGATACTCACCTGGAAGGTGAGATACCTCACTTCTTGGAGGCATGTCATAAATGTTGTCTCGGGCTTCTGATTCTAGACACGTGGGTGGAGTATCATAAATCGAGTCATCATTATGCTTCTGATCTTGAAATGGAGGTGGGGTGTCATACACGGAATCGCTGAGGTACCCCCTGTTCTGAACTCCGCCAGACCTACCGGAGGGCTCTTCTTTTGGTTCATGAATTGGTGGGGAGTCGTAAATAGAATCCCCACAACTCTGCGCTTCAAAATCATTCTTCAACGATGGGGGTGTATCATATATCATTTGTGTAAAACTTCCGGTTGGAGGTACGTCATAAATATCGTTTCCACTTCCCTGTATTGATGGTTCTCCGTATTTGTTTATATCCCTCTCACTCGACCTGGTTGGCTTCTGGAACAATCTTTCTTCATTTGGGATCATATCGAAGCCAGAATAGGTCTGATCCGGAACTGGCGGGGCGCAATTTCCAGTCTTTCCACCGTCGCCTTGAAACTCGCGTCCGTTGAAGTTACAGCTAATATATTCATCATTCTTTTGTCTCGGCTTCGGAACGAGGTCATAATTACTGAAATTATCTCCCACTACCGGCCTAGGCGGGGGTACTGTATCGTAGCTGCTTTGTTTAGATGTTAGACTGTTCACGTGATTATTCCCTTGTAGCTCCTGGTTTCCGTTATCCGCTTGCATGTCAACATATGATTCGTCGTGGATCGTCATATTCTTCAAGGCACTCTCTGCTGGACAAAACAGCCGCGATTCTTGGGGGCTACCACGCCCAGGAAGGCTGCCGGGGGCAGGCCGAGGTGTGGGTACCATGTCATAGCAAGACGGACTGTCGGCCTTCGATTGCTTGATATGACTACTGCCGAACGGTGAACACGAAAGAGGCTGGGGTGAGGTGGAATCGCCCTCTCTCGAACTGAGGTCGGAGCTACTGGAGCTATTAGGCAATGGAGGGAGTTCTTTGTCGTAGCTAAGCAAGTCACCGGGTACTTCTTGATTCGATTGCGGGGAAGTGCCGAACTCAATTGGTCTCTCGGCAGCAAATCTCGTCTTTTGAATCAACGGCGAATCGAATATAAACTTTGATGGCGATGAAGTCTCGACTGGAGACATACTCACTGAAATGAACAAGGTCAAGATGTATAATCTGGCACTGTAGCCCACGTAAAAAAGACTCTTCCATTGGGAGAAATGCGGGGGTTCCTATATGGATAACCAAGACGAAATGAAACCGGCATTCACGAATATACCTCAAAAAAGCTTCCGTAACCCGCCCACAATAATCAGTAAAAACCACAAAATACTGAACGTGAAGCTGAATCAGGCTTCAGTTTCTTTCAGTAAGCCCCGTCTTTGTAGCCTTGAAGTGAATACAATTAGAAAAGAAATGCAAATACAAATTTTTTAAAAAAATGCTTATTGAATAGAAGCGACAAGTTGCGAGGCCCACAGACAGCTGATCAGCTTTTTCGTCCCTTCCTAGAAATTAGGATTCTCAGTAGCAGTTAAAGGCAATTTGTTTTTTTTTAAGTAGAGAAGATTTCACCGCCTAGAGAAATCATTGAAAGCAGCCAAAGGAGATGTCCCAATATGAAAGTGATATAGAATCCTTGGCAAACAGCTTTGGCTCAAATACTAATATGAAGATTGAAAAAAAATCCACTGACTTCACATACAAACTCAAAAAAGAACAAAAAGCAGGAACTATCAGTTTCTTGGCAGCAAAACTAGAACTGGACAGCAAAGTTATTAAGACTGGTGGTGGAGCCAATATATCCTGTATTGGGTTATCTGGTATAACTATTAAGTGACCACATCCTGGTAGGATCATATCCGGTGCTTGATATATTATCAACATTTTTGAAAACTGGTGTCTTTTCAAAAATGCACAATTATATACCATATAATGTGGCAGGTTGTGAAAAAGTTTATTAGAATGGGTCCAACAAACTTCACTGCAGTCTCTATGATTACAAAATCCAAAATGCTATGAAGCAACAGTCTGAAAACTAAAGAAAAATCTGAATTATTTTGCCCAAAAGCAGTTATTTTATTGCATCTTCATTTTTGTGTTGGGACATAGATTTAGGGTAAATTCTTGAAATGAGAAATAACTTCCAATGCACTTGAAGATATATTGGAAGATAAGCACAAGAGCCTTGCTCTTGACTGTACAAATATTCTGAAAAAATGGTAAATTTCCAGTATTGGAAGTGATTAATTTTTATGTGTTTCACCAGCATAAGGGTAAAAGTTGGATTGATTAATCATCTTTAAATTAACTTGACAAAACATTGAATAAAAATGTGTAGCCATTTGTAACACCTCAAGAATTCAATCAAAAAGAATAACATTGTACACCCGTTTAGGGGACAAGAGCAAAGGAAAACTCAAGTGTCAGAACTAATATAGCAATGAGTGCATACCTTGCTCAGAAAACCCACAGATGTCACAAATCTTCTCTATCCACTCGTTCATACATTGGTGAGTTTTTGCAACCAAGTAATACTTTCTGTAGTCAGTATTGATGCAGAATATGTATTCCCATTTCTTATTTCTTAATCCACCATCTATACTTTTGCATCTGTTCAAATCAATTGGCTTCTTAATTGGCTTTTCACTCTTTCTGCTCTTAAAATACTCCAACTTTTTGCTTGACCATAATTTGAAATATCTTTTCTTCCACTGCAAAAAAAAAAGTATCAGATGTAGCTTTTGGAAAATTCACTACTATCGCAAAACAAATTTTTCAAATTAATGACAATAGGTCAAGAGGAGCCTCTAATAAGAAATGTTGATTTGCATTAATTATTAATATCACATGTAAAGGGACACAAGGGTAAGAAAAAGTAAAAGCAAATCATCTATTGCATATGTAAACTTTTCCAGAAAGCATGTTACTTTCATGAAATTTTTTTAGAATTAGAAGACATTGCTAGCATGTCTTCATTGTCATGTTTATTTTTATATTTGTTCATCAAAACTATTGTTAAAAGGTTTAAAATGACAGCTTTGGTGTTTTGTGCTCAAACTGTTTGTTACAAAGAAGCTCCATAAAATTTAGCATAAAATTGACATTACTTTGAAAAAACTTTACTATAACCCTTTTTAATTTCAGCTCTTAAGAATAACGTTGTAATATCAATGTATATATAATAAATTAACTTTTATTGGGCATAAACTGCATATTGGCCCACTCCATCATATCAGTTTAGTTCAAGAATATTTTGAGTGTTTGTTATTGGATGTTATTGCATCTAAATGAGATTTTTTTTAAATGAAGAAATAAAAACATATCAAGTTGTTTATAGCTTGAGAATTAAGCCTGCCTACAGATTTCGTTTGGTACTACCATTGGTAGGTGCACATCTTCCTCTCCACAACATGGAAAATGAAAGTTCACTATGGAATGGCAGATCTCATTCTTTTATATTAAATGGCTAATTAGTTGATTTTTCAAAATTTCTAGCATATCAAACCAAATGCCGATATGGAAGACTTCAGGCTCTTTCACGATATCTTGTAACTTTAACCGTTATAGTTGACATTTCTCTTTCAAAGCATCAAAAAGTCTGATGGAGTATCTGGCCGCTAGATCGTTACAGCTAATGTAGTCTTGTTTATTGCAGTTACTTTTCAATAACCAGCGGTTTGTTTACAAAATAGCTAATGGTTCTACTTCTGTGTTGTAACGCTTGAATACGGAAACTACAAGATCGCATCGGTCAGCCTTGATTGATCAAGGAAGTAAACCTACAAAGTATGAGTAGTCATTTTGACCTTGGTTATTTCAAATAAATCATACCTACTTCTTGTCATTTTATCGTCGCAGTACTATGGCATTTTAGGCCTGATATCATACTTAGCGATGGGCCTAACTTCAACCCTACACAAGTGTAGTCTTACCCTGCTGAGATCTTTGCTTTTGCTTTCTGGGGGTGACTTGACGAGAGTTCCATCGTGAATCAAAGTCCCGAGGTCCTGATCAGACATTGTGGCTCTTTTTTACTCATTTAAAACAGCTATTCTTATCTGCTCGCTGTTTTTTTGACTCTGTCCTCAGTCAGCTTCCAAGCAGGTGATGACTTGCGCAAATCATTACCGCCACTTCCGTACGCTCCTTCGCATTCCGAAAGCTGAATCGAAACAGCGTGCGTTATTCACTTTTCTTTTCGTGGTATTGTTAGCAAAGCCAAAAATGGATCGAAACCACTATTTCTTCGGTAGAAAGTAAATTTGTTTATCCGTCAGAAACCGATTCGATGAAAAATAATAATTAATGGATACATATAGTGTATGGGCCAGAATGAAAAAGCAAATTGCACCCTGCTTTCAAAAGTCAGCTTACACCGTCTATCCGATTATTTACAATCTATCAAATCAACGAACTTGCTCCTTGCATCAGCCTATTTAATGAATTGTTTGATTTTCTCTCACGCGATAAACTATAATGGGCAAGATCGCCCCCACTAAGGAGGAGTAGTCTCATCACGAGAACTATCATTACTCAAGCAAATCATTGCAAACCATTTACAATCAAAAGTTCCCCAATACGGCTTGATTTGTCCTAAAAGTTTGTCACAAGGCCTTGCTTCCCAATTTCACACAGTGGGATGAAGGATGTCAAATTAATCCGGTTTAGGAAAAGTAGGACATTCATTTTTACTTAAAAGATTATTATTCATTTCCTCGCCATGCTCGTCTTTTAATCCCAGTTCCTTTATTTGGATTAATGTTATTTTTCATCTTTTTCAAAGCTTTTGTTTAAAAATGGAGACTCAGATGGTCGTAAAGAGACCTTTAGCTATTTCAATCCACACTTTGGTGTACAAACCGAAGAGAAACAAAACCAAACAAAACAACGTTTGGGCTCCGGACTGATATCTAAGCAGGTTGATTGCCGGATCAAACCTGCTTTTGACGACCGGGTTCCCATTCAAGGAGATTCATGCATGATTCTTAAGGAGGTTTGTTGCTACATGCTCGCACTGGACGAAAACGGACCAACTCTTTCTTTCAAGCCGTGCTTATATACTGTGTGCATGTATGTAATTCGAATAACATGATGTAAACATTGCCAGCGCTTTGAAAAGGTAATGAATCTCGGTATGCCATTTAAAAGTGGAATTAAATTAGTGGAACATTTAAAGATGCTATTTAACATGAAGGCCTAGGCATAATGGTCATTGCTTAGAGGAAAGTAACACATTACGTCCCAATTACGAGTCTATTTCCGCCCAAGAGGAAGTTGTCATGTTTAAAAGAGATTAAGAAAACATCCTTGTGGAACCACAACCATGTGTCTCGTGGTGCTCATAAGCATGTGGGTGAACACATTTAAAGTGCTGTTGGCGGTAGCTTTATAAGGGATTCTGGGATTTCCAAAAGACGGAATGCAGGGGAAAATGGCACGAGCCGGAAAAATTCACATCGCACGATGCACAAAATCATGGTCTTAGGTATAAAGCATCTGACGTCTTTTTAAGAAGGCGTCTGACTGTCTGGCAGTCACGCTCTAAGTTATCTTCTGTTGTTTTCTACTTGTCCGTTTATGCGATTGGTGTTTAAATTGTCGTCACCAAGGAAGCTACGTCACCAAGGAAGCCTCCCATAATGACCAGTCATTTTGAAACTACACCGCTTGAATCTTAGAGAGTCGGCAAAAATCGATTGTCTCTTAGATAAACTTACATGACTATGTAATGACGTTATACTTAAATCGAAAAAAGAGTAAATTTCACATTTTGTGATATGCCCCTTTTAAGTCTCTCGAAATACCCACCCCGCGAGGCAAAGCCCCCTCCCCCCTGGGGCCAAGCCAGCCCATGAGGCCAAGGAATGGTGTCTGTGATAGTGCGCCATTGTCGTCGAGCAGCAGAAACACGAACAAGAAAATTCATCGAAACTTATAAGCTCCCAGAAGGCGTTGATTTACAAAACGAGTCCATTTTCTAAAAATGCATCTAAGATTCTAGCAATATTTACAACAATAGTTTTTACACTATTACTAAATAACAACATCTGATAAAATCATTTGAAGCAGTGACGTGTTCAGGAAACTTTGTTGACGAAATATTATTGTTGCAACGAGGGACAGACAAAAGATCACATCAAGCATTGGAAAAGCAAGTCTTCTTTACCAAAATATCAATCATTACCTTCTTCAGCTACGGGGGAAAGCCGAACTCTGTTGCGGGAATAAAGGGAAAATGACGTCACTGGCTCTTTCTTCGAGTAAACTTCTACACAGGAGCCAGAGCATTGGGTTACTTCAGAACAGAAGGAGTCATCCCCCGAAAGCAAATAGGTTTAGAACTGGTTTTTTGTAATTAGTTTCCTTACACTTCACAGATATCTACTTTTTATATTTTTGCTGCTACACATTTAAATAAAGGCCAGCCAATATTTCCACCATCACCTATTACTCCAAATCTATAAAACATGTATAAATTCATAAAAACTTTACGTCAGATTCGAGTGGCAACTATTCCCTTTATAACGTCTGATTTATAATTTTCCCAGCTAGCTTGATCTTGCAAGTTTTGTTGCAGAGATGACGCACTTGGAGTTGGAGATATCTACAAAAAAAAAACTGGTCGTAAAATAACTCGAAGTCTGAATTCTTTGCAAAGACTTCCGTAGCCCTTGCTGAGCTATTTCAAAGCAAAGGCAAAATAAATTAATTCAACATCTATTTGCATTAGAAAAAGTAGTCAAATAAAAACATTGTGGTGATTTTTTGGAGAATTCTTATTATGAACTTAGGACAGACTATATAGAAGTGCAATTCAATCTAGTCAAGCTTTCTTGATGTAGGTAACTCTATAGCATAAAAAAGAGCCGAGTAATTTACCTCAGATCTCAACATTCGTAGGAGGCCTTCGTTTATTTTCTGCTTCACCCAGGCTTTGGACAGAAGTACACATTCAGCCCCATTGCTTATCTGAAAGTGGAAATTTCAAGGCATTTAAAGACCTTGAAAAGCCTCTTTTGATACCTTGAAAGAGTTAGCTGTAGTCAATAACAACTAAAAATGACGATGTGCCATTTATATTCTGCACTAGTCCAATTCAATAAAGCTGATATCCTCAAAACAGTGGTTGTTGCTGCTGTTACGGTTAGGAAGCCTAGGGACGTATGAAGCATCTAAAGATTGGGGGGGGGGCAAATCAAAAGGGGGGCATATGATCACTCCCTCTTTTTGATTTCACATGGGCCCTTTTATATGGCTTGCCAAAAAGTAAGAGGGCCATGTTTCTACGTCACCAAGGAAGCCTCCCATAATGGCCAGTCATTTTGAAGCTACACCGCTTGAATCTCAGAGAGTCGGCTAAAAATCGAGCGTCGATTAGATAAACTAACATTACAAGAAAACTCATATCATCTGTACCTAAACGAATACATATTACTGAGGACTGAGGCTGGTCCCTATCCAGCTAAAGGATCATCGAAACTGGTTGAAGTATTGAGCATGGCATTAGTCAATGGCATTAGTCAATGCAATTACAAGAAAATTAATAATAGATGGGGAGACTGCTAATGGATTTCCAGGAAAAGTAAAACCTTGTGAAAAATCGTTTCAGCCTCAAAAGCCACTGTCACTAGAAGTGGAAGAATGAAGAGCTCACAAACTACTTACAAGATATGACTTTGTCTGCGGTACGTCATGGTACAGAAGAGCGGAGAGGCCCTGAGTGGAAAATAAAGCAGATTCATGGAAGCAATCAATATAAAGGATGGGTAGTCGAGAAATTCCTTATTCTAACTGTTTAACGAGAATCTAATTTTGAAAGAGCTTCCTCGTCATTAGAAAAATAGAGTAAAGAGCTGCGTTGTCCACTCTATAGTAAAATTGAGAGAATGCACAAAGATTCATTTTGTGGGCCAAAAGCCATCCTATACGATTGACCTCAGTAGATCTGGAAAGCAGTCGTTGAAGGTGACTTGCACTTGTTTTACATAAAAGATGTAAATTGTGGTGATTCTGTTTCATATTGTAGGAGCAGACTGGCTTGAAGTTCATTGCCAACTTAAGTTTTCATCCCTGCTGATCAACTCACTCACTTATAAGCATTACTTCACTGGTTGCAAAGCAGGTGTTCAGAAAATTTTACCCTAGACTTAAAATTGATCGGACAGGACTTCGTTTCAACTCTAAGAAGGGGGCACTCATAGCACTATTAAGGGAGGCTTCTTACAAACTGATCCTTCGGCTTTAGCACTTCTGTCTGCACGAATACGTCTTGCGAATTCCCATTTTTATCCGACTTCTTATTCAATTTGTTCTGAGAAAGAAAACATTGACCAATGAGTCAATAACAAACCAATGATAAACATAAGGCCTCCAATGTCACGTAATTGCAATATATTAATGACCATGATGACCCCAAGATTCAGTAAAATGTCTGCCACAAAAACTATAGTAACAAATCGCATGTACAATTATCCATTGCAACCTGTGCTTTACCCTGGGTACCAGACTTATATATGTAAAAGCTTGCAATACCTCTAGTTCCCTTCTGTGCGTTTCCGCTAGCTTCATAAGATTCAGCCTATGCATCTCTTCGCCTTTTTTAACTAAAAGGAATTTATTCTTATAATATGTCATCCAAATGAAAAAATTGCAACGAAATTGTCTTAGGTTTAAAAGTATACAAAAAATGATAAAACCTTTACTACTAATACAAGTGTACAAAAAATAATAAAGCCTTTTGCCACTTACGATCGTTTTCACTCTTAGAGGTGTAGATGTAGGTCCCGTGCTTCTCATTATTCTGAAAAAAATAGTTCAGTTGCACGATCAGAAGTTCAACTTTATAAATTAGCTTTACTGTATACATGATAATTTAGTAGATTGAAATTTTCATCAGATGTTTTTTAAGTGATGTAGATTAAACTGCTTATTAAACTGGTCTTGTAAATTGTACTAGTAAAGGAAAAAGGCGAGCAAAGGCGTGTAGAGGTTTCATACATTTTCAATTCCCACTCTATGAAACTTGCTTAGATTGCCTCGTTGTTCTCATTGGTAACAGTAAAAAGTATCTTCACCTTACATAAATTATTTATTAGGCAAACTATCAATGATTACTGCACACACAAGGGCGATGCTCTAGTAAAATAGCAGAAACACTGCAATATTATAAAGTTAAGGAAACCTACCACTTCAAGTCGACTGGTATACAACTCTTGCTTAGGTTTCTTCAATGCCATGTCATCAAAGGCGTTCTTTCTTTCTTCTGAAGTCAACACCGGGGGCAGCTTTGAATTTCTGCTTGGACCTGAGTGGGTTCTTGGTCGTAGCCGTTCCAGGGGGTTGATGTTTGGGAGTAAGAAATTGTTGTTCTCCGTCGGGCTTAGCTGCTCGTTGCTGTATTTCTTTCTCCTTATCCGGTGGCATTCTGTTGAGCGGAAGAATACAAAAATTAAAACATTTTCAAAGATTCTAGGTGAAACGTATTGTATTTCTCTTCACCAATGGTCGAGACGTGAGCTTTCCTTCCCTGTCCTACTAGGCCATCCATACATTTGTAACTTAAAATTCTACTCACTCAGAATTTCTTCTTCCTTCAACTTTGGCAGCTTTCGACAGTGGTGGTAAGCTGGGTCGGTTCTAGGCTTTGCTAGCCTTGTTAACACTCGACAAGATCCCTAGAAATATTTAAGCACACAGTAGAATATATGCAGGCTCGACAAGTTGTTTTGGACCGAAGGGGTGATACATAAAACAGTTAGATGCAAGCTATAAATTGACCAACGACTAAGCTATCAAGTTTTAATTAAGCATCTTTGACTTGGACAGAAAAAGACAGAATATAGCAAAAAGACAGAATACGGCAAAAGACAGAATAAGACGAAAGACAGAAGAAGGCAAAAATTCACAAACTATATGATATACATCAGTAAATTTTATTTCACGACTGACTAGTGTAACATTATGGAGAAAGACATGACGTGACCCTATTGGGCTGATTTTCATAATTTATGCCAAATTTGCATCCATAATGCATAAATCGAGTGTTCACAGAAGGCGGACTTAGATACTCACAGATTTGACTATGTAAATCCACTCAGAGTTCATGGGATCCTTTTCAATCACAACTCCACGCCTGGAAGGAATTAGAAGTATTAAAGGCTTTTTAAACTAGCAAATTTTGGGTTCATTAGCATCACCATAAATTCCCCATACTGCAATAATTACATTTAAAATAGATATAAAAACCCAAGATAAAGCCAAGAATCAATTGCAGATTAAGTAACTGCAAAATTTAGATCCATGGTTCAAGGTCAACAAATCGTTGAAACAACAGCTAACAAAGTTAAACTTTTAAGATCTATTAGATACAATACTAATTGCATGTCAACGTATAGACTAGAAAAAGGAGTCAGGTAAGACAATTCATCAATATGGTAAAGGCAGGAAATTTTGGCATAAAAATGAATTTTGGCAAACTCATACCAACCTGAAATAGTGGCAAAGACATGTTCCAATTTTTCCATTGCATTCTTCAAGAGGAAATCGTTTTAGAAACGACACCGACCTAATCAAGAACAGTATAGCGAAATGTACAACCAATAATAAAACAAGAAATAGGAAATAGGGACCAAGCTAAAGGAAGTGGAGAACAGACAAAAGAATAGATTGCGACTTCTCAACAATCTGTGTTGAAATCTCAGATTTCAAAACGTTGGTATCCGTTTTCACAGGGAATTATGTTGATGTGTAATCGGTAATGGTGCATCCATTGTATAACCAGCACAGTAATCAGCTGGTTCTGGAGTGCAAAGACAGCAAAGAATATTCTCAAATATTTTTCCAGTGATAACAGAACAAGGGGTACTTACTTTAGAAACCTAATGTGTTCTTGCTCCTCCTCGTCGTCTGTGCTGCGTAGGAAGATATCAATGAAGTCCTAAAAGTACGAAAAACAAGATTGACAGCAAAATTCTTTCCACGTCTCTTCCTTTCAAATCAAAGAGGAGGCCAATTATCACAAAAAAGAATTCTTAGAATAACACTGATTCTAGCATTGTTTCAATAATTGACGATCATAGCAAATATAAACCCTCCAATTTTATAAAGAAAATTTTTGCTATGAATTCTTTGGAAACTAGGCGCTGAAAATTCTGATCTTCAGCAATAAGCTTCTGTTTATCAGCTAGACTAGGCTCCAACTGTCAATTACTATAAACTTAAGCCCAATCTCCACTAGGCGGAAAATATCGAGGCGGAGAAATTTCTTGCGATCTAATGCCCACCCTCTACTAGGCGGAAAATTGTCGAGGCGGAAGAATTTCCTGCGATCTAATTGGCTAATTAAATTGTCGCGGCAGAAAATGCCGACTAGCGAAAAGTAGAAAGTGATCCTACTTTTCACGGGGCGACAATTTTCCGCCTAGAGGAGATTGGGCTTTAGATGAAAAACTCAACTGACAAGAAAGCGTCATCAAACCCTATACCTGTCGCGAAACAGCCAGCAGCGCGACTTCGGACTGACAGATGACAGTGGCTGTCCTCGCCGTGTCATGCAGCAAAGCCAGTTCCTACAGAAGAGACAGCAGAGTAGATTAGAAGAGGGCAACTGAGAAATCATCGTTTAAATTGAAACAAGCCACAAAGCATCACATCTATTCTTTTTATAAGCACTCGTCTTCTCATATGCAACCATTGAAAGCGGTGAATATCGAGAATGACAGTGACATAATGAAGCTTCAGTTGCATGCATTGTGGCAAGGAATCCTACCCCAAAGCTGTGTCCTTTGCTGAGAATTGCCACCGTAGTATCCTTAGAAGCTCCTGTCACTTTGTCTTTTGTCGTCAGTGAAACAATTGCTAGAAGAAGACCAACATCATTATTGGAAGTCGCATTATAAGCTTCAATTCTAAACATATTGCCTTTTCATAGAAGATTATTGATGTTAATGGAAGATAAATATTGTATTCAATAAACATTGTCAACAAACCTGATCCGGACAGAATGAAGTAAAAGTTCAAAGCGCGATGTCCTTGTCGTATTATTACTCTGTTTGGCTCAAATCTAAAAACAAAGAAATGCAGAATAAGAGAGATTATCAATGAAAATATTCGATGATATTTTCCTTTTCGTTATAATATATTTCGCAAATTTAAATAGAACATTTGAAATTTAAAAACTTATTTGAAACTCACTTTTCATACCACCCTACTGACAAAAGTTGTCGCTGCATCCTCGCGGGATACTCTCCAAACGCAGGAACACTCGCTTTCACCATAGATATAACCTAGAGGAAAGATGTCTGAGCGTAGAAATAGGAAATCTAACTCATCAGTTGGCAAGCGGAGTTTGGTGAACAGTAGGTAAAAGCGACTTTGCCATTTTTCTTTAAAGCAAAGGTATACAAATATGACTTTTTTACTGATAAAAGAGTAGCTCGCTTGATCAAGTTATAATTTGGAAATGGCATCCGACATCGAAGGCATTTAGGCCGTCTTTAGCATTGCACGTTAGCAATCAGATGCATGGTCCACCAACTCACCGAATTCAGCTGATCTTCGGTTCGCGAGATTGGATTGATTGACAAGATGCAAATTGCTTCCAATGATAAATGAACCTAAAAACAATCAAAATTATCAAAAACTGCTACAGAAAACAAGGAATTGACAAAGAGTATGGAATGGCATTACAAAAATGACAAACGACAGACTTACTGGCATAAAACAACAAAGAAAGTCGACTATCTGGCGGTGATTGTCATTTCCCTATTAGCTTGGTAGCCACAGCAGTGATTATGATTTCTTCATGAGTTCTAACGTAACTTATCAAAGCTTATGCAGAATGCTTTGATTACAGTCGGGACACTACCTCGGGATATTTATGTTCAGAGCGCCCCACTCACAATAACCTCTCTTGTGTCTTTTTGCGTATACACAACATTATGGTGAACGTGCGATAGTACCCCTAGTCAATTCCTTACATACTTGCTTAATCGAATCTACTTCACAGAGATTTCTCGTCTTCAAGCCTAAATTGCACTCGAGCCATAGGATTAAATTAAATATTCTCAAAAAACCTGAGACATTCAACATTAAAACGCCCACCTCTTTTTGTGCTTTGTAGAAATTCGGGTCGAAGAGGAGCCCATCGGAGTTGCAGAATTGCTTCGACTCGTCAAGCTCCTGTTGAATCATGGCGAATGATGAGGTGTTCTGGTGGTAAGTTTTCCGCTGGCTAAAACGCAAGACAAGCTATAGCTTTCCAGATACGGAGACTTGGTTTGAGAGAGTTACGCGATGAATGTCATGCATTTAAGCACAATTACACAATTATACAGAAACATGACTGAGAAAACATGATGGGTCATTCATTCAGTTACATAAAGTCTACTCAAATGTTTGATAAAGCAGGTCTTTCCAAAGACGAAATAAAGGCTAAATAGTCACAGCTTTCTGACGCAAGCAATAGCATATTACGTCACTATGATGATTTATATGAGAGTGTCACACTTAATCGGGAGGTCAGATTTGTTGAGCAAATGGATTGAAGTTATGTGACGCCGGAGGACCTCATTGGGAAGTCATCTGTATACGAAGGCAGGGTCAAATAAACGTGTGGAGCAAAAGTTTCAAGTCACATCACCACAAAAAGTACCATCGCTGTGGAATTTTGATAAAGTGATTTAAAGTAGCTGGGGAACTCGGCTGACCATGTTCACTGCGATTTCCTGCCGTCAACGCCAGATATCGTTATCATCTATACACGTGTCTTATTTCTATTCAAACAATGTTTAACATTGTGAAAGACAGTTCAAATGCAATACAGAAGAAGATATAGGCATGACATATGAGGAGCGAACTCTTTTAGTCGTTGAGGCACTTAACCCCAACATAGTGAAATCTAGGTGCATTGCAAACAATACATCTTGTGAATTATTCTTAGTTCATGTAATGGCTGGAATCTGGATTCAGTCTGCCGGTGGTTGAAGCCTCTGCGAAGCCTCACATCCAGGCACATCTACTTTGACCAAAAAATGACAAAGTGTATTTGGGTTTAGTTGATACTTGGTGGCAATGCCCCAATACTGGCTCAACCTGCAAGTTCAACAGGCTCAATCCTGTTTCTCTCCAGTTTGACTGCATGTCTGAAACCTCAGATCTTGGTGGTCATAAACAAGCATTAACATCTCGATTTTCAACGCTTTTTTCAGACAACCGTTTTGCTGAGAAAGCCAGCAAATGCCGAGTAGCAAGAAGCGGTAGACACAATCCTTGGCTTGCCAGAGCTATTCATTCCAGTTTTAATTCAAGATTAAATGGGAAAAGTGATTATAAAAACATACATTTCTGCGGCCCTCTTGATCGCATTGAGAACCTTGACTTGAGAAACAGCCTTACGGAAACGTTCGAGAGGCTGAAAGAGAAAACAGGGGATCAGTCGGATTTCATTTTTTGAAGAAACACAAATCAGCTAGACGAATTTCACACAATAGGTATTCGTTGCAATCTGAACTTTGCAAGCTGTTGCGTAGCTGGCGAGTAGACTGATATTTGATTGACTCGATCAACTTGGGCTTCGTCAAAAGGAGCTTGTTCTTCTTAATAATCTAAATGGTTTATCCCAGATTTTACATCTGTAAAAGTTTATCTTATACAAATAGATTAGAGGAAATGGTAAAGGTTTTGTTATTTATGAAAACTCGTTACTTTTCTATTCGAATGGAAACGTAAAATCAAGTTACATGGGGTCTAAAAAGGATTTTCATGTACACCCAGCTCTGCAGAAGTTTGAAGGTTCTTATGGTTGAAATGGTCATTACAATCATAAAAAGTCAACCTCTACTATTTTGCGATATTTCATCGACTCTTTTCTGTAGGATCCGTAAATGGCAAGACTGATTCGCCTCTGTTGATCCTCAGCCTCCTCTTTAGTCCGAGGCCGTGGCTCTTCCCATAGCACATTCCGCTCCTGCACAGAGGCCTTTTGAAGAAACCCCGGCCTGCTCAGCTTACGAGTATTTGTTTGGCGTCTTGATTCATTTGGTAGCGAGGCAGTCCGCTTCAACGGATCTTTCAGCCCGCTGTCCCTGCGTTTGTACTCCTGCGATGATTAAAGATGAATCGCAGTGACAGAAAATATAGGAATCTAGCCTTTTGGGAAGTAAAATGAAGGCAACCTTGAAAAAAACATAACGTGACAATGTACGAAAAAGAAAGACATGTATATAGAAATATGTCATATACAGTGACAAAAACAAATTGAACATAAACAGTGGTAGTCTGTCTGTTGTTTGTATAACGAAAGATTCCGGTCCTCATCACTCAATGGTCCGGACACTCAGCTTGTTTTGGCACATCTGAGTACTGCACCGGAACAATGTTCCATTTCGGAGGTTGTGCGTTCTCTTTTTCGTAGCAAGTTCAGTGTACTGAATAACGGATTGCCATTCCCATGAAAAAGGGAAATTCAGATACCCCGAAAGCGAGAGAGAATGGATACTTAGAGAAGAGTAAAAAAGATCTGTGTTGGAAGAGACTAAGTAAATGGGGTGCCAAGAACGGTCATCATTACCCCATCTTCAATAAGCAAGGAATCATATTTGAATGTCTTTACAACAAAAAAGCAAAGTAAAAAAGGTTCCTTGTATTTTCTTCACTTGCTTGAGCGATCGAACATCGTTTCACTTTCACAGAAAAGAGGCAGTGACGAGGTCTAGGTAGCAAGGTGGGGCCTTTTGGATCCAAAACACAGTAGTATCTTGATATGCATAACTCTATATCAGTCATCTTTTGGATAGGTCAGGATTATTTGAAACTTGCGGGGAAAGTTGATTTGTTTGTCAGCGTAGGAGGGACTTTTCTGGCAAATTCATTTAAATAACCGATATTTGAGGTTAAAATCTGAGAAAAATTGGCTCCTATCTCGCAGAATAAAATGCTAACTTCTTTAAAGTTAATTCCGGTGCAATTAATAAGGCTTTCACCTTAAGTTCTAGTTAGGAAGGTAGGATATATTCGAAACCGTATTTGATCCTAAAAGGTGTCGAATTACAGTGCATATGAATAAATTTCATTTTGATGCTTGTTTTTGGATTAAAAGACATTGGAGCAATCGTTGTGGTCACATGTGAATGTAACAAAGTTCCATAATGGAAACTTGTGTTTGTTGAGTTGACAGCCGTGCGTACAGAAATCGAAATGATATTCGATCAACTAAAGGTCGCTTCTTGCAGGGGCTCAACAGGAGAGTGACAAATGTGAATTAAACATGGAGATTGAAGGACGCGAAGTAACTCAGGAACCCCGAATGGTTATGAAATAGGACAAATTCGATTCTAGGACTTCTTCTGACACCCTACTTATCCTAGTGCACATATCTGTCCGGCCTATGCAAAGAGCCATTTAGCAAAGAGCAAAAACCCATTTTACACTCACACCCACATAGCACACTATTGGTCAAAACGCTATCATGCCTCAAAGAGAAGAGGGTTTGATGCAGAGGCGACGTCTTAGGAAAAGGTAGGAAGGTTAAACCCATAAACGGCTTCGTGTATCGGGTTCCTGACCCCTTTAGCCTTTCTTGAGAGGACAAAGCACCGATCGACTGTGAAAGGATTTCGTCTTTGCATTATGAATTGGCAAACATGAATTGGAAAAACAGTAATCACAGCCTTGCATGTGCCAAAGTTGGACATTGGGCGCAGTGCGAGCACTGCTCAGCCCGTTCCAAAATCGCAAACAATGTTTTGAATTACACCAAACTGATTTCCCAACAATCCGTGTACCATCGATTGAGATAAACGGACACCTTGCAGATAGGGAATGGCAGTTCTAGCGCTTCCTTATACAAAGCCTCTAGATTCCAGAACAAAACTTTTAAAGAGTAGGCGTGACCAAGAGTTTCCATAGTAATAGGAACTATTTGTCGATGGTTTCCGAGAGGAGGCCGATGTTAGAAGATTTCGTTCAAGGGAACACGAACAGTGAATCAAAGGTTCGGTAGATTACAAACTCATCTAGCAGAGTTTTAGGTCTGACTGTCGGAACATTAATTGCGAGTCATACCGTCAGTGGACGCCTTTGTCTCTTCCGTTTCTTCGGAAAAGGCTTTAAATACTCTGCCAGAAGAGGATCCCTTAGCATTTTTAAATTCACTAGATAAAAAATGTGCAGCAATTGTCGCAAAGATCAGCTGTTTCTTGTTATAAAACGGATGATAATCCTTGAGAAAGCATTGTTGGATGCAATATCTGAAATAGCATACCTCATTCGTCGATCCATTGCTGGATTCCGGCTGGTTCTTTGCATTTCGGCCAGCATTGGAATTTGTGATAATTGGCACCGGTGGCTCACCTGAAGAGAATGGGACATTTGTAAGCATTTAAGTGTGACGAGGACATAATGAAACTGCATGGAGAGATTAAATTAGAAAAACTCTTAATATTTGAAGGTGGCATGTATTTCAAGGTACAGTCATTATTTTACATGAGCTGCAAGTGCTCATGCATGACTAATTGGGGTTCCAGAGTATCGTGCAACGTGGTCACAAGGCAGAAGAGCCCTATGCACTGCGGAGGCTCTTGAGAAACTTCAATCGGGAATACTCGGGAACACTCGCTACTTTTGCGTCTGTTTGCTTATGTTGTTCTAAATATGCAAAGTGGGACTGCAATTCGTCCCTTACAGTCGATGCAGTTAATAGATCATCACGTTAGCACCTATGTGAGATTAATTAGATCAAATTAATTAGGAAAACCGTGCTGGCCTTCACTTATTGCTTACTCAATGGTAATCTGATTTCTATTCAACAAGGTGTTTGGCCGGTTCTGATTTACAATTTACAAACAGCATAAACAATCGTATCAGCGGCCATGTTATGGCAAGCTCACGCCATATTGGGAAGCCTTCCCTTTTCAGCATTATAAAGCGCCTTTTTTCCTCGCCGCAAGCCAGCGAACTTGCTGGTATGGCGTCAATCTTACCCCTGCTTGTGCACTGTGAAATGCTCTATCAATCTTTTACACAACCAAAATTTCAAATTACGCAAGGATGGGCGAATGTTACAGAGCATCACAATGAAATGTCAAAAACCCATGAAAGCTTGACGTATCGGTTGGAAGGCTTTTTTCAACAAGACATGCGAATTGTTATCACAAGAAAAACATTGCTTAAACATTGCTACTTTAAACCATTGTTCAAACAAAATAAAGCGAATAACGATAGGAGTGGGCGTTTGCGATTAGAAGGGTGAATGCAAATAATTAAACACATTCCAAATTTCACTGAGACATTGTTTCGATTCTTTTGCTGTTTTACGTCCGTGACCTAGAAAAAATCGATGTCGGACGAAAGAGATTGATACAGAATAGCCCCAAATCCAATGTCATTGCTTATTGATTGTAAACGGACAATCTACATTTGAGTGTTACAGGAAGTTACGGGTATTTCGCAGGCATTGTCGCTTTAAAAAATATTTGAAGGTACTTCAGGAAAGCATTCAACTCGCAGAAGTCAGACAGAATCAAGGTCGCACTGCCCCAATGAATCTTGCATCATTTCAGAAATTTTGTTAAGCGAACAGATAAATCTCTGCTGCTAATGTTGAAACATATGCATTTATAAATTGACGGGGCAAGGGACACGAAATATAAAGTTTTTAAAGACAGACTCACGGTTGATCCAACGCAACATCTAGAATCTGCAAGAATACAGCACTTGAAGAATCTCTCGATCACCACGTATGACGCGCCCAATCAGATGAGCTTACTTTTAACCTTCCGCGAGACGGCAAGGAGCACAACAACATACGCAGCCTCGTACCAGTAAACAATGTCGAATCTTAACTTTTGTCTGGAGACTGATTGAAATTGGATGCCAACAATTTCTCAATACAATGCACTGATTTATGGCAGATCAGTGGAAGAGGTCCCAATGCCTTATTGAAATCCTCGTACACCCTTCGGTTGCAGGTCGATTCAATTTCAATATAACAAGTGTGGCGGCGAGTCCACAAGACAACAAAGAGATTTACAGATATCCATGGCCGCGTTAAAGAGTTTCACATATTGAGCTTTCGCGTTCACGCATAACCAGGGCAACATTATAAACTGCGTCAATTTTTCTGCAATGCCAACTGCGGGTCTGCTTCGAGTGCGAGATTACTCAAAGTCAGACAGTTTCCGAAAGGGTGCGAGGTTAGGGTCAAAAGCATTCTGGGATTCTGAGCAGCCTCCTAGCACGTCATTTACTGACCAAGGATTAGCGGCAGATAACTAAATTTCTGGCCTCTTAAAAGTGTTATTGCAGAAGGAAAGTCTCATTATTGAACAACAGGTCGAATATGCTGCCCCCTTCCCCATAAAGATCCTTGGCACTTGACACATGTCACTAAATGTCTACCGTGCAATCACAAGCGTGTCACTGACTGTGCTTTCCTGGACGGTCGATTGCGTAGCAACAAGGCCCCCTCTCCAAGGCTCTTTCCGTATGGAAAGCAACACCAAAATAGAGAATCGTATGAATGGGACATAACTAGAAATGCGTACTCCCATTAGAAGGCATATCAAATAAATGTAAACTGGACGAAGGCTTCGGTAAATCTCTTTCGTGAGCATACATTAAAGCATATTACTGGCAAGAGACTGTGACATGAGATCTTAACTGAGATAACATTCACCTTGTATATATTTGGTACAAATGTTATCAAATTCAATTGATTAATATCAATAATTTTTCCAATGCATTACACAAGAGTAAGTCTTCTTACAAACCAGAAGGGAAGTTTCCCGCAGGATTATATGTCTCCCTCCACTGGTTGGCCCTTGGCTCCCCTTTTACAAACGCACCTTCTAAAAAATTGCTACAAAACAAACTTGTTCTGTCTCTATATGCTGGTTATTTTATTCTGTTGCAACTTGCTTCCATTTGTCACTCAGCTGTTTCACACTAAGAAACGTGCCTTTTTATGCGATACCCAGCAATGCAAACTTCTTTAAAGATCCTCTGGTGCTTATTATGCCTTTGGTATCATAGTCACCTAAGAACTGAAGGATGATTCTGTAAAGGAAAAGTTTTCACCCAGAGAAAATTCCTGTCAATTAGAAGCTGCCTTATGAACTATTTTGGTGTGGGCATTTGATCTAAGGCAAGCGAAAACTCATGCTAAGGTACTGCTTTTAGTCTTTTAACAGCGTTGTAGAGGCTGGAGCGATGGGCGAAACTTTTGCCCCTTTGCAACAAGTCATTGCAACATCGGAGAACCAGACAAACCAGCAAGATGCTTTGGACTTTCAACGGGACAATATTCCAAAGTTTACATCTTGTGACAAAAGCAAGTCAACTTCTTAATCAAGAGCATCAGTTTTGCGTAGTAGAGTAAAACTTGATTTTATCAATGAAAGGAAACAATGTACAGTCTATGTAATGATAGATTAGGGTTGTTTGGTTATTCAAGACTGATTTCTGAATGAAAAATTATTGTGTCAAAATCTCAGGATTTGCCAGCAAAGTACCACTTAAATACGTAGTTTAGCTTCGCCGTTTTTAAGATTAGGCCATTGTTAATGTCGTAGAATCAAGATGGAAACCCAGACTAAAGGATTACCAGCCTTGATTAATTATTAGGTGGAGCAATACCATGGCTCGGTTTAGTGTTCCCACGTACCTTAAATATCAGCGCTACTTTTGCGTCAAACACTGCCGTTCCCTAAAAGTTTAAACTTCCAACAGGCAACCACATTTACATGACAAATAATCCAGCAACCCGCTCTTCGATTAATCTAATTTTGGCAGTCTGCACTAAGATGCATCGACGTATCGTCTAAAAGCTTGGCTACAAAGTGGTACTTTTGAGGGAAACTAACCTTAAACCTTCATATTAAAGACCAAGCTAAAACTACAGGTGATAATTTGCAACGGTTTACTTTGTTACTTCGAGGTACAATCATTTGCTTGGACTATTCTCTCGGTGGTGCAGAATGTAAACAAATTATTCTTTGTACAAACCTTCACAGTAGCAAAAAATAGCGGAAGCACAAATTCTGCATAATTTAGTATGCAAACATCGGACAATGACCAAAAGCTGACAAAATGAAAAGCCAGTTGCGGATTAGAAAATTATAGAGGGCCACAAGGAAAACCTTATTGGCAGTCTAATGATCAACCAGCTTTGATCTGAATCAGCCAAAAATCAACCAAGATCACGGGCAATAAATGAACAGGGCAATCACGTACGGTTTTAAGAAGTTTGTTAAGCTGAATAGTATATTTGACTGATGGGGAGTAGCCCTGTAATTTAACCCATAGTGAAAGTCTCAATGAGTCTGGTGTTTCAAAAGGCTCTTGTCTGTCGCTATTGCTTTTCATAACAAGTATGAGATATGATGGCAGTTTACATTTGGAAACTGAAAAGTTCGAATACAAAATACGTAGTACGTGGAGATGGGGCAATCCCAGTCCCTACTGGCAACCTGTGGAATCCCCTTCGCCTTGAAATTAGTCATTTAGCACAGAGAAGTGGAGCTTTAAAGTCCAGATTGAGTACATTCAATTTTCTATTACTTTACGATTATCCGTTTTCTGTAACTTTCTATTTGTTAATCTCTAGCCTTCAAAAATGCTAATGAATATACATATGATGGATTTTGGCGCTTTATGAAGATCATACAAATGTTATTATGGCGCTGTTATTAGATGTCAAGCTCAATCGAAAAGCTTTCCAAAGAATGCAAAGAAAGAAAAGTGGAACATTTCCATCTACGTCAGTTGGGACCATTTGTTTTGATTTAGGCAGACTCTAGACAGCCACATTTGTTTAAATTAGTTTGTTGAACACTGACTAGCACTACTTGGCAACCCGAAAACATAAGGAGAGTAGGGATTACTTCATAAACCTTTGTTGCCAAGGAATCAAAACACATGGAATTTTCATTCCATAAGTTCACTAAGGGAAAACATGGCGTACGAGCCTCTACAGGGGGCGTATATAAGCCATGTTGTTTTATTCTAAAGTGACAAGAAGGAGTACGTATCTATATCACAGCTACTCAATGGTATTTCATGGACTGGTAGTGAACTGTCTTCCACATGGCTTTTGATACATCGAATCTTTGCTATAAGTTTTTTGCCGTGTTCTGTAGATTTGGTTATGGTCAGCATACCCGATCTCTGCCTCAGTTATCCCTGTGGTCTGTAGAGTCATGGGTCTAGTAACGAAGCGCTATGAGAGATTGAGGTGCATTACCTGAGCCTCTTACGCCCCCATTAACTCACAAATATCTTCACACTGATTTATTCATTCCGAATTTCCAGTTCCAGCGTCCTACAAAGTAGCCAAGGTTTGTCCAGTCTCTATCATAAGAATTCAACAAGCTGTTTAGCATGCCTGATTACGAGGCTAAAAAAGCTACCGCCTCTTTATCGAAATAGGCAATCAATTTTCCCACCGCTCAGCCATGCAATACTCTCCTCCGCAGAGGCTATTGGGGAGGGAGCAAAAGGATAGGATAAAAGGAACTGCAGAAGAAAGGAAAAAGTGGAGGAAGTGCGAGGGAGAACGAGAAAAAGAATAGAGATTTTCCTTTCATCTTCTCCTCCGCAGCTTTACCAATTCTCCCCCCCCCCAATAGCCTCTGTGGAAGAGAGTAGCCGTGCAGAGCCAAGGTAACGAGAATCTCCAAGCTCTACAATCTGTAGACTTCGATGCAGCAATAGGTGTCCCAGCAGTTGATCCAAAATTTTAAGAACTTTGAAAAAGTCAATATTCTCTTCTTCAACATGTTAATTTTGTACCTAGCATCATTTTGTCAGTCGTATACCATAGCCTTACACAGATAATCAATCTGTCGTGTACCATTTGTGGTTAGCCTTACACAGATGCTCAACATACATATACTCATGTTAGATTCTCCTTTCCAACGAAATAGGAGGAATGGAAGTTTCTTGCGTGTATAAATACGGGCCATATGTGACAAACGATAAAACAGGCAGCCCCACAAACTCACAACAGCCATTCATCCATGCAATCTCAGAGCGAGTAACAGAGAAAGTTCGATGCGAGTTTCGACGGCCCAAAATTTCGTGTGAAACCCACCGGAAAGGTTATAAGCGGTTTTAAACACATGGGAAATATTTCTTACTTATGTTTTATTGAAGAGTTCACCGTTGTATTCGCTAACTAGCGTGCGTTTTGCTATTATGGGATGTGTATTATGGCCGATACCTCTGAAAGCCGGTCTTCAAAGCAGACCTGGCAAATGGGTTACGTACAGTGAAACGAAAACTAAGATTGCATACAAGGACATGTTATGACTGCATCATTGCATGCATGGGGAGAGAAGGTTTTGAAAGCAACAGATCTCCAAGGAGCGATTGTTCGACACGCACAACCCAATACTACTTTAGCTGCATGTAATTTGCACTTCGTTTTCAAAAGAGTTGATATTAGTATTTGTTGACTCGCATAAAGGCATGCAAATTTGGCATTTGAAGATATTGAAACTCGCTTGATAGGATGTCGATCTAAAATATACCACCAATTACTTCCAAATCCATGTCCGTGAAAGTGAAAGTTAATCACCCGTTTATAGAGATGCTAACTAATTTGATGAATTGCGTAATAATGCAATTCAAAGTTGGAGTGGGTGCTGTATTTTGTTGTTGGCATCTTCCAGCAAAAAAGAGAACAGCATGCTTTCAATGAAACACAGTTCGCTATCTACCGTCTGGAAACTACCTCTCCACTCTCAATGTCAACTACTGAGAACTATTTTTTGGTGACCTTAGTTTATAATCGGTTCTGCTCGTTAAAAAGGCTTCCAAAAAAGCACCAACCCTTGTTTGCAGCCAATGGTAGCAATTGAAACTACCATGCTAGCGAACGATAAATCATAAGAACAGACAGTATGGATTCCTAAAAAGCCTTGATGAAAATAGGCACTGCATTTTGTGACTACTGCGTCAAGACAGTGTTTAAGAGTTACTCTGCTATTGAATCTAAAATGAGCTTAGCGTTAGTGCACAATCTACAGTGGTCTTTCAGTTACCATGATACCTCACCTTTGTTACTGTCAGAGACGGTTATACTTTCCACTTTCTCTCTCATCCTCCTAATGGACTCAAGTCTCGGCCTTGGGAATTGTTCTTCGAGAAGATCGCCATCTTGAAGCAAGCTTTCCGTTATTTGCAGTTGGAGAAGCCTCTTCTCTTTCCAACCCAACATTTTGCCGTTGCATTCGAACAGGCCCTAACTATGGTATGGTTGTTAAGTGCCAGCAATGAGGTTCTTGTTGTTAGCAAAATGGAACAAAGGCACTGTTGTCCTCAATAGTGAGTTGTTCGCCTCTTATCAAACGCAAATGACGGTGACGAAATAGAACAATAGCTTCATTGGCCTACATGCATTGATTTCTATTCTCCTGGCAATCACTCTCTGTCTTCGCTAAGCTCATAGAATGAGATTTATATTTAGAACAGTGGGTTGCGTTCGTGGAAGAACTTTTCAATGAGGGACGTAATCTTGTCAGTTCAAGCTTTGCATACTCTACATAGAATTAAACGCGAAGAAACAACTTCCACTTTGGTAAAAAGGCCCAGACATTTTGTTGAAGGTCGTTTATGTTCTTTTGGAACACGAAAGCTTACAGAGGTATGGGAGAACATTGCAAAGTTCAGAAGGTTATTGGTTCAGAGGATAGGAGTACAGAACGTCCAGCTTAGAATACTGAATTTTCAATGAATACTCGTGTAAGTGTCACACGAAGTGTCCCTGAGAAGTTTTTTAAGCATGTGAGAAAACATGTTTCCACTATTTCTTGTCATTGTGAAGTTTTGTACTACGAAGCATTTGGTCTACAAATGGTTCTCCCTTCTGGGGATTGCATCGGCAAAGCAGTCGGAAATTACAGGTGCTACTTCAACGATTAGCCTTATTCACATAATATTTCCTATCTTTCATTCATGAATTTAGCCTATTAAAGTCGGTTCGTATGGCCTAACACTAATCAAATCCAAATAAAAAGGTCTTATTGAATTGCATTTATTTATATGATACACTACCAAAAAAAACTGTTGTAAGCAAGAATGCAAAAATGGATAATCAAAGTTAAAAGAAGAAAATTTAAAAAACTAAAATTATGGCATTATTTATCGTAAATGATATATTAATCGAAGTTATTTAGATTAAAACATATTTCCAGGTTATCTAGTGGTCCGACAGCTAGAAATGATAACATAACAAGAAATTAAGCAAGCAAATGAAGCAGGAACCCCTTAAAGATAGTAGAAGGTGAACAGCGATTCGATAAAAAACTTTAACAAAGTTTGCTGACAGCGACTGAAGAGAGTCATTATATGTAAAATAAAATAGAGAGTCTGGTCCCAGGGTAACTTGATTACTAAAAACCTAGAAGATGTGAAATAGTGTGAATTAGTACAACACGTCTCATTCAGACGCTTTTGCCATATATAGAGCATAAGATAAAGTTTATGCATCTTAAACAGGGGGGGGGGGGGGGGGGGGGTGTAAGGACTATCATCAAAGAAAAAATACAATGAGAGACCAAAAAATGAATTCAAATCCCATTAACAAAGCTGAATAATCTGAATGAAAGTACGAAGCAAACAAGAGAGAGCAAACAAATAAATAATGCATTTTTCCTCTGCATTGGAAATTTTCTTTAAAAGATCGCTATTACCCATGTTTGTGTGGTGAATTGACATGGCTCAAGAACGGTGCATCAGTCTTGTCACCTTTATCGGTGGGCACATCTTTAAAACTATTTCAAAATGCAATATATAACATCAATTTTCGTCAAACGAATCCTCTCAACAGCCGTTTTAAAATTGTCAAACAACTTAGTTACTACGGATCTCACTAGCCATATCAAGTGCCAATTTTCACTGTCTCTCTCTGTCACTTTGAATTAAAGATCTTGTTACTGTACTGGAGAATGCGCTCTTCTTGTAATTGATCTAGTCAACACGGCTTGAAACCGAAAAGTTTAATTTGAACTTTTTCAGCTTTTCTGTTCAATGCGACTCTGAAAGCTTGCCGTATAATATTCTATACTGTAAAAAAAGCTTCAGCTATACTGAGTGCTACTTGGTTATTCTTTCTTATACGACTGGATCAATGATTCTTGCACCAAAACTGACTCTCTAAAATAACTCTCTAAAATGCACCAAAACTGTGTCCCTTTCAATGACAAGGAGCTGAGACTCAACTATTAATACGTTTTACAAGTAGAAGCAATCGACAATCACACGCCAAACACTGTCAAAAGTAATTACAATCTTGCAACGGAAGGGTACTCAGGTAAGATTGACAGATTAACAAACTTTACTTTTCATGTATCCAGGTGTCACATTGAAATTTGAGCAAACTTTCAAATAGCTAGAGAAAGATGTATAGTTTCCAGAGAAACCAGCTCCCAACAATTTAGAAAAACAAAAGGAAAATATGACGAATGGTGAATACAGTAGTTTATCGACCTAGGATATACAAAAGAAAGATGACAGTAAATTGTAATTGAACATGAGGGAAAAAAGGAAAAGTAAGTCATCCAATGCTCGATAAAAATAAAAAAAGAAGTTGACAAAAATGAAAAATTGAGCTTTTTGGTGATACTTTTACCATTTATAGAGAAATACCTCAGGAAAGCCAGATGTCATGTTTAAACTAAATATATTTTTTGGATAGCAGTTGGGTATGAAGCACAGCGGTTTCGAATAAATCGTCAACATCTAGAGCCAATAGCAGGAAAACGTAACAATACATCCCCATTAGAGAATACAGGACAGACACAACGTAGCACAAGAGAATTATTGAAATTATTTCGCTTGAAATTATTTGGAAATTAAAAAAAAAGCTGGAAAGCTTAGTAAGTTAAAATAGTTTATGTGCAGCGTAAAATAGAAAAAGTTGAAAAGGAACGAAGGAAGCTTAAATGTAAAGAAATATCAAGGCATGTTTTGGAGGCCCTCAACGATGCTTTTTGAGCCCATTGCTGTTTATCAATTTTTGTTTTTTATAAGAGATGTTTCTAGAGGGTGATGGAAGCAAATCCGTCATAATGCATTTGTTTCCACTATTCTCTATCTCATTATTATCCTTGACATACGTGGCACCAATATTGTTGCAGTTTGCAGCATTCAATCTTTCAATCATATTGTACGTCATTAAGGGATATTTTTGGCATTCTTGCTTTTTTGCCTTACATTTTGCGCACTAAACCTAAATATAGGTACGACGACTCAAAGCAATGAAGGGTCTAGCTGAAGAATACCTATTCATTAGGTACGCTTGCAGCACTGGACGAGGCTGCATGTTGGCAAAGGGTCAGAACGCTGCCCCTCTTTAGTTGCCTCTTTAGATATTTCTACATATCATCATTTGTGCATGAAAAAAATTTAGGAATCTATGAGAAGAGAGGACTAAACGATCCTTGAAGATGAATTCACTCTTACGCCTACGTTTGAGAATGAAAAGTGCAATGAAAAGAATTTATTCAGCTGACATTTGTTGAAGCCACTTTGGAATAGGTAAAGCTTAGAATATCGTACAATGAAAGGTGTCACTGGGGTATTCTTCAAAGCCATAATTATTTGTCAAGTAAGTTCAAACAGCGTTAGCCAACTTTTATATGCCAGACTACTTGTACATACAATAAGAGGTCTTTCTCTCAAGGAAGTCTACGATTTTCCATAATGAATGAGCTTTTGCAAATTTGTCAGGGTAGTAGCTGCACTGAAAATGGTCATAGAGCGCTTCACCGTCAAATTTAAATCAGTAAGCAAAGAAAAAGTTGGACAACCCAACCTCTATGCCAGTGGGTGCATTGCAAGACGAGTTTTATAATGTCAGCGAAGTTAAAAGGTGGAGGTGTGGGGAACAGTGGAAAGGAACAGGTTAGCGTTGTTTACGATTAGGCAATGGTCAATGTAAGTAGATGCATAACGGATACACTCGTCTTTCTTGCCACCTTGTACAGGGCCAAAATAGTAAGCAAATACACAACAGTGGGCAAATACATTGGCAAGAGTATGAAAAAGCTACAGTATGAAATGGCGAGAGAGAGTGCAAAATACAGTAAAAAAGCTCTACAAAAACTATGACCGAGTTTCTCAACCAAGAGTTGGTGTGTCAGGATCGATATGCATTTTCAGTTGTCAACTTGCTTCACTGAAGAACGATAGGCTAATTTTGTAGGCACCTGTGGATCCCTTGGCGGGTAGGTTGCCAGAGCAAAGCACGAAGTTAATGGCCAAAGCTTTTGTTCCTTTCAACGTGAAACAGAAGGAAAATACGGTGCTCTGACGTTTCTTAAGATCCACCGTCAAGTTAGTTGCTTGTGTTGCAGCTTTATAGAATAAATCCGTTTGGCTTTTCAATCGAAGATGATATCAATAGAAGCTTCTTTATAAATTTGCTCAGTTTCTAAAAGCCTTCTTGAAATAAAATACTTTAATAAAGTACTATGATATCATTTCGAAGTGTTTAAAACAAAAAATTGCCAGTTTCATCCCTGACAAGCATTTTGTTACCTCAAATTACCCTGGATTGGTGACGTTTCGCTAAAATTTTAAAAATAAATAAAAAAAGCCATCAATTTCTGCTATTCAGCTGTGAATCCTCGTGTGGTCTACAATGCTAAGACCATGTCTTCTTCCACCCAAAAGGATTACGTTCCTGCCCTCAAAAAAAGTTTAGTCGTTTATGAATTTTGTTGCCGATGTGAAGCTCGGTATGTAGGACGCACTACTCAAAAATTGGAGGATAGAATAAAGCAGCATGTTCCCACGAGCATAAGGACCAAAACGTCTGCAGAAAGAGAGCAGTCGCGTCGAATTTGTAAAAGACGCAATGCCCAAAATTAATTGTGATTCGGCTATAGGACAACATCTTTTAGAGAATCCAGATTGCTCCAAAACATACAGTGACGACAATTTTCGTATAATTGGGCAAGCTAGGTCGTCCTTTCACCTAGGTGTTTTGGAGTCTGTCTATATTTCAATGGAAAATCCCATTCTCTGTAGACAGAAAGAGTTCGTCTTTTCCCTTGGGCTCTTCTAAAGTGAGGTGTTAAGTAACGCAGATTGGTCAATTATAACCAATCACGCGCTCTGCTTATCACCCACTAGTGTTTTCGATCCGCATCTGGCTATTTTTTCGGTCAGTTTTTGGTTATCTTCTGACGTTTGCATACTCTGAGGACGAAAAAAGTACTTTTAAGTATGCGAAAACTAGTCCTGCTTTTTGTAGCCATTGTGAAGTTGTGTACCACAAAGCACTTGTTAAAATACTCTAAGCACGTTCAAGCTCCGTTCCCCCTGCTTTTAAGTGAAGGCGGATTAATGGAATCGAGGTCCGACTGGAAAATCCAGTTAAGAGCTTTGAAAGAAAAACAGACTGTCTAAAATAACATCGTTGTAAGATTAACAGGATATAATTGAAACCAGACTTGGTCAATAAAAGTTCTCAAACCTAATATGTCTGCCTGGAAATTCCGTTTTACTGTATTCAACTTTGATACTATCCGATTAAGAATTTCATTTGCTTACCAGTTGATCTGTCTGCTCCAATTAAGGCTAGTGTTTCATTTCAAACTAGGGACGCACAGCGTAGCAAAGCTAAAGAGCCTTCTAGAGTAAGCGACAGGCATTTCATGCTTGAGGACTTTATGATCAAACAGATCGCTCTCTGTGCAACCGTTGGAGTTAATTTTATTGTTTTATTTATCAAGATAGAAAAGTTGAGGACGTGAAAATGCGTTTCCCCTTTCACACGTGTATGTCTCACTCACTCAAAGGTCAATCCCCCGTCAGTGCAGCAGCAACAACAGTCCCATAATGATAACAGTAATCTTGATACAACAAATTAAAGTAGAAGAGTGTGAAGAGAGGAGGCATAGCGGATCAGATGGGAAGAGGTGCATTGAAGTGTACTGATCTTGTTACCAAACTCAATGACCATCCGAACTGCGGAGAGACCCAAGAAACTGAGCTTGAGGAACGGATCCAGGGAAAAATATTTCGTTGAACCGAGAAAATTTTAATTTCAGTATTTTAAAGAGCTTCTTGTATTTCGCCAATCTCCGAACTTTTGCTGATAAATCAGTTGAACAATATACAAGGTTGGAGTAAAAAGCATTCAAACAAGGCTATATTTATTTGGCATACTAAATATAGAGAAATAATAGCACTGCAGCTTTCCTATTTATGGGGAAGTCTTAACATGACTGTTGCAGTTATCAAAAGCATCTTTTTTCGTTCTTACTTGTCGATCAAGTGTTTTTTTTAAACGGCCAATTTGGAAGGTTGTTTTCAAAAACTCTCGTTCTGTAGATCCTTGTTCGTAGCGCGAGGGCATTAAGAACACTCTAGTCCATTTTAGTAAAGATTTTATTACGATCCTACACAAGAGGGAATCGTTTGATAGAGCCTAAATTATAATCGAACAAATAAACTTTAATAGGCATCATCGTGTGCAATTCATTATTGTAGAACCTGATCGTGTATCTGCAATTGATGATTAAGAAATTCGAAAAACAGGACTGACAAATCAAGGAATGACAAATCAATATCAAGGAAGTTCTAACTGCCACCAAGTGCCTGTTTAGATGTTCACAATTACTCTCGGTGTCTGGTCAATTTAATCATGAATCGAGGCCCTTTAAATGGTCTTAAAGTTCGTTTGCCGGCTGATGCTATATAAAAACCAGTTCTATGCCAGCTGAACTATAAAATCAGTTGCGTGTATATAAAAACCGGCTGATACTTCAGTGCACAAGAGTGTTCGCTGCTCGTTTGGCAAAAGGCACAAAGGGCCCTTTATTCTTAAGGTATTATAAGAGACTGACACGTGAACGCTTGATGGATTCAAATCTCTATCAAAATGCTTGAGGTACAGTAGAGTGAATTTGTGGAACTGCTTATACCAAGACGTTGCAATGATTTGCAGAAGAGAAATTTAACGATTCAGAAAGACAGCACCAATGCTTGATTTAATAAACGAGCTTGCTATATGGGTTAGCACGTAAGTGAAAGGCAAGGGATGTGCTACCAAAATAATAGTGATCTATTGGGTCTAAAATTGGATCTAAAATTGAATCTAAAATTGGATCTAAAATTGGATCTAAATTGAATCTATTGATTCCCATCTGAAGTAAGTTGTGGAAAAAGCAGTAGCAAATGGCTGTTACTGTTTAGGCCAATAGAACGACGAACCATCTATCCAGTCCGGCGCATTTAGATAAGAACTGCAACAGCAAGAGAACATGACAAAAACGAGGCTGAAATAATCAAAACATGTTTCTAATTTGTTTCAACCCAGCAAGAATTGCAAAGCAAATGCATGACCATCGAGATGAAGGTTTCTCAGTGCCACGTGGAAGCACGCACCTGTTATCAAATGACAAATCTCCAGTTTGAGCAAAAAGTGTCCACAACGATACAGAGCCAAAGATAACCATTTTGTACAGCAGTGGACAAAGCTAGATGTCGTTTGGACGTACTTAAGGCTACAAACGCAATCAAACTCACGCATGTATTCAACATTTTGCGCCATGGATACAAACTTTGTTCGTAGAGTAGTTCGTTAACATTGTGAAACCATCCACAGTAGTCTTGGAAAGAAATTTGTACGCGACGTTGTAGAGAACGCGGAAACAAAAATCGATTAACATGATGTGTGTTTTGTTAGGTGTAACTACGGGTGAATCACATTAGCCACAAACGGAACTCCTTATATTTCATTTTTTTTATAAGAATGTGTTAGGTCACACTAACCGAGCTAAATGTGTTATGTTTACAAAAGTAAACCTAATTTACTTCTTTCAAGACTAAGGCTGCTTGCTTGGCTGATCTTCAACAACACATTCCACTTTTAAGTGGGGTTACCCCTTTAACCCCTCGTCTATGCAATACGTAGCTTCTAGTAGCTGATGCAAATACGAAATCAATGTTTTGATGTCAATTATTCTCCGTAAGTTGTGGTCTTAGTTGAAATGATGAGTCAAGACATTGGACTAGGAGGCCATGTTTACATCTAGCGAAGAAACCTTTAAGCTTCAGTCGTATGCCAGTTAAACATTTCGAAGAAGCAAAAGGAAACGACATCTCAAGAAGGCAACCGGATTGAAATCCCTAGCAACCGGATTAATGACTAAACTCGATTGCTCATTTTCTACTGTTGCTTATCAAAAAATTCGATCAAATGGAAAATTGAAAAGAAGTTTACCAAACAACACGAGGACTGTAAACAACAACAACGACAGCCTGTGTTGGAGTTTCCAAGATGAAGCCCTCGAAAACAACACTCGAAAGTAAACAATAGAAGCAGCCAACTCACCAAGGAGTGATTCGTCCTCTAGCACGTAGTTTTGTGATGCTTTGTAGAACATTTCGCTTTAATTGGCGAATGGATGACAGTGGGCCTGGTTGTCGCAAAAGTTGGTTCGTCGAAGAGTTGGTCGGGCTTAAAGTGGCTTTTTACAAAGTTACTGATATCCATAGCAGGTGCAATGCATATTAACTTTGCGTATTGTGCTCTCAAGACAGAACACGATAACCATCTTTAGCTGCGCAAATATTGGATGTGCTTTTCACATCGGCCTTGATTGAAGTACGCAGAAATGAAGAGCGTTCAATGGTAGGCACGTTGCAATGTTTAACTGAAGAACAACACGCCGGTACTTGCCGTTCGGTGGTGATTCGCGCAGAGCAGATTGAACGAGAACTTCATTAAATATTCAGGAATTTCAGTGCAAGCTAATGTGTCCAAGCGTTTCACTAGCGACTTCAGCTGCCAAATGCATTTCGTAGGATAATGTAGAAAGGTGGTAAATGGGCGTTATGTCGTCATTTGTATTAGGATAATGAGACATCGATGAAGCGCGAATCACTTTTTACTCGAGTACAAAGAAATTAGGCCCCTCTGTTATCCACAGACTATAACTTATCTCTGACAAGAACGTAAGGCAATTTCCTTTAGGACAATGAGATTCGTATTTAAAAACGCCATTCTATCTAAAGTAATTGTTTGTGGTGTCACATGTTTCAAATAAACTCAGAGCTGTTGACCACATAAAAAGAGCGCATAAATCTTAACAAGGTCAGTTTTTTCGTCGCCTTAATTTGAAATATGTTATAAGAGTGATCCTAAAGAAATGTTAAGAGGAGTATTGGTCAAAAGGCGGTTTATGGCATTCAAAGTAAAGTGGGGCAGGGCTAGCAATTTTTGAGGCAGAAAGTTAGAGTATGATAAAGCATAAAAACGGGGTGTTTTCTACTTCGAATGAAAGTGCATTCCAGAAACGATTAAGTGAAGCCGATAAACAGATGCAACCTTGCATTTACTTTTAACTGAACGTGGGGAAGCAGAAAGCAACACACGAAAATTTACTTCAGGAAGAAAAACAATCATTTCGAAAGATAGGCTACCACCATTTACCATGTGGTTACTTCAGACAGACCGTATTCAAATGAAATGATCCAAAACAATCTCTTAGAGAAGAAAGAAAGATCTCAGAACTGGCGACCATCATATTCATCGTCTATTTGTATTAATCTTGTTGGTCTCTAACAACCTTGCAATATTGGTATCTTTAATAAGGTTTTCTAATTAAAAAGATTATGACACCTGCAATAGTATTGTCCTCACTTCCTAAGCAGTTAATATCCGACTAAATAAAGTTGCAAGGACGTATGGGAAGGGTTACTGGCTGCATGCAATCGAGGTAGTAAAGATTGGCGTATTCTGCAGGGATCCATGATAGGTCCACTGCTTTTGAACCTCAAGGTAGATGTATTCGTTGTTTTTAATTGATGCTGATTGGTCAATTTTCATAACGCGCAGAGCGTAAACAATTATGGATCAGCAGCCAGGGAAAACAGCGCAAGTGTTGAAATTCATACCAGCTGGATTGGAAATGAAACTTAACTGCCCAATTCCTACTGTTACAAATCGAGAAATTAATTATAAAGCCAGTGAAGAAAGAGGTTCCCACATAACGCAAGAGCCGTAAAAAGCTACAGTAATAAGCGGCGTCCACTCCGACGTAAGGATGAAGAAGTGAAAGGTTTTCTTTTGGTCCACCAAGGTGTGACAGCTCGTGATGAAAATGGCACTTGACGACAGTTTAATCAAGAGCATGGCAAACAGCACCGATGAATTCGCTGAGTTTGCCATATCGTATTGCCACACTTGACACTTCGTAAAATTGCACAGTAGACTAAAGAAAGCTTCGTCTAATCATGCATTAAGATAGTCTTAAAGGGTCACGAATTCGCGTTTGATCCTCTCACAAGAATGTTGTAATAATTTAAGGATCAATAGCGTCGTACAAATCCGTCTGAAAAGAAGGCAGCTATGAAATACGCATAGGATTTTTCGCTAATTAATCTGGGCAAGGGAATTTAAAGCTACATTTAATTCCAATAGAAAGAGAGTCCGTTTTTTACAATGCGGTAGAACAGGACTACAGTTTTGACACCAGTGGAGAGCCTGCGGTTCAATATAATTTTGTTTGGGTCCAGTGACAGCAGCAACAGCAACTTTTGATTAACTTGACAGAATGAATAATAAGATGTGCACTTTCGCTCTGCAAGCCAACTAAGTGACTATAATGGTCAGAAAAAATAATTTTGACTATTGGCATAAAGCTTACGAGTGATTTACTAGTATATTGTTCTTATTAGTGCTTTCCAGCTTCCACAAATGAGGCCTATTTCAATTCTAAGTAGACGTAAAGGTCTCTTCTTCCTGGCATTGTGCCTAATCTGATATTTTAATCACGTTTGAGTTGAGTTCTGCCAACTTAGGCCATACGACAGTGGTGAGAATTTTTTACCAAAAAGATAGCTAATTACAATTTTTATTGAACAAGGAGTGGCTAAAGATACATCGTAAGTCTTTCTTTGCAAATATTATGAAAGCGTGGAATAATATTTGGCTTGGGATCTACAGCTCATGGGTACAAAACTTGTGTGTTGACTCAGGCTACGAGTATTGAGACGAACATTATTAAAGAAGCAGTGTTTCATTACAAAGACCAGGCTCGCAGAAAGGATTCTTAAAGTTTGCACAGCAGTTATTTTCGTCTTACAATTTACCAATGGTTTTTCGAACTTGCAACCACGAGTTATGCTGTGATGGAAGGTCATTTTGCAGATGTTGACAATCCATAAAACGAAGTCTCGCTATGGTGAAGTTGGTCGTGAAGTCTTCACTGCCTGATGTAATGGCTCAAAGAGGGCCTTGGCATGCCCGGCCTAGCGTGCTAGAGGAGGAGGATGATAGAGAAAAGCAGGCAGTTGAGAGAGGGTATAGAAAGGAACCGCTTGCAGCTAGAGGGGAGGGGTGATTCCTCTTTCTGCCTTAGAACATATGGTCAACACCTACAGAGAGAAGAAAAGTGGAACAATCCCCGAGATATGCATTCCTCAATGAGAGTAAAAACCTTAGCTCGGGATTACGAACTGTCGGATGTACCTATCTATGAACCCATAAATCTACATGCATTAAGCCTTCAAATTGGAAGTAATGGCGAAGAGCTATGATATCCACAAGGGCTCGCCAAAACTTGATTTCAATTGTAGAAACTGGATTTCCGTCCAAATGCACAAAGCCTTGTGAAAGGCCTGCTACTCATGCGCATTGCTGCGAGAAATTTCTCTCAAAAAGGTGATCCCCTCACTTTCTCATATCTCCCTTGCGTCGTTGCGATATGAATCATATGGAAATACGAATAATGTTTACTCACAATCGATCTGTTTGGCTTTATGGCAACTTGATATCAAAGCTTTATAATATGAAGTGAGCTTAAAATGACTGCTTTTGATGCTGACTGACCAAAAAACTAGTTATACAACAACGTGCGAACAATATTTCGCATATTCAAGATTTTTCAATAAAGACAAGTTCATGGTTTATCTCGGATTTTACTTTGCTTCACTTTTTATTACAGTTACAAAAACCTTGAGAAATTGTTTTCCTGCCACCAAGTTTGGGCATTTCTCAAAACCCACTTTGATAAATGTCGCACTGTGGTGGAGAATGTTACTGTGGAGGAGCGGGAGAGCGAATAAAGATACATAAACATGCAGGCAGGTACAAGCTGTTCCATTGAAAGAAAGTACTCAGCCCCTTGTGAACTCTTTGAAAACTTACAATGGATCAATCTGAGAGCACGATAGTTCTGCCGAATAAAGAAAACTGATTTCGCCGAGAGGAGAATAACACAGGATGAAGAACTAATTGAAAACATGCTGGACATCATTATTCGTGAACATCATTGCATCTAAGCAACTGCTCCCAAGAATAATGTTGGTATTTAAGCTTCCTGTTTCTTAGAGGCTTCACAGATAAACAACAAAGGTCAGCCTTTGGGCTCCTAAATATGCTAGTCACCATGATTGGTTTACGCTTAGAGATAAATATTTCCAGAGTCAGGCTTGAAGGTTTTGTGTTCTAGGTTATTTTACCGCCAGTAAGATTTTAATGAAGTTTTTATAAGTTTCATAGTATCCCTTGCAAATATTTTTTGCATCTCAGTTGCACGAGTACTGGCAATAGAAAATCTTCGTTGAGTAGATTTTTATGATTCTTGCAACTGCTTTCCTGGGCCCCCATATCACCTTTGATTTTACTTGGTTGATTTTTCTAGGGTATGGAGAATTTTGGGGCCTCTGATTTATACAAACCAAGTATAATCAATTCGACGCCAATATGGAATTCTTGCAATTTAAAGAGTAAATCAACATTCTAATTCAATAAAAGAAAGCATTTGTTTACAAAATTATCCATTTGCAGCGATACGCATAATCTGGCATTTGGTCTTCAGACAGCAAATACACTAAGCTTTAAAGTGTATTTAATCATAATAACCTAATTGAAGTAATCGCAAAGGAGACAATCATACATTATTCAAACACTGTATGTACAGAAAGCCTTCTTTGTTGACATATAAGCAATGTTAGCTCAATAAATTGCATTACAAGTTTTAACATTGTTTGATTAAAATACATCCTGCACAGACATGTCGAACCAAGATATTGCAGTCAAGGATGTGAAGGCTTTACTAGAACACCTATGGGTTACTGTCTTATGACAAAACTGCCTGAAAAGTTCGGTAGGAAAAAAGTTCGGTAGGAAAAAGGTTCGGTAGGAAAAAAGCAAAGTGTTGATATCAGAAGGTAAGGCATATAGGTAGGCATTGGGGGAGCACAACGGGGGCGTATCCCTCACGAAGGCGCTCTTTCCCCCCTTGAAGATTTTGCCGGTTTTCTTGGGGGAAGATGAAGAAAGGTATTGGGTATCGATACACAACATCGCTGTGGCTAGATTTGAGGCAGCAAGATAACGAAAATGAAGTTGGAGCCACAAACAAATCTCAAACAAATTGTCTGTTTTCTGCCTTGCAGGATAATTCCTCAGCTGCAAACAACTGTTTGCTGGACACAAACAAGAGATCTTTGCTTTGTCAATCTGTGGTGGAATAAAACACCATGCGCAGAGTTTTTGTGTACCTCAGGGCTTCACAAGATTCCACTGAGGGCTGCTGTTTAAGTAGCATTGGGTCGCCTTCAGATCTGGAAATTCACTGGCATATTGGCAAAAAAGGCTTCAAGGCTCAACAAACCAACGCACTTCAGTGTGGAGGTAATTACGTTCAAAAGCAACAATCTGAAGGCTCTACACATAAAGCTGTGAAGCTTTTATTACCAGCTGTAGTTAGCCTGCGGACTTTAGAGAGCTCACCCCCCTGTTCCCCCGTAAAGGTAAGGGTATAAGCGGGCCACGGCATAGGCAAGTCTTCGCAAATCCCAAGCATTATACAAAAAGCAAGTCATAACAGCACGCTTTTGAATTTACTGGCATTCGAATGATGCCTCTGCCAAAACGATTCGCTAGACAAACATGTCTTTTAAGTAATAAAGTCCTATTTGCAAACAATTCCAGATTGCAATAACAGAATGGAAAACAACTGCTCTTGCGGAATAATGTGCGTTGTCTGTTTCCAGAAGAAGGCAAACAAGATTGCTTGCGTCACAAAAGGAAATTCAATAATTTGCTTTCAGATGAAACAGGCCAGTAATCTCAGAGAAAGTGGAATTTGAAGACAAACAGAAAAAGGACATCCTTTCGGTGTTCGATACAATGAAAACGTAACTGCCCTTCACCGAACGATGCATTCCTATGTATACCGTAGTTAGCACTTGATTTGTTATTTGGTGGTGAAGAAGACATTTGGTCATTGAAGGGGTAATGGCCGGAGTTGAGATCAGGGGGAGGGGGCTATCATTTCTACCGACTAACTCGGTCACTCAGTCCCCATAGAAAGGTGCGAGGAAAAGGTGCGTTCGAAAGCTCAACAAAACGGACAAAATTGATAAACCTTGGCAAGATTCACGTATTTTTCGCTTCTAAAGTCTGAATGCCATACACAATGTGTTATAGATGCACTCTCCTTATGGTCCAATTACGGCCTTTTCTACCTCTTGTTCACACTTATGCAGCGATTCCAAGGGTCAATCGACCGAGAGTGGTGGGGACTGTGCTAGAGTTTACAGAGAATTATACATTAAGCCAACAAATGCTCTGCCAACAAGAACATTTAATGTCACAATTCAGCAAGATAAAGGTCTTACCAAGCTCTAAGCCGACATCTATATCGTCTAACTTGCTTGTTGAATCGATCCGCAGGGCTTCAAGCTGATCCGGGAGGACATATTTCGACGAGATTTTGAAGTAATTGTTGTAAATCGCCATTAGCTCCACAAGACTCTCCTGCAGTCGGGCTCTTGATCACGTTATTGGTCAAATATTTGCCGCGACCTATCTTGCCTCTGATTTCACTTATGAAAACATTGACAAAGGGATCCTTTGGCCGTGACATTGGAAGACCGTTCGTCGAGACAATCGTCGTTTCCATGGAAACCTTATCGTACACGCTTCAGCTACTAATTCAGTGCACGACAAATCCTGCTTTGAGATTTCCCAACATCAAATAATGGATTAAAAGAGGATAAAGAGCGTGCCTAGAGCTAGCAAATCCCTTCATACAAATATGCATCTTCAATGGGCTAGAAAAATCAATCAAAAAATACTTCACTTTCTGATCAAAGACCACCCACTGAAATCTTATTCAAGGCTTGCGAGTATTAGAAATGGCAATCAAATGGTTTAAAATTGATTAGTAAGCAAATGTCGTTCAATTCTTTTCGCGTGAATAAGAGATGAGTGCATTTCATCTTGGACACACTGTGTGATTTCACGAAAAAGCTTAGAAGCCTTATAGATTTTGCTAGAATTTCCATCAACCTGTGTCATGGGACTCTACGAAAAGTTGACGACCTCTTCTGAAATCTTTAGCCCTGCACATGCTGAGACATCACGCCAGCAGACACACTGCATTTTGCAACACTACCCTTGACAGGCAATTGTGTGGAGCATGGTGGCTGGGGGACTTTCTACACCATGGTTTTTCATTATTCGAATTAGCACAGTGCATTATTTCATTTCCGAAAATGGTTCAATTATTTACTCTACTTTAGAAACATGATAATAAAAATAATTTTCTAAGAAACTTAAAAAACCTCTAAAAAACTTTTGATGCAAAATGTCCCAAAAAATTACAAACCTGCTTACCTTACTTTCTTATAGAATTATGTGCATTGAATTTTAGTTTCCTATTAAAGGTGCACTTGAACATTTGTTGCAAACCCAAGATTTCTCTGAAAAGTCTTGGTAAGCCAGCTGGCTCGGTAGAGCAGCCAGAATTCCAGTCCTGAGAATGGCACGGCAGCCCGCTTGCAAAGACAATATCCAACGTCTCTTCCAAAGGCCTGATATATCACTGAATTTGAAATGATTAAATCAAATTAGTTTTGGTAGAGCGCTATAAGTATGAAGAAAATTTGAAAGGGCAGTTGATTAAAAATTTGCAAAGAAAAAACTCAAGAGCAGAAAGTGTAACAGTCGAAAACTGTAAAACAAAAAACTTGTTGAGTCATCTATAACTTTTATGATAAGTCCTTCACTGTAGATATTAAACAGGATTGGTGATAGTATGCATCCTTGTCACACTTCCTTCAAAATATTAAAACTTCTTGAATCTCATTTTTCGTTTCAACCACAGCTGTTCGATTACAATAAAGATCTTTGGTTAGCCTAATCTCTTCTGGTGGTATCTCGCATTTCTCAAGAACTTATCATGCAAGACTCTATCGGGGGCTTTTGTGTAGTCAATAAAGGACACAAACAGTTTCCTTTCCTTCTCTATCATTCTTTCAGTAAGTATACGGAGCTGACAAATACAATCTCAGTCTCTTTCCTATAACCGGGCTGGCTTTCATCAAGATTCCTTTCTCCCGTCTTTTCAAAATTTGTATTAAAATTTTAGAAGCATTTTGAATTTTAGATATTAGATTAATTGTGCGATATTCGTTGGAGAGTGTTGTGTTTGTCACATTTGAAATGGTGACATTCTTGAGGTCTTTTTCACCCCTTGAGGTCTTTTTCACCCCTTGAGGTATCTGGTATACCTGGGTTTTGAAGCCCCATTCTGTCCCCCTGAGTTATAACTTAATAAAAAACACCTAATATTCAGTATGCATTAACACTTTTCTTGTGAACTGCTAGTGTTATATTTTCGTTCCAAGTTATTCGGAAAAGTCTTATGACAGATACAGAGGGTCTTATTTTTCAAAATTAACTCATGAATCGCAACGAATCTTTGTTTGAATACAACGTTCAACTTTTGAGTTATAAAAGAATCCCTAACTGTTCCATTTACGATTATGGTTTGAGCTGGATGTACATTTAAAAGATCAACTATGAGTCAAGAGTTGTCTATTAAAACCACTTTTTGAGCGGCTTGTCTTGTGGTATCCAGGGACGAAACTTCACTGTTTTCATAAGGGGGGTGTCAAGCTTAGTTAACAGACGAAAGAGCTTCTATGGGGACTAAGGTCTTATTTGTTACCTACACAGAAGTGGTGCCAAACAGTGCCATGTTGCAATAGTCTCAATTAAGATTTTGCATGCTCCTTTGGCACGAGTAAGTCACGTAGCTCATTCGATTCAAAAGATAAACTCAGATAGATACAAAAAATTGACTGAATTTGTCCAAGGCGGTGTGTTTTTTAGAGGATGATTTTCACCATTCTGCGCTCTCTGAGGATTTTTCCTGACAGTGAATGTTTTGACATGCTCGATAAATTATTTCAAAAGTCAAATCTGTATAATTTTAGGAGAGTGGAATTCTTAACCAAAGATTATTGTCAAACGGAAACGAAATGTGTATTCATCATGGGTCAAATGGATCAGAAAGTACTGGGTAGAAGTCAATTTTGCACATTTCTTTGCGGTTCCAACTATACAAAAGGAGGTACAAATAAACACCCAACTATAAAAAAGGTGTGGATTCAAATCCAGGCGGGTAGAAAAGGGTTTATGACCAGGGAAAAGTGCCCAAACCGTCTCCAGCTTCTGAGGTTCATCTCCTAAACGTGAAGCGAATCGAAGCAAACTTTACTTTCCACATTGAGTTTGACTGCAGTAACTGCAGCCTCCACGCACAAAAAGTAGGAGTGGTATCCACTGGCAACACATTTTTCTCAAAGAATTGTCAATACAACAGTTTATACTTTGCATTCATAAGGCATATTTCTTCCCTTCTGTTGTGATAAATGCTAAAATGGCTAACTGAGCTTGTAGTGACTTGTATATTTGGATTTGTGAACAAGTGCTTTGCAGTACAAAACTTCGCAATAATTGGAAATAGCGTAACCAGTTTTTGCATACTTAAAATACTTTTTTGTCCGACACTCCGCAGTGTATGCAATCGTCGGAAAATGACCAAAAGCTGACACAATAAATAGCCAGTTGTGGACCGAAATCACTAGAGGGTGAAAAAAAGAGCGTACGATTGGTTTTAATTGATCAATGAACGTTACTCAACACTTAGGCTCTTTTAGAAGAGCCCAAGGGAAAAGACAAACTCTTTTTGTCTACAAAGAATGGGGTTTTCTATTGCAATGTAGAAGACTCTAAAACATCTAGGAGAAAAGACTAACGGCAATTCTTTGATCCTAAACTCCTTAATTTGGGCATTGTGCTATTGTGAAAAAACTTGTTCCGCTATGTCTAACTATTGTGAAGGATATTTTTACTTTGTTTTCTTGTGTTCTGATTGTGATACAAAGGTATTCAATACATCCTTATGTATTCTTATTGTGATATCAAATTTTTCGATGTGTCTTTCTGATTGTGATATCAAGGTATTCCTAATGCAGTACTGCTTTTTCGAAGTCTTTTTCCCTCTCATATCTGCCATATGATAGCGCTACTGTTTCTGTAACAATTGACCTACTGTTATTGCTGCTGACGGGAAAAGGTTATACTGCTTAGGCTAAAGGTTACTACCGCTTAGGCTAAAAGCTACTGCCACTTAAGCTAGAAGCTTAATACCACTAAGTGTTCAGGAACATTCTGCAACAGGTACGTCAACATGAACTACTTAGTTCGCCTCCACCCTGGGGAATTTGCGGAATACATTGCAGAAGAGGCTGGAAGTGAAAATCTCTATTTAAGTTCATGCTTGTTCCTGCCCTTGACTGTTATTGCCTATTAAAATGCTGTTTTCTTATATCAGCCAGAATCCATATTTAATTCAGTTTTGTCCCTTTGATTTGATTTAAGAGTTTGTGATGAATCAGCTTAAAAACTGTTAGAAATCCCAACCATGTTTTTATTTTTGTTGACAATTACAGTTCTGCCTACCCTAGATTTTGCCGCTGATCTTATGAGAATATGATACATGGGAATGCCTTGGAAAAGTTCATCTCATAGCTTGCAAGTCAACCCTAGGTGTTAAAGCATCTGTGATGTCTCCTTCAAAGCTGTTTAATCATTACTTACACTTGTTACCTAGCAAAAAGAAAGTATCCAACATGGCAAAACTTTGTGCCACTGCTTACAACCTCAGGGTTAACACAGAAAGAACCCTATTCTTAGGACTGTTAGAAAATGTTGGTACATTATACAACTTCTGTAGAGAACAAAACTTGTTTGTTTATCAGTTTGTCCCCTTAATTTCCCAGAATATCATCCTTAATCCTTTTAAATTTGCTTCTCATCGTATTAGCTATTTGTTGCATTCTTGTTATCATTTTGTTATTGCAGGTTACACTATTGTGAGCTTAGGCTTATCTAGATCATATTCTGAGATTCATCATTAATCTGTAGTTATAAAATTACTACAGTTTGATTTACTTAAATGATGATGAATTAGATGATTGGATTCTATTGGATTGTGTGCACGCATAATCTGCCGAACTGGATCTCCTAAAACGTAACACATGATACAATTAATCTGATGGTATATGGAGCTGATCCTCACAGTGAAAGCTTTTTCTCTCTACTAACGTTCGCAGGCAAAATTAGCTTGCACTTGCAAAAGAGAAATCAACGAGAAAGTTTTTATAGGTATCTTCCCCGTCAATGTGACCATTGTAGTATTTCCCAGCTATCTCAATGTTTTTGAAGTATAAAGAGATCATCCAGTAGGAGTAGAAAATAGAGGGGCCTATACTCTCTGCCATGTTCGTTCGTATTATTTTCCCGCCAAAAAGTTGAAGTAATCTTTGTCGCTTATTAGGTATGATGAGCCACAATACTCGTTATTTAAATACTCACCTCTTTTCTAGTGCGAAGCTTGCTCGTCTTTATCTGTATCTGTATGTTACTTAGCTACTTATTTACTAATGAATATCGTCTCGTGATCCTCCGCCGAAAACTGACCGCAGCCAATGTATGTCAAGTCCCGCCAAATTCGTCTTTTCCGATCTCTTTCCAATACGAGGCTTTTACGAGGTGGTGGAATTTGCAAAAATAAAGAATCAACTATCACTTTCAGTGGTATACCCAAGTGTAGATGTATGGAAGTTCTCGAATACCAGAGTTACTTAGCAAACCAGCTAAAAGGTTGATCACAAATATGGCTTCAGAGGTCAAAGCAATCAAATTGACTGCACAACAACATGTTAAAGATATTATACCAAAAATGACATTTGAAATGCATAAAGGACAGGCTGGCAGAATTGGCGTTATTGGCGGATGCAAGGAGTATGGAAAGTCGTACAATTATTATTATCGTTGTCTTGTGTCACAGAAACTTTTCGTTTCAGGTTGTTTGTATTTTGGAAATTTTGATTCCACTTTGGCACAAATTTTGGCAGAAAACTGGCCCATCAAATGCAACTAGCAATAATTGCTACTTGAGGCTTTGGCAACGGGCAAAATTGAACACTACAAATATGAGCTCACAAAGTCATTTTTATTCACCGCAAAGCTCTCACGCTAGACTTTCTCTGATCCACAAACATACTCTTCATTTTTAGTTTTTTGGGAATGAGCTCAAACCATTCTCAAAGCAAACTAGCATCCATAATTTAAGCACAATGAAGTTATTGAACATGTCAGCCCTTTAAAATGTCCTTTGTGGCTTAAGTAAAAGAATGAAAAGTAAGTGCGAAAGTAAGTACCCAGGTAAACTAGCTTAAAAGATACTGACCCCCAAAACCTGTCTGAATCATCTATGAAAGTTACGGAGGCTTGTGAACAGAAAGCAAGAATTGCTATTTATGGGTGCTTATACCTCCAAAGGATTCTCAAAGCCTCTATACAGTATTGATCAGCAAGGATCCAGAGTTCTTCGCCGAGGCAATTCCATAGTAGCTTTGAATTTTTAGTATCATTGTTATTTAGTATTAGTATCATTTGGGGAGCTAGGTCATCTTTTCATGTAGGAATTTTTAATTAATCAATATTAGCTATCAACACCATCTACCAGTATCAATGCAAAATCTGTATTCAATGGTTCATTGAAAATAATTGATTACTCACTTGGAATTACTCACTAAGACAGTTATTTTCAGTTACACTTCAAACAAGGCTTCAAGCTTCATTTGCAGATTTTAAAAAAAGTTGTTTTATGACCATACATATATTATAGGTACACAGGTGCACCATATTTTGCAGCCTTTACAGCATTGAGATTGGTGAGTGATTAATTTAGCTTCAATTCTCATTTTTATCTTTGATTTGTTCATATCTTCACATCTTCTTCACCTTAGCATATGTTTCCATATGCAAAGCTAATAACTGATCTGTTCTATCTTTTGTAACAAATTGATTATTATTATTATTATGTTGTTCTATATTAAGATCCCATATTGTTTAATCCATGCTCCTAATACAATCACCAATCATGCCTTTTAGGGAGTAGACCTTTCTCATGTATTCTGTACTGAGAAGGCTGGAACACCAATCAAAACATATAGTCCAGACTTGATTGTTCATCCTATCTTGTAAGTATCACTTTTTTAGGTTGATGGGGGAAAAGTTATTCCTAAATTGCTTTGAGCTTTGAGCTTTTTCAACAGAAAATGAATCAGTCACATCTACCTACTTAATGAGCCATATCTAGTCAGGGGTTATCAAAACTTCTAGTTTCAATAATATTGTTTGATATCCGAAAGGATAATCATGCAATGCAAAACTCAATACTGTGTGTATATTACAAATGTATTAAGTCATACGTTGAAGTAAAAATTGTGTAAAGGTGTAAAGTCAGATTAAAAGCAAATCATTATGTATAAAATAGCTTAGGCATATCAGAATTTTACAAGAATCCTAAAACGTCTTCAAGAGGCTGAACAAAATTCTCCAAGACAAATGATGATAACTGTATCAATAGTTCTGTGAATTTTATATTTTTGGGTATTGTAAAGAAGAGATTTATTGTGCATCTGAATTTGCAGAAGAATCAATTTCATCTGATTTTAATAATCTGTGCTTCTGTTTAGCAGTAAAACCACAGCCTGTATCAGAGTGTTTGCTTTTAAGGGATGCTCCCGATGCAATTGATCAGCTGAAGTATTGGTTGCCAAGGCTACATACTGTTGTTATTGGGCCTGGGCTAGGAAGGGATCATGAAGTTTTTCAAAATGTCAAGGTACTCATGCAACAGTTAATGCAAATGCCTGTGAACTATGCAGCTAATCAAACATAGTTGCAACAGGGCTTCTGACTCTTTTCAGTTAGAGAATGCTGGGAATTTAGCAGCTTTTTGATTGAGAATTACCAGTAAACTTTTTGGAAACTTTTAACTTATCCATATAATTTTTTATTCATGGTATGCCCTTGATTTAGGGAATTCTTAATGAAATCAAGGAACAGAAGAAGCCAATGGTTATTGATGGGGTTTGTATATTTCTGAACATTTTACTCCTTTGTGTTTTCTTTTGCTGCACACTTTTTAGAATTTAGTAATGGTCTAGAGAAAAAACCTAATTTAATAACATTGATATTGCTTAGATATTTCCTTGGCTTGTATTTGCTTGTATTTTTTCATCTACCAGTTTAGTTTGTTTGTAGAAAGAAGATGCTGCTAAAACCACTGTGCTGAGCTGATTTTCATCAATTAACCTTTGTATGAAGCTGGTTAAGCACTTTTGTATTTTTCTTTTTATATTTTTGTATTTTCTGTGTTCTATTTCGTATTGTGATCAAAAACTCTTTGTAATTGCCCCTTGGCATATTCTAGGATGGCCTGTTTCTAATCACACAAGAGCCTGGTTTGATAGCTGGCTACAAAAAGGCCATTCTGACCCCCAATGTCATTGAATTTGAGAGGCTTTATCAAGCTGTGGTATGTATTTATTTACTCATTCATGAAAGATGGCTGTAGCATATAAGAAAGACAGGCAAAAGGTTTTGATGCCATACAGATTTTTTTTAAGAACATGTGCTTGTATTTCATTTTTCAAGTCTTTGCTACCTGCCGTTTTTCAAAATTCCCCTTATCTGGGCTTCAAGCTTAATAGAATATTTGTTTACTGGAAAAATTCACTGCGCATTTATTTAAATTTTAGTTCAATAAAAAGTTTGATGAGAGTCAAAGAGCAAATGAGCTTGTTTCCTTGAGTAGGAAGCTTGGTGGTGTTACCATTGTTAGTAAAGGAAAGATTGACATAATCACAGATGGAGACAATGGTAATTTGGTTTTTAAGCCTGAAGTAAAAAATGATTTGTGAAATATTTATTGATGGCCAAGAATTATGTGGAACTTTCATGCTTGACACTCATGGATGTAAACATCATAGTTGTGGTTTCATTTTTTGTTGCTTTGGCAACTAGCTCAATCGATACAGTGAAAGTTGCTGTAACATTGTCATTTCATATTGCTCCTTCTATTGTTGGGCATTCAGGTTTTTATTGGCCATTTTTCAGTTGTTGAAGTGACTGAAGCTGGGAGCCCAAGAAGGTGTGGTGGTCAAGGAGACATACTAGCTGGTGCAATAGGCACATTTGCACATTGGGCACATATGGCTAAAAGGTGAGTTTTAATGAGTATGCCTATATTCTTGTGTATATTCTCATTTTGTGAAAGTGAATTTGCCTCTTTTAGGAGAGTAGCATTACAAGCCAAGACTATTCTCTCTTCACAGAAAAGCCTTTCGTTAAGCACTGATAGATTTAAAAGAATTATCAATGAAGTACTTCATTAGACCCTATAGTTCAAGTTCAAAACTAATCTTCTGATACTATTAAAATATAACCTTATATTTACAAGTTCAAATTCTACTCAATATTTGGGCTATAAATAGAGAGCCCATGCTTGTTTTAATTAGCCTTGATATCTTTGATAAAATTTGTCACCTTCTTGGAAGCTATGAAAAAATACTTTGAACTTACCTACAAGGTATTCATTGTAATCTTCTGATCTTTTCTAGCATACCCGCACCTGATACAGTTTTAGGAGCGTTTGCTGGCTGTTCTCTTGTCAAGTACCTAAACAAATTTACTTTTGAAAAGTTCAAAGTTGAAAGGCGAGGGGACACTGGACGGTCAATGGTCACTGCAGACATGGTAGAAAACATTGCTACATCGCTTTATCTGCTTACAAGATAAATTCAAACGCTTAGCTTCAATTTCCTATTTTCATTTTCTCCAGCAATTGTTTTGAATTTCTATTCCATGCGCATTTATACCACAATCGTACACATTGATTCATGCTGATGTAATATTGCTAGTGTAACGTTGATATTATACATATAAAATTTAGTATTGAAAAATATACGCATACAATGTAGATGTAAAGCCAGGTGAATCACTGAAAAAATTCATTGCATTTGTTATATAATGAAAAACAGTATTTTATATACATTTTTCGCCATATTATATACATACTTTCATCTTAGCTAAAAGGCAGACGGAAAATCTCTGTACTTGTTCTTCATTAGAGCCAGTGTAATCAAAATCTGTATGTTTACGGAACAGATCAATGCTACGCCCTTTCTGACACTTTTTCGTTTAAAGTTGTGATTGATATTGTTTACTTGTGTTTCCAAACACCAGGTCATCTCATGTAGTGTTATCTGTTACAGTGTTATCATGGTAAGTTTTGTTAGTTATCTAACTCTGCATCAAACAAAAGTCTATTTTCGTTTATGTACTGCATTTGGGTAGAAGATTATTCTGTTGATGTTCCAAATTTCGTAAAGCAGTGCTGAAAGGGCAAATTGCTGCCTTTTCGAAAATTGTGAAAATCCGAAAATTTAAGCGTTATTTTTTCTTGATAGGCTCGTGATCTCTAGAGTATCATTTCCAAACTATAGTTTTCGGAGTATTTTCATGGCTTTTGCATTGTAGGTACCCAAAATGTATATGTGTAAACGTCCTAAATTTTTGCATATTGACAATTTTTTACGCTGATGCAATTAATTTAGTTTACGCAATAAACTTTTCCCAACAGATAACAGTCTAAATCTTCGTTCGGTTTTTAATATCCGAATTTTCAGTCCTTTCTTACAGGTTGGAATCTTTTCCTAGATTACTGTAGCTTGTCATTTCCCGGTAAACGAGGTGGCGTTTTCTAATCCTCCTTCTCACTATTACCGCCTTCGCATCCACATGTATTGTTTTGGATCTGGTGGGTGGGTTTTTATCAACACCATTATCTTTCATATGTTCTCTCGCCCTCAGCTTTATTTAAAGGCACTCGGTAAGCTTTACAATGTTATAAGCCTGTTTGTAAATTGTGGATTTGTATCGATGTTAGAAAGTGAAACTTCTGTAACACGTTTAATTCTTCTTTTAAAAGAATGGAACATATAAATAAAATGGCCTTGAATTCATACGGACCGGCACTGAAGTATTATGCTGCTGCTAAAAGCTATGAAATTACTCATACTGACTAAAAGTTTTGAATTTCTTAGAAGCCATAATAAGACCTTATTTGCAAACAATACTTACATTAGCCAAAAGGTGTCTTTTTCGTGGAAATGCCATATCGAAGTATAGGTTGGTAAAGTTGGTTCGGATCTAAGAACACGAAGCTTTCTTATTATATCTAGAATGGGGAAGAGAGCAAAAATTTGACGTACTTTCCCTGGAGAAGTAAAAAAGGTTACACCATAGTGAGATGACATAGTGTCGACGAAAATCAGAGTCTTTGACAGATGACATCAAACATACGGCCCAAGCAGTTTATCTACTGATTTCGCCAGCCTTACACCTTGAGACTCATCTCATTGAGACTTGTCTTATTAGCATTAGTTGCTATCGTACTTTCCACGCCTGATCCACATAAGAAAATCTCCAGAAAGAACTTTGTAACATGAATTTTATCAACTATTAGGGCAGCAAGAAAATTCCCTCGTACGACACTCCTTTGAGTCTCGAGGATTTGGCTCCCCTCGCGTTTTCTCCCTCACTTTGTTTCTTTCACTGTATAAAGAACTCCCCTTTACATTCATTTAGGTCTTCAAGAATAACTTAAACACAAATTAATGAAACTCCAAAATAGGTTCAATGCCAAAGAGCAAGATAAGCTATATATTACAATGTCTAGAATACGTGCCCGAGAAACCAAATTTTAAGATGCACGTGAAATTCCTACCATAATCATGATTTAAGTGCTAAACGAAAAGGCCCCTAAGTACGCGAATACTATGACTCAGCTGCTCCCAGATTGTGCGATATGAACATTTTACTGTTTGAAAATATTTGGGAACTAATATAGAATCCTTAGTCATGGAGGCATCCTTTAGGCTAGGAATTACAATGACCAATTACCTAAAAAGCACTACAGTTGTAGTGAAATGTTGAAATAAAAGTAAGATAACTTTCTTAACACAAAGTCCCCGAAGACGCTGGCGCGTGACATACCCTTTGTGATTTTATTTAACAACAGTTGTTGCCATGCTTTATGTAATGCGATAATACCAGTGAAAAAATTAAGTCCTTAGAGGGTTGTCTTCACGAATCAACTTCTTCTAGCTATTCAGAACCCCAGCTCTTACCACACTCTCTGCTTCGCTAGTGCCATTATGAGCGTAGTCCAGTTACTCTCAAGCCGTGGGCCTATGTACAAGACGCTGTGTGCCTATATTTGCGAAAGGTAAGCCTACAGCATATGCAATATTCGAGCGGTTATTATGTATAATAAATTGTAATTTTAAAAGGCTAATTAGCTTGTCGATAATCACAATAGCCCAAAGTATTTACAAGTTCGGTTTATTTGCAAGCTCGGGCTTTGTAGCTGGAGTGTTCTTCAAAGTCCTGGGCCTGAATCATCTTCAGTTCTGCTTGAATCCCAAATGGGAAAACTTTCGTCGTTGCGAGTCGTATTGACTGCTAGGCTCCCATTTTCGTGTCAAATAGCAATTTAAATTCTTGTTTTGAAGAAGCCTAGTTCTTGGAATAGTAGCGTTTCTGTTCAACGGGAAGCATGGCCTTCAGTCCATGTCACGTTTCAATGGCTCTGAAAGCTTGAGCTTCCAGACTATAAACAAACCCATTGTCCGGCTGTGGATGTTCTTTGTTCTCCGTCTGGAGGTACAGCTTCTCTCTAAGCAACAGCTGGATGCAGTAACATACCTCGTACAGCGGATAATCGGATGCTCTTGTAGAAAGAACATACAGAAAATGCTTTCAGAGTTTCAGTCAGCGTTGCTTATAAATTGGACGCAACCATGGTCTCAGCACTCAATTAGCAACAAAGGGTGAGAGACACAAGAAAGAAGACTGTGATCACAAAACTAAAGAAAAAGCAGAAATGGTCCCACGAAGAGTAAGCGCATTAGCCAACACTTTCTTATTGGTGAGTACTATGAATAAAACCATTGATGCTCGATTTTGAAGAATGTTACTTTGAATGTGGGCTGTGGTCCTAGGTGTGAATAGCTCCAATCTGTGAGAATGTCCAATGGTCCTTGCCAAGTCTTAGGATCATCTTCATTAACAAGACTTTGAATGTTGGCATGATGATTGTAAGTAGCCATTGCCAAAGCTTCAATGGAGTATCTTAGCTGTTCAGACCTAGCTGTTCAAAGCCTGTATCCTATGTTGCTAGTCCGCCAATCATTGACATTGCATGACCAGTACTAAACATAAGAGGAACAAATGGAAGAAAGCAGATCTTCATTGTGCTTCAACTCATCTTAGGCAAAAAAGCAGAGCTGCTCTTTAATGGACATGATATGACTTCTTGAAGATTAATAAAAACGATGATTTATTGACTTCCGTTTGACTTCACCAGTAGAACTGTCTTTGAAATTAAAAGCAACACTTTAGCTCTCCTAAATAAGCATTCGACCTAGATGAAGGCCCATTTTTTGCACTTCCTACAATCACGTTTTAGATCCTGGTGGCTTTAACTTGCCAGATAAGTGCAGCTCCATCAAGCTGTGGAAGTACAGTTGGACCCGCGTCGTATTTGCAACTCCTCGACTCAAACTACATTGTACTTGAACATCCAAGTTCAGGACAAATTCCCTTCTCTGATGACACCACACTGCCCTTCAACACGTTCAAAGATGCTACAAGTATCTGCAGTTTCAAGTTTGAAGAAACTGAGAAGAATCCAAATCAACTTCCAGGAAGTCTTTTGACAGCCGTTTGCAAAGGTTGTGACAAGAGAAGATGCATTCCGATCAATTATGTAGTGAGCATCTTGGAGAGGAAAAGTGAGTGCGACAAAGTTATTGGGTTGAAGACATTCAAGATCGTGAAGCGAACAGTAGTTGTTGGTTATGGTTATCTCCAGGACTGTGACGCTGACCGAGTTCTAAGAACAGGTCGTCGAATTATAGACCGTTGAAATAACTCGTATATCACGTAACAAGATTTTGCAGCAGAGCTGTACGTTTCAAAGCTTGTAAAACAGCACATCAATTATATATGGATTAAGCTCCATTTCAATGCAATGTAAACTGGCTTCACAAGATTCTATTATTTTCTGTGCAACACATGCATTTTTTAACGATGAAAACAATGTTGTCAAAGAAGGGCTTTGAGTCAAGAAATTCGAAGCACCAAGTTCATTTCATGTACCCTTAAAAAGTCTACGTACTAGCTATAAGCCTTCTAAGTGTATACTGTTAGCTACTTACCTATTCAGGGTAATGATGCTTAAGCTTACATAAACAAATATTAAGGATACTTTAAGTAAATTTATCGTCTATTGATAAAATATAATTTAATGAAGACTAAAAATATACCGCAAAATTCCAGGTTAGCTAGCCACGAGCTAGAGTTAAAGTTTATAACAAAGTACAAAATTCCGATAAATACAGGAATACAATATTAAAAAAGAGTTGAATTGCTTAGATTGATAGTTATGCAACCTGTTTGGCTTTACCACAAAAGTACAACGAGAGTTTGAAGCTATGAATAGTGGTGGCCTTCTAAAAAGGCTTGAAACCATCGAAAATATTTAAGATCCAAGCATTTGAGGGAAAAAGGCTCCGAATTAGTTCAACAAAATGGTGCTTTTGATCCATTGAGAGAACTCGGTCACACGGGCAAAAATACTGTACGTATCGTTGGTACTACATCTTGAACTCCCCCAGCTGACTACTCCATGCAGCAGAAATTTGTTATCGATGCCCCGCTGCACCAGTGGGCCTCCGCTGTCTCCGTGACAAGCGCTCGCGTTGGATCCCTCCACCCCAGCGCACACCATCGACTTGGTCATTTGTGGGTACCCTACGCGTCTTCTATGCATTGCTTCACAAACTTGTGAATCGATTATGTTTAGCTCGGCTTCTTGAAGCATTGGATGAGATGATCCAGGATGCTGAATTTTTCCCCAACCTAGCAGAAGGGACGGGAAGGGATAAAATCTTATAAGAAAAAGCCCATACATGTGATCATCTGTGAAGTACGACAAAATGATTTGTTTCAGGCAAACAAGCTTTCGAGTTGAAACTAAGACTTATGGTCGCTAGTTGGAGCTGAAAGTGGCTAAAAAGGTTCCAACAACTCAAGAGGAATCATGGACTACCAGCAAAGGACACCCGAATCGGCGATTAATGTGTCAGTAGAGAACATCTTTTCAAGAACATCAGAAAGTCCAAAATTCATAGTAATAGCTCATAAGAAAAGGAACGGAAAATGAATTTCGAGGAAAAGACAATCTGGCAAATAAGTATAAATGGCATTACAATTATATAGCTGTCTACATCGAATTTCCTCACCTGTTACGTGACAAGAAGATCCAACAGCAACAACATTTGTCCTGTTTGGTATACAAACTGTGTTCACGTGATCGTTCAGCACCACGTGCGTTTGCAGCTTCAGGAGGGCGACATCGTTGTTTATAACTGGACGTGAGTACTGCGGGTGGATTTTGATCAGGGAAACACGATGTCTCCTTTCTGCCGTATCATTCATGAACCGATGCAGGTCACCCACAACGACAGTGAAGTAGTAAGGGTATCTAGACTGCACACAGTGTGCTGCAGTTAGTACCCAATCAGGAGCTATGAGTGAACCACCACACGTAAAGCGGTTGTAATAGTACAGCCCGACTTGCCAGGGCCAGGCACCTCTCTTTGCATCTATTCCTCCAATTACGTGCGTGTGTGCTACTTTTGTCATGCCGCAATTTGGCTCGTTCACTTTCGAGTGTGGAGCTGCAATGTAAAATGAAACAATTCGAGGTCACGCTATCCAAAGGTTTTGTTGTCACTTTTCTTTTACTCACTATAGAAAAGTAATGATAGTAAAAGTCGATCAACTTAGATATGACTTGATCCACCTAGTGAAACAATAACAACTTTTGTCAATAAATAATGGCTGCAAGCAATCGTAATGCTTCCAATTGCAGCAAGAGAAGGAAAAAAGTAATGACATTCTGTAAGGGCACATCTATTTTCTTTTGCTATCTTGCAATAGCCCTTTGCAGTTGCAGTAAAGCTAATACTTACATTTAACTATCAATTCAAGAAAATATGTGAATATTTTCAATTTAATTTATACTATTAATTCAAGAGAATATCATTAGCATTAAAGACATGTTGGCAGCATCTCAAACTCAAACATATTGGCAGTATCTCAAAGAATCTCAAACTTGTTGGCAGTATAATACGCAATTCATTAGCTTAATTTATATTTATAAGCATATGCAAGAAAACTGGAGCAAAAGAAAATAAAAATGATAATAATAGGTATAAAAGCGGAAGAAATGCAAGCAAACCCAACTAAAGTGCAAGACTTACGCGCATCCAATGTGGTGTTGTAAACTGCAAAGAAACCTTTCTTGCTGAAGGTGCCGTCTGTTTTGAAATAAATGTAGACTCTGTTAGACCTTGAGGTGTAATTTCTTTCACCACTCCCACAGAAGGTGCTCTTCAGAAGCTCGTTTCCTCGCTCCCCCTCGTAAATCCTGACTGAGTCATAGTCACACCTGCTTCCAATCCCGCCTTCCAAATCGAAGTCTTGAAAGTGAATGTTTACGCTTTTGCCAACCGGAGCAGTGATGTTATAATGGCAACATTCGTTATTCATGTAGTTGTTTGGGTATCCGGGTGAAGTAAAGTTCCCAACGTCTGCATTGAGCGTGTAGCTGCACTGGTAAGAATTGAGGCAACTTGTTGAGCCGTTGGTAACTAGGAAGAGAATAGAGTTATATGCATTATGAGTTTTATTGCAAAAAAGCAATATATTTTTTATGCGATCTTTGACAGCAGTGATTGCTTGCTTCCGTTATGCGGCAAATATGGAAGATAAAAGACTTCGCTAGCTAATATGTTTTTGAATCTCTTCTACATGATGAAGACTATATGTACCCACAATGAAACAAGTGGCAATCTTTGATGAATAAAGGCTCAAGATCAGTAAAGACTATGTGACGTGAGATACTCAATTTTCTAAACTTTGTACCTCTGCTTGATGTATAATAGGCAACAAAGCCCTTGTAAGTTATGCTCCCATCTGAAATAAACCGGGCCAAAATTCTGTTTGAGGTGGACTTGAACGACTTTTTCCCAGATCCCGCTAGCTTGGCAGCAAAAATGGGTCTTCCCTGGATGATATTGTAAATATTGACATAGTCGCAGCATCTTTCTGTTTGGAAGACAGGAAATGTCAACTGGATAGGCCTTCCCTCTGGAACAGTGATCCAGTATTCGCAATATTCATAATTCTTGTATTTGTTTGGATAATTTGGAGACGTGAATGATCCACTTTCCCCAGTGAGGTTCACAGAACCACACGCTTATGGAAAAAAAGAAAAGATTTTGAAGGCAATACAGACATAGCTGAGTACATCACAACGGAAGATCTATAACTTTAATTTACATTTGCCGAATCGCACATTATTCTAAAAGCCACCAACATGAAATATTGGAAATGTCTTATAATATCCTTTCAATGGCCAGCATGAGCTACAATTTGAACTAGAAATATGAAATATAACTGTAAGAATACAAATGATGTTTCGGTGTTCAAATTATTCCAAAATCCATTTCTTCCTATTTCTAGTAAGAGTTTGTTTTATCAGAAACAATTGTTTTTTGTATCTGAATATAAAATAGCCGCGAGTAGAATTCTAGAAGTAACTAGCAAACACTCCGTGCAAAGTGTTCTAGGCAACTAAAAAATGGAAGCAATAGGATGCAAAATCTTCCAAAAATTACATTCTGTGTAGGTTGCAGTAAATCCTGGCGAGGAAATCGATCCGTCCGACTTGAAAACGAAGACAGCCTCGTTTCCAGACGTCTTTAAGACCTTCGACGAATATCCACACAGTGTTTCTTTTAGGGTATCGCCTTCGTACATTTTGAAGTAGTCATTTAAACAGGATGGACTGCTTTGGAGGGAGAATCTTGAAAAACGAAGCTGAATGGCTGAACCGTTCCTCACTGTGACTCTGTAGTAGCACTTGGCGTTGTGCGGGTAATATTCAGGATAATGGGGCGATGTCAGCTTCCCAGTGGAGGCATTGAAGGTCTGGTTGCATGCAACAGGCTCTGTGTTAAAGCGAAGGAACCTATTTTACCTATTTGATATCATCAAAACTTCTAGAAGAGCCTGACACGTTTACTAACTAGAATGAAGCACTTTCATCTGATGTAGAGCTCTATTTGTTTTCTCGTATCTTACGTACCGTATCGCATGTTAGACTCTCAAAGCCTGCTATTACCAAAATTTATCCACATAAGAATACGAAGAATAGCAGTTTAATATTTACCAAATAAATTACGTGCTTATGGCACGGTGCAAGTATGCTTTAACTTCTCTTCTTCTCCAAGTCGGAGGTGATAGAGAAAAGGCTACCAAAAACATTTCAGCTGTAAAGCTTCAGCATACTGATTCGACTTATGGCACGGTGCCAGTAGTGTATCAACAGGTTCTCCACTCTTCCCTGCATTACAAATTCTACTTCGAAGTGCTTGACTACAGACGTACCTGGAGGAGGACAAGACCCTTCTGACAAAGTGATGTCATCGACTGCAATGTCCCCAGTATATCCTCGAGTCACCCCTTCAATTACAAGCTGCAAAAAATCATGCCCATTGAGATTTGTGATAATTTTATATCATTCTTGATCACGTTGTAAGTAAATTAACAATGGGTTTGTCATGTAGAAAAAGATTTACATGTCCCACACTGCAGCATTGTAGCAACAACAGTCAATTAGCTAGATTAAAACACTATCCGTTTTACAGCCACCTCGAAAATGGAAACTCATGCAAATTGTCCGAGATGTGAACTCTCGAGTGAGAGCAGAAACAACTTTTATACAATCTACGTATTAAACATCCTCAGGATTGCAACATCCTAAAAAGATGCAACATCCACAAGATAGAGGTCCCTCTTGTTTGCCATGTCGATTCGTTATGCCTAATATCAACAAAATAGCCGCCACATCCCATCATACCTTGTATCGATCAACTGACGAAAAGGGAACTCTAGCTTGCCACCAAGCACTGTTTTGATTGCCTTGCAGGGACCATATCTCAACTTCAGCTTGTCCTACTTTTCTCTTCACACTTAGTTTCCCAATATTGCTTCCACTCATGTGGTACCAAAATGATAAGCAGGATCTCTCAGTTGCCTCTCTCTGACGAGACAACAGCCGGCCTTTGCTGCCAATAGTTTTGCCAGTGCTGGTAATGTATGCGTAGTATCCTGCAATTAAGAGTTTGGCTTGAAGGGGAAAAATTAACTTGGATGCAAGTGAAATGTTAGAATTGGATGAAAAATTTCTCAAGGCATTAGGCCTACTTTTGAATAAATTTCACTAAATATACATAGAGAAAAAGAGATATCGACCTTTAGAAAATTAACAAAAAAATACAGATCATGACATCTAGTTTTCTGCTTGTTGTCCTCCGATACGAAGGAAAAAAGAGGAAAGCAGCTAAGAAAGAATGTTAATACAGTACAAAATGAAACATCTGCGTGATTTGGTAAACGAGGGAATTTGATTCACCGTTCCCACTTTAGGTCGCTTTAGAGCGATGCTTACCATATTTGTTTCGTAGTGTGTGATCGGTGGTAGGCCCAGTTCCATAGGCAGGTGTGCTTCCTGCAAAAATTATCCAGTCCATGTCATCAGCTCTATCCTGACTCCATGGGCAAAATGAATTTTTTCCAAGTTCATATTCAAAAGTGCATGTCGCTATAAAGAAGAAATTGGCAAATTAATGTCAGAGATGATGTTTGCAATACACTTCAAATAGTCACGGTTGTTTAATACACTTTAGAGCGCATTGCTGTTCTTGAAGCGAGGGGGCTGTAAGGAGATGGCTCTATTTGGGGGCCGTCTCTAAATCTTTTACTAAGATTAGTGAAATTGAGTAACGTACATGTTCCACTGTCTAGTTTCACACACTGGTCACCAATGCAGTTGTGCAGTTGTTCTGTCGGACCAACGCACGGCTTTCCTCCATTGGCAGGTGCAGGGCACGCACAGTCACGCTGGAAACGCTGCTTCCCCGAGCCGCAAGTTGCGTTGCATCTTGATACCGCATACCAGTAGCACCAGCCACCGTTAGTCAGAGTGCTCGCTGCATCAAAATAATAACATGCAAGAGATTCTTTTCACGCAATGGTTAATCAAGCAATTGATTTGTAGACAGAAAGAGTTCGTTTTTTCCCTTGGGCTTTTCTAAAATTAGGTGTTTACTAATGCTGATTGGTCAATTATAACCAATCATGCGCTCTCCTTATCACCCACTGTGTTCTTCGATCCGCAGTTTGAATCGGTCAAGTTTGATGAAAATCAGGTGTTTAATATGAAGGTCCTGCAACCTTTATCAAAATTGTCCCCAAGAAGCATCTTTTTTTTTTAACTTTTCTACTGAATTGCATAATGTCTTCAGCTTTTTGAAAACATCACCCTGGGTACCAACCCTTCGAAGTTTCCATTTCACGACCTTGTGTTATATCAAGACGATCTATCACGACGTATAACCAGAGGCAACTTTTACATATGGCATTACTTGAATGCGTAAATATGCTTACTCTTTTTGGTTACCCGATAGCTGGCCTGAAATCCACCCTTATCTTTAGACTGTGCACTTCTAAACTTGATAAGTAGCATGTTACCAATGGAAGTATAATTAGTTGGGTTCCGTAAAGTACTGCACAGCGTTTCAACTGGAAGTGCGGTCGATATTCCTTTCCTATAAATACGGAGGCTCTCCTTTAAACAGCGCTCCGAACTCTCGACATCTAGGGCATTGAGTTGGAAGACGATTCTCTCATCGCGAGGTGCAATTATTTGGTAGGTACATTCCACTGCTCTTGGGTGGCTGTTTGGGTATCTGGGTGAGGCGAGTGTTCCATAATCGTCGAGAAATGTATACTGGCACTCTGTTCACAAAGAAAAAAGTAAGGAAGAAAAGTAGTTGGCTTTGGATAATCAGCGGGAAATTGCAAGCTAGTACAGAAAACAACCCTCTATCTCAATACTGAGGCGCAATGCTTGGTCTTGATTCAAGAGTGAAGATATAAACGAAAAAAGCCATGATATTTATGCCGAAGTAAAGTTTCGCACTATAAAAGCATGGAAGTAGATATGTCAAGGAACATACTTGGTGGCATCACCGGACAGCTTGTTCCATAACATAAGCGTTTAAGTCGACTGTTGCCTTGGCACGGTGCACCATTGGCCTCTGGAGCTGGGCAGGCGCAGTACCGTATAATTCCCTGTGACCCGTACCCACATGTAGAATCACACTGTGACTGCTCGTGCCAGTCGCACCAACCTCCATCAGCACCTAGTCCAGCTGCATTAAATGGGTTGAAAAGGGATGAGTAAAAAACCGCAACAAACTGTCCAATTAGACCGTGAAGTGACAGACTAGCGTAAGACATTCGTAGTATGATTATGGAAAATTAGACTTCGCTTTCGAACTTAGGATAGAGGCATGTGGCCTCATACAATGGGAATAAAAAGCAATTTTAATAGCCATTTACCAATATTTGTAACTTACTCACTATATCATTGCCAAAAGAAAGTCACTTAAATCTTCCTATCAATTTGTTGATTTGTCGAGTTTGAGCTTCAAATCTTATGCATTTATAGGCCTGAAGAATGAGCTGCAGCCTTAGATAAGGCAAGGTAAGCGGTGATCTGCGGATTCGAAAGCATTTTCAAAGACGCAAACAAGTACCTGCACAATGTGTTCCATTCCATTTATGTCCTTTCTTGGTGCAGGTGCAAATTATCGATCCCTCTTTAGTTTTGCATTCTACTCGATCAGTTTGAATCTTGCCCGTTGATGGAGCATCGCTCCGATTGTTACTGCCTGAAATGAAAACAATTTATCACGTTTAGAATGGGTCTTCGATTCCCATGTCGCACATTACAGGAAATGGGCCACATAACTTATCAACAGAATATAGTTCGCACTGCATTGGTTCTTTCTCGATTTTTTCTCGGTGTTAGATTTTCTGAAAGTTAGATTTTCTGCGGCTCATTTTAATCCCGCACCTAGGGAATAATTATGGTAAAAGTTTGTTTTGAAATTCAGCCAATGCTGCCGCTTCGTGTTTACCGTGCGTCACTGAGTTGATAACTCAGAATGATAGTCATGACGCTTCTCAAGAGGTGTCTTCCAGGAAGGCCTCCATGTTGCCTGCCGTCATAAAAACTTGATCCAGCACAATGTTTCAATTTTCAAAAACATGGTAGTTTCATGCATTTAATTGGATTGAAAAACTTTTCATCAAATATTGGGTTATAGGGAATATTTCATACAGTATGTGTTTATGATGTTAGACAGGGTCACAGTCATGATGCTCTTTCGGCCTAGCAGCTCGTGATTTGAACAGAAGAAACAGGGTGCAAGGTTATTGAAGCTGAACAAAAGGCCGAACACTCTCGACTGGAGATTTGATTCCCTTTTGTAGATCCCCTATGATCTAGAAAGCACGTTTCGACGCACAAAGTCTCCGTCGGGAATGTTGCTCGTCATCCTTCAGTAACGCTTTGTTCGTTATCTTCCAGTCATGTTATGCTACACAAAAGGGATAGACTTCAATTTTGTTGAAGAACAAAACGGATTACAGGCTACTGAAATCTGAACAAGAGGTCCACTGGGGACTCGGTTCCTTGTTGTTGTTCCCTAAAGATCTTGAAAGCACACAATCAAATTACTTGCAAAGCGTTAATGCATGCAGAACAGAACATTCTAACGTGCAACCATGCTCGTAATCAAGGATGTGCCGATTAGGGGAACGTGAGGGGGGGAACCAGGAAGTTGGTCATGCATCTAGGAACCTAATGTTAATTGGGAGCTCTCAACAAATTTCCAAATGTAACTCGAATTTTCTGGGGAGAAAATGTTGTTCAAAAAAGTATACTTGGTCACTTTCTATCTTAATGGTCTGAGCACATCACTGCTCGCAATGGCCCACTTTCACCACGTCAACTGCCTTCAAGGCGCGCAAGTGCTCATTTATCGCCAGAAACTTCCCGCACTTAAGACCTTCTTCCATGAAGTGTTAAAGGCGAGTCGCCGGGGAATTAGGCAATTGCTTTCGCCTTGTTTACTTTACGATAAGCAACCCCCTGTTTACAAATACATATCGAGCTGCTATCATTTCAGATGGGACATGATTTAGTTTTTGCTACAGGCACAACAATAAAGAGCCTAATGACTTAAATGATCGATTAATTAAGAATCAACAAAACAGTGTTTCAAGAGGCTGCCACTGGTAGGTAGGCCTGAGATACAAGCTTTTCGGCAATGAACAATACCTACACTAATGTAAGAATTCGTCAAGATATGCTTATTAGTTAAATGTTAAATGTCCGGAAGTCACAAGTGACAAGACTGGGAGTGACAAGGTCTTTGGTTTATTTATAAAATGCATTTCTTCGAACAGATAAACATGATGCTTGAAAATACGTCAAACTTTTATTTGCTGAATAAAAACGTTTTTACGCGCAGAAAAATTGATACCTTTTGTAACCAGTGACCAGATAGTGACTGCCAAGAGCGCAAAAAATGTCAGTATGCAAACTGCTTTCAGAACATTTCGCAGGTTGCATGAAGAAGACTTTAAACTTCTTCCTTCTTCTTCAACTGTTGCACTGGGTCTGTCTTCAGGGTTACCTGAAGGGCTACCTTTTCCGTAAATCGCAGACATTGGTTTTGAAAAGTTAATTTCCAATTCTGAACATCATAGGAGACGAACGCTTTAAATACTGTCAAGGAACAAAAGGCTTTGTTTTACACCCACTGGCGAAAACAGGTCTTTGTTCTGGGACATTCTTTTTCCGATTTGTCTAGGCTGAGCAGCAAAATATTGCAGCCAATCGTGCAACTTTGCACGTTAGAGGTTTGATGAAAAAATGAAGAATGAACGATTGAAATTGAGGACAAGAAGTTTTAAAGGAATTGAGGAAGTTTTGAGTTTCGTTTCATCAACACATTTTTGAGTTAGGTGCTGTTTCCCAGTCAACTACGTAGAGCTTGCAATGCTACCTGAATGCAACACAAGCACGCCTTTCAGCACGCCTAATGATTAAATGTCTCTGATATCTCTTCAAAGAATGCACAGATGCCAGCTAGCCCGGCGTATTCTTTACCAAGCAAAAGATCTGTTTTGAAAACTGTTTTTGGATGTGTTGGAATGGGGGCTGCGAATACTTTGTTGGTAATGATGTAACCTATTTAAGAAAGCAGTTGATATTTCGAATTCACGTCCAAAATCGGTCAACATTCAGAGAAAGGGTGCGAAAAATGTTCCCTTGTATTGCAAGACCTATACGATAAACCAAAGACAAATATCATACTAATAGTATGTCAGTATAAAAACATGCTCAACATGCTTGCACCTTTTCCCACTATTGAATAAGGTAAATGCGAGGGATCAGTAGGGTCTAAACTCCTAATTCACGCCTCCTTTTGTACCACAATTTGCTATTTGGCACACCTTGCAATCTTAGGATAGGTGTTTGTATCTGCAATATCCACTACGCAATGCTCCCATGCGTTTTTAGCAGGACCTAACGCTCTCTTTTTGTCAGTAATGTCAATAATACGATTGTAACAAGATCCCTGTAGCTGCTGGCAAGAATGTTGTAAAATTTTAGGTACCAACATAAACCCACAAAGTACTTTTTGACGTAAAAAGCGTTAACGTTACAGATCCGAACTTAAAAATGCCTCAGATTGCTATTACTAGATTATGGCACTGAAGATTTTGCTCCAAAATAGCACTAGCATGGTAATTGTTCAAGCTAGGCAGTTTAATCCAATGAAAAAGTCCCAGTTGAAGAGTAACTGGAAATGTTGCAGTTAGGAAAAAAGGACATATGCTACCTGGAACGTTTGCAAATTATTTTTCCCTGCTGCTTACCCTGCAACACCCATATTGATGACATTTGGAAATCGATAAATGTTTCGATACCATGGCTGACCTAATTAAAACAAAGCCGCACTTGTAATGCACAAATGGAGCAGTCGGTAATACAATTCAACCTGAGGTTGTGTTTGAGAGTTGATTGCAACAGTTAACGTACTCAGGCTGGTGTGAAAAGGTGAGTAAAAAAATTCGAATGTCAAGATTAAATATAAAGATTTCAATTTGATCACATACTTTTATAATTAACCTATAAAAGTAGTTCAACCTTCAAGTTGTAATGCGTTCTTTTGCAAACGTTTGCAAACACGCTTCCCGAGTTTCGAACTGCTGACGTCAAAGTCTCGAGCGAGAGTTCCGGCTTCCAATGGAAGACAAAGGAGTCACTACACCATGTCCCCCGACTGAAAGTGAAGAGAAGTGACTGAACAGAATTACGTTACTGCGGAATGTAGGCGATGCGAGCATTGAAGTTTTTTACTCTCGATATAACAAAAGCTTGTTGTATATGACTGTCAGATGCCACGCAATGCCTCCTCACTTGATTTCTGCTCCAAAAAGTAATGCCACTTCAGCAGTCTCACTGTTCATTTAGTCGAGGTCCTAAAAGGAGATCTGCTTTCTCATGCGATTTAATAACTACTGGAAGCTCAAGTCTCAATCCAGCTCCACTGCTTTTTACAAACAGCAAATAACTGCATACCTTTAGACAATCTAATTTCCTTGAACTGCACATCTGAGTGGCAACCCTAGTGGCTATTGAAAGATTTGAAATCCTAAAGCTTTTGCTACGCTCCATCACAACAATAACCTCAGGCATAAGGAACGTATTTCTGATATCTGCAAACCTCTCAATGTATAACCGGCAATGAATTGCGTGATTATGAAAGGATATGTGTGCAATTTATTTAAATCATTATCAGGAGCGGAGATAACGAACCCACTTGAGAATCCCCCTCTAGAGAACCAGACGAGCAGACAAAAATATTCAGGGTCAAGGCCTCCCTGCTCCTATGACACCAACCAATAGATTAACCTTATTTTCAAGTTTGATATATCCTGCCCCGAACCCCGCCTGTTGTTTAATGCATCTATGAAAAGATCTATGAATAACCTGACTAGTGAAAAGATACTAGAGTGAGTAGCTCCTATTTATCAAATGGTGGCGATAAGACTGAAAGTCTTAGCTATGCCTCAGCTACAGTCTAGCCTGCATTCGCAAGGCACCTAGAAAACATGCTCATTGCAAAAACGGATGTTTGGCGCGTTAAAAAGTTGCTTGGCGCGTTAAACGGATGTTTGGCGCGTTAAAAAGTTGTTCATGACATAAAAAATGCTTCAGAAAGACCATGAAAGCATACCAAACCATGCAGGAAGCAAATTAGTTTCTTGAAATCTGACGGTGATAATCATTTGTTCAAATCTAACCATTCAATTCGTAAACCGAAATTCGGAAATCATTTTTTCCTAGGGTAGTATGTTGTTAAGGCCATGTAGAAAGAAACAGAAGGAAGTTTATAAGTAGAAAGAAAGGGATCGAAAACCACGGGATAAAACCTCTTCAATACAAATAACTCCGTCGATCTACTTATTAATGAGAGCCTTCTCATACACCGTGACAGACCTTCGCTTTTGATTGTTTACCTTTTTTGCGGCTTCTCTCGCAACCTGTTTGCCCCTTTTACGTACAGCTTTATCACGTGGTTTTTGATCCCTTTTGTTGAACTGATGTATTTATTTTTTTGCTCGCCAGTTAAATAACACTGAAGATGACTCTGGATATAGTCAAAAGTTTGTGTCACTTACTGGATTTGCCGTCTAATGGACTTGTCTTTTATATCGGATATGCCTAATTAATTTATTCTTACCAAGAAGTTGTCGACTATCTCAACAATATGGACTTTATATTCGTAGTTGTTCTCATTATGAAACTCTTCCACAAGCTGCGGTTTCCGAAGTCACAATCTATCAAAGCTAAATATTGTCTTTTTCCGTCCCGGTGGTTCTTTGAAGGAGAAAATGAAATGGCCTTTGAATGTTTTCATCAAAGTTAAACATTTTTAACAACACACAAGACAGACAAAACCCCAAGGTATGGATAATAATGCCGTAAGCAATGGGAAAAATAAAAAGCATAAAATTGCATTGCTGTCTTCACGAATGCCTATAAACTTGTAACATTTCTCACAATCTCCTTTTTGTATCAGCAGAAAATTTACTTCCGCAAACGAGAAAACGATAACGAGGTTCGCTTACGTTTCACTGGAGATTGGTAGGCCAGCCTGCAAAAGCAACAGTGTGCTTATGAACTTCATGTGTAGTTGACTTTGTGGCTTTATGACAATGGATCTGGCTAACGAAGAAACCTTTTTCCATCTGGGACAACTTCTTTGTAAAACTTTATTATGGGTATTAATCTTTGTACTAATCATGCTACCTTTGGTGTTGTTGCTGCAAATTCAGCTGAGACGTCGAACAAGGGGGCGCTTTGCTTCTCTATGGACATGCCATTCAACAGTTGGGCCTCCAGTTGTGGTTGGATTTTTTCATCCTTACTGCAATGCTGGTGGTGGTGGTGAGAGGGTTCTTTGGTGTAGCATTCGAGCATTGCAGAGCCGGTACAATTTTGTTCAGTGTGTCGTGTACACAGGTGACTGTGGTTACACCCCTGAAGAAATCTTGGATAGAGCTAAAGAAAGATTTAACATCAATCTACACAAACCTGTTCACTTTGTTTTCTTGGAAAAACGGCGATGGATCGAGGCTGAGATGTGGCCATATTTCACATTGTTAGGCCAAAGTATAGGCTCAATGCTTCTTGGAGCTGAAGCTTTGTTCAAGTTTGTTCCTGATGTATACATTGACACTATGGGCTATGCATTCACATTCCCAATTTTTAAGATCTTTGGGGGCTGTAAGATTGGCTGCTATGTTCATTACCCGACAATTAGCACAGATATGCTAACAAAGGTGAAAAGCCGTGAGATTAGTTACAACAACACCAGTGCAATTTCCAGGAGCATCATCCTTACCAAGGGAAAGTTATTGTATTACAAGATATTTGCTCTATTTTATGGAATTGTGGGTAGATGTTCATCGGTGACAATGGTGAATTCGTCTTGGACTTACAATCATATCCTTGAGATATGGAAAAAGCCAAGTTGTATGTCAACAGTTTACCCACCTTGTGATACTGAAGAGTTTTCATTGATGGAAAATGTTTCTGAGTATGAAAAAGTAAAGGTGATTGTCTCTGTTGGCCAATTTAGACCAGAAAAAAACCACCAGCTTCAGATAAAGTCCTTTGCAAACTTTCTACAAAATCAAGATTCTGATTGTAGGCATCTTTACAGACTTTCGCTTGTTGGAAGCTGCAGAAACAAAGAAGATGAACAGAGAGTTGATGATTTAATGAATTTATGCAAGGAATTGAAAATTTCAGAATATGTTAACTTCCACTTAAATATTCCGTTTTCAGAGTTAAAGGATATCTTATCAAGGGCGTCAATTGGCATCCACACAATGTGGAATGAGCATTTTGGCATTGGAGTTGTTGAATTTATGGCATCTGGAGTCATTGCTTTGGCCCATGATTCTGGGGGCCCAAAGCTAGATATTGTGACCACCTGGAATAGAGAGAGAACTGGATTCCTTGCTTCTGATGAGAGTGGTTATTCAACATCGATTTTTCAAATAGTTCAGAGAGGAAGAAATGAACGTGAAAAAATCAGGCAAAATGCAAGGGAATCTGTTCAAATGAGATTCTCAGAAAAGATTTTTGAACGCTCATTCTTGAAACACACAGAAGCTCTTCTAAGATGAACCTGATGCTTATAATTTGACAATATTTTCATTAGCTGTGAGTTATATATCCTTGCTCACTTGGTAATTATGTCAGCATCCATGTGACTTATTGCAGAAAACTTTATTTTAAACATGCCATTTTGTTTACACAAAGATCTTTATTGGATTCATGACCATTCTTGAGCATATGGCTTTAATATTTTTATTATTAGATGAATGGAAACTGATGATAAATGATGAAAGTTGAATGGGCTAATGAATTCTTAGGAAGAACTAATAAAATGGTTGGTGTTGAGTCATTCATAAACATGCTGCTATGGGATGCTTAAAAAGATGTTTTCCCAATGAGGTGTGATGGACTTATTATTTTCTTAGGATGGTTTCTTGCTAGAGATAAAGTCAAATATTCTGACTGTAAATACAAAATGATCTTTGCAACAGATATCCATAACTTTTTTCTTTGGTAATGCTCAGCAATAGATTATATTGCTTTTTGACATTGAATAACAAAAACTTAGAAGAGTTAGGACTACATGGGAGGTGTTTGAATTTTATACCATGAGAGATTCACATATCTTTCAATGGAATAGATATTCAGAATTCAGGGTCAAATTATGTCCACTTCTTACATTAATTATGTGCATGATACAACCTCATCATTATATTGGGATATGTAATTGCATGTAATAAGCATAGAGTGGTATTTGACTTGACATTATTGACAAATAGAATAGAATGGTTCATTTACAAAATGTTCAGACAAGGATTTTTGAGCTTTTTTTTTCTCAAAAAGACTTGTTCTTCAAAACATTGGATGATAATGTAACCAAACAAAACCCCCCTCTGCTTCCTTCTTTAATGATTCTTGGTCAAGTTTCTGAGTTTTCAGCAAGACCTGTCACAAAGAAAGGAATGAGAATTTTTTTTATAGCGTTTTTGCTACCTTGAGAAGTTATGGAGAAAAAACTAAGCCTGGGAATTACCCTGGGAATGCCCTCAAAAATTAGAAAATACTTAGCTACAGCATTTGGAATGGCTACAATAAGGTTTTAGCTTCAAAGGCCCATCAATTTTCATACATTTTCCTGACCCAAAGCCACAAGGAAATGAGGACCTGAAATCCTGTGTCTATTTGGACTTGCATTTTTTGAACTGTCTCATATTCATATTTCATAATTTGAATATTAAACATACAACATTTATTGTAGAAACCATTCTCCAATCTAGGAAATTAACTTCACAATTGGCAAAAATACACTAGGCTGCAAATTAACCTATATTCAAAATTTACTTTTCGCTAAACAGTGAAACAAAAAAGTGTATTTTGTGAGAGATCCATAGCGAGATAGAAAATCGATGACGTCAACCTTGATCGAAGAATAGAGACAGTGAAGTCATGTACCTTATACTGAAGAGAGCGTTACAATAGAATTTTCGGACAAATTGCACGAATTTGGAGATGTAAGCAAATTTCACAAATTGTTGACCGTTCTTTGAACTACACAAGAAAAGCCAGGGGCGTTGTTGCTTTGCGGTTGTTGTGGTTCCCTCGACGACAGATGGCGACGACAGGATCGATTCTCAACCAATCCGCTCAGAATTTTACAACTTCAACAGGTTTGTTACATAAGCACTTTTATAGAAGCTAACTACGTGCGTGAATTATTTATTCATATTCAGGTATCGCAGTCAAGTTCCTCACCAAATTTTTTTTTAAAAATACTGTACATTTTGGTTGGGGTACAATTTTTAAAAAGCTGCGAAACTCTGTGTATTTAACTTCAGCCAAGTTTGCAGAGGCTAGACACTTAACATTAAAAGTTACGAGTGAAATTTTCGAAATTTTTTCAAAACCGCTCTTGAAGTGACGTTTGTATTTCAGATGTATACGATCATAAATCGTAAACTTTAGGCCCGAGAGAATAAGTCGTAAACTTTAGGCCACTCCAAGATCTTAACGGCAGTAGCCTAAACTATCCGTAGTTTTTCTTGGGTGGCTGAACGTCATACCTTATAGACTAACAGATGTTCATTAAACACAGCACAAAGCCAATATATTCTCATATTTAAGGACATGCAGTCTGCAATTATTGTTGCTGGTGTTCTCATATTAAGAAGATTTTGAGAACGTGGCTTTTCCACAGGGCATAGTTCAGGTTGTTCAGGTCACTTTTGGCTTTTACATGCTACGGCAGGTGCGGAAATGCAGCACAATACATGCGTTTGTGAAGCTTCTAAAGTCCTTAAATTACAAAGAAGTTGCAAAATTGACAATCACAAAGAAGTTGCAAGAAGTCGAAAAGGGATTTTGAATTTACAGTGTCTAGATTCATGGAAATCATAAATTAACACGTCAATGCAGTTTTAGATTGAATCTTTTCCTTGGGCAAAATTTCATTTACAAGCAGTTTTAGGGTCATATTGACCACCCTTCTTAGGGAACTTAACCAGGTAGTACCACAATGAAACTCTCAAGCTAGTACACACAACGTTTGTTAAAAAAATATAACAGAATGTATGGTTCTACCTGTGCCTTTTGAGAGGGAAGGCCAATATAAATACTGGTGGTTGTGAGAAATTTGGACCTGGGGACCATGGTATATCTCCTAAGGCAAGGGTGAATGTGAGAATGTTTTAAGGAATCTACATGCTTGAAAACCTGATAGGGCCAAATTTCAATAACAGAGCAAAAACCATTGGATACTACAAATAATTGAAAACATGCAGAACTGAAGCTTCCATTTTCACCACTAAATTGGGCAGGACTCATGTCTTTTCTAATGCCCATAAAATCTGAACTAATGGGAATTTGCAAAAAAATTGAAATTGGTAGCAAGTCTTCTAGTTGTAACTGCAATATGCTGAAAGAATGTCATGTAATTCTGAGATACTTCAGAGATGGTATCAAACAACATATTCCCATGAAATGTTGTATGGAATTACCATATGGTTTGTTTAGATGGATCAGCAGACCTTTCGCTTCAAAATCTTGTGGCTGGTCTGGCCATTCAGTCCTTTTTTATTACCAAAATTAGGTGTGTGGCAAATTGCACATGTGAATTAGTTTGCATGCGTGATCACATTAGTAAGAAGTTTTTTGAATATTAACCAGATGAAATTGGTAAAAGGAGCAAGAAAGATAAAAACCACTTAAATTTGTGCAAGAGCAAAGCTCAATTCAACCAATGAATAAAGGATAAAATTTCCTTGTCAGAAATACTTGGGTATTGTCAGAATCGTGATCATGTCAGATCATTTGTGTGTTGAGATTTTTTTATGGTAGTGGCAATGAACATGACATATTGTTCCTCTGATTTTGAAGGACTAAGGGTAGTCAGCAGTATTTTTCAGTGCTTCATTTTGAATTTGCTTATCTTAAATGATTTAAAAATTATTGTTACAAATGTTTTCCACTAATTTATATGTCTATTTGTCTTTTAACAGTTAAAGGAAGTTTGATTGAATTAACATTCAACATAGTTTACTGTGTTGCTTTGTATCTGTTGGTTCCTGCATGATTGTACAGATCTGGTGAAAGTCTAGCCTGTTTAACTTTATTGAGTAAAAGTTCCTGGGCATTGTTTTCAATTAATTAGTTTTTGAAAACTGCTTATATGCTAAATCTTTGATTTATAACATGCATCCAAAAATTTATCAAAATTAAAAATTTATTTGCTTCACAACAGGTCTGAATAAGCATTGACCATTAAAAAGTATGATTCCCGCACCAATTCAACAAGGTCAAAGACCCTGGGATGCTAAACGAAAAAAGCGTGTTGCATTTGTAGTAGTGCAAATCCTTGGTGGTATTGCGATTGCCGTTTCTGCAGGTGCTTCTATTGGAGTATCTGCAGGTACCTTCTCAGAGCCATATGGAATTGGTGGAATTTTTGCAGGGATGGTGGTAATAAGAATGTTATTTTTCTTCCAACTTGTCACATCATTTCTACCAGAAAAATTTAAAGTCAAGTAGAACTTTCCAAAAAATTTGTGTGTTTGATTACTTTTGTAACAGAGGGAAGAGCACATTATTTTTTCTATGAATATAAAGAGTTTTTCAGCTTGAAAGGAATTTATGTACTCCAATTTATAATGACTCTTGAACTTGAACTCCAGTTGACACAAAATGCAATAAAAGAAAATAACAATCATCAAACACATGTTAATTAATCTAGCTGATGATTAGATATTTCCATAAATATATTATCATATTCCAAATCTAGACCATATTTGTTGGATGCATGGGCTCTAATACTTTGCGAGGATATGAATATCGACCTGGGGTGAGTATCTTCAAATAATCTTTGCTAGGTTGCCTAGTTTTATAATTAACTTTCTAACTGTTAACTGTTAATTAAAAATAGCACAAAGAAATATTCAGGTTAGCATAATAGCAGTAAAAATTGGTCTCATGTATCCCATCATCAAGAAGCCTATATAGACAAGATCTCCATTTTCAAAAGAGTGTTAATTTATGTTATTTATTTGCCGTTAGGATGGACTTTTAGTGTACCTTAGTCTACTGAATCAACTTCAAATTAGAGGAGGTGCAAGGTAAACTCTAATATAAGCTGGTTCTACATATCTTCTGAAACTGCTTAATGTATTTTTTCACTGCTTTTGTATCACTAAATTCAAACCTTGATTGGCTTGTACTTACTGAATGTATGTGCACTAAACTTCGACAGCATTGGGAGCCATTTGTTAAAAGTAGTCTATGTAAAACATTACCTAATGTAAAAGTGAAGTTGTTACTATGTTTTGATTGGTTGAAATATTTTCAGCTTTGAAGGTGATAATTCCAGACTTTATAAATACTTAAATACTATATTTGGTACAAATGATACAAAACAATGCACAAACTCAGAGATTTAGTTGTGAATGACCTGTCAAAATATGCAAATGGCAATCTTTATGTTGTTGCCTTGTTTTTTGACACCCAATAACTACCATGGGCAGTAGAAGATTAATGTATGCTACATGACTTTTGGTAATATTTAGCTTTTTATCAGCTTATAGCACATATTGTTGGATGTTGCATTGCGTTATTGGTGCAGATTATTGCGTTCGGCCTTGCAATAAAAGATACCAAACGAGGAGGAACTTTGCATTGTACCTGGCATTCTGGATGCGAAAGGTACAACGGAGCTCCAGCCATTGCTCTTTGCATCATTCTTGTGATTGTCATATTCATCACCATTTGTGCAATTATTTGCAATGCTAAAGATCTCAACGCGGAATCTCAGACGCAAGTGAGTTTATTCAAACTTAGCAAAGTCGTATTTATTTATTGGTTCTTCGAGTTTTTTGCCGTGTTTCGTTTGGCTGTTTTATGTTTTATGAGATTTCTTCTATGTTCCACTTTTTAATCAATTCTGCTTTCCTTAGTGCAACTTATTAGGTTTTCAGCAATTACTGTTTCTACAAAGACCAAGGCAAAAATCCTTTCACCTCTTATTCCTTTGTATGACTGTAATCTATGGCTTAATTGGATAGTTGTCGGATTCCTTTCACATTTCACCTGGAAACAGTTTCGATAGATGACTACTTCAAATTTTTTACCGCTGTTTTGACGCATTTGAAGTGTGACATGATCGCCTCATTATCAAGGTGTACCAAAATTCTCTCGCGTCCTCTAATGCACGGCACCTGGCGGACAACAATTCGCTGCCTTTGTCAAGTTTCTCCAAATGCCCATGGGCGAGTGAAGGTCTTTTGATAAGGTTGGGTAGTAAAGAAAGAATGATCGCTCTTACCCAATGCTGCCTGTGTTTAGTTCCGACTCGAAGGCGCCGCTTTTCTTTCTAGGCTGCTGCTCTTAATAGCGGTCAAGTACAGCATCCTTCAGCTGCAGCGGTACCCCTGACGTCACCATATCCGTCACTCAACCAAGCCGGAACTTACCAACAGGTCCCGTACACACAACCGGCCCAGCTGCCAATGGAACCTGGTAACCAAGCATCTGCGCCACCATTTGCTCCAAACATGGGACCTGCATACCCAGAGCAGGGAGTTATGCAAGGCCCCGGTGTCAATACCTATTATTCTTTAGACCCAGGTTTGCCCCCAGTAGGGGATCAAAACTTACCTCCGCCACCGTCTTATAACGAAGCTGTTGCCCATGAAACAAAGCAGTGAAAATGAAGATGCACCAGCAAGGATGCATCTTTGTTGTAAGTTGCCTGTAAACGTTAGCCATTTTGAAAACGGATTTTTTATAACAATGGGAATTTGTCGTTTGGCTGGTTTTGTGGAGCCGGAGGTACTTTTTTGGACATGCATTTATCAATACTTTTACATATATAGGCACAAAATGGTATCAAGTAATATATTTTAATTTGGTCATTATTTAGAAGAGCATCGCATTTTACTTTTTACTGCCAAAAATCGTAAAGTAGATTCAAAGGGGGTGTACGCTGATATTTATCAACTACATAGTTTTGTTAGTATCTTCATAATCAAGTCGTAGAATCTAGTTTTTTAAATGACTGTTTAGATATTAAGGGTGAATTTTGTACCATAGGGATGTTTCCTCCTTTTGCACCTATTTTTTGTCCATCATTTCAATTATTAGTGTTGGAATATTTGTAAAAGGGATCTACCTGTAGAAATAAGAACCCATGAGTTTTAAAAAATCGAATTATAAGTCTAATCACTATTGCATATTTTAAGAGGACTATAGAAAAGCAATTTAGCTAGAAACATATAGTAACTAGTGGTATCACATATACTAGCAACGAGCATGGAATCATTGCTTCACTGCTCAGAGATTAAGGCTTATTTAATCAAACATCCACTCAGTCCTGCTCCAATCGCTCTTCAAGCTCTTTAGTTAAGCTACATTGCACATCTCCCATATGCTTCCCAAGCCTAAATTGTTTTAGCTTACATTTTACATACATGCATTGAAGCTAAATACATTTTTGCAGCCAATTCTTGAAGAACGCTTGTCTCTCGCATGAATGATTTTTCTGGGGTGGGGGGTTGGGGCTGCCTGAATGTTGGCATTTTCGCCAAGTTCTTTTGTGGGTTATGTTGAGCAGCATTTTTTTTGAAAATAGCGATTCTTGTTTATTATTCATGCGACTTTCATCCATTGCACCAAATCTCCATCGTCTCCCACAAAAACTCAATGCATGGGGTTTTCTGTGATAATTTTACACCCAGAGACAGCTGATTGGCTAATCCGAGGCTCTGCTCGCAATAAAAACCGCGATACTTCAAACCAACGGTTTAAATCGGAGATTATAGAAAGTAACAGACTTACTGAATCGACTGTTTTCTATAGTTGTGTTTGGAGTTTCTGCCGTTGAACATGCCCTTACATGAAAGGGTTATCAGGAACGATCTTTTCTTGCCTGGCATAATGCTTTGCAATAGGATATTAGCAGACGCGCCAAAGGAGGGCGACCTAGTCGGACTGTCTGCTAGCCAAACAAGGCTACCTAATTTGCAAGCAACACATTCGCCGAGTGAGTATTGTTGAATTTCACGTGTGTCCTGGGTTTTTACTTCTCTGTAGAAGTCAACAGGCTGCTTTGATTATTCAGTCTTTCGGTCTGGTTTCCTAACAACGTCTTCGAGGCTTTTTTAGAACAAATGCTACTGTTAATTCATGAACTTTGCATGTGTGCGATTGTCGTATGAGCCCCGGGTCGCTATACCTACGCAGTGTTTCACCGAATAGGTATGGTTGTGCCACGAAAGCCTGAGGGGTAGTTGATACTCCGGTTCAAAGCATCAAAACACAGAAGTCACCACTGGTAAAATGATGGGTTTGGGAGTTTAGAAGGCTTTAGTAGTGAAGTTGTTTTGTTTTGTGCCGTAACATATTATATTAAACCGTTATTTAATAGGACCAAATATTTCATTTTATTAATTTCAACTGCGATTTTGCTGCTGGATTTGATGTTGCCCACTTGGTGAACCGTTGACATTAGATTTAGCAGATTTGAGCTTTCGTTCCGTATTTACTGGAAAATTTGGAACGGAAACTTAATATTGCACGAGTGTTCTTTAAAATTTGAAACGCCATGTCTCTTGAAATTGAAACTTCTTGTAATTGAAAATGGTCTGAAATCAATGCAATCAATGAAGGTTTGCGATTTTCTTAATCACCGTTTGAGCTGAAGATAAATCTAGTAAAATCAACTTTGTGTTTGCATCAATAATTAAACCAATGAGCTAAGGTTGAGACAAGCTGTTGCAAAGGGTTTTGCTCCTTCGTAGTCGATACAGTCATAACTATAAAGTAGAACATTTTTAAGAATGTCACCTCCAAATGAAGCACCACACGAATTAAAGAAGCGAAGATGTATCTGGCAAGAACCTAATGGGCGTTTAATAAGCCTTTAGAGATACTTAACCCAGTCCAACACATCATTTTGTTTCCCACGCAGAATGAATTATCTGTCGAAATTCCCGCGTAAAAATGCTCTCGCCCAACACAAAGACTGCGCGCATTCCATACTGCCTGTCGTAACCGTATGATAATTATGCTAATTTATGAAGCTGTCTTGTGAGCGAGTGCATCTAATGACATCATCGACCTACGTTCGCAAGAAAAAGCTCATAATTGTGTTTGGAATTCTGGTCTTGCCTAATACCCAGTCACTTACAAAACTCTTGCTTTTTGGTAATCTCTTTGCAGCAAAGCATAGTTGGATTCATCTGCCTTCTCCATTCCTGGAATCGGTGATTAAAAATGCCAGTTAATCAATTAGGGAATGCAAGAAAATGCTGTCGCGAACGAGAGCAACGACGACTTTTCGAACATAGCTCGGTAGCCTAAACTCGATGGCCTAATCATGCGGTTTGGTTGACCTGGAAGAAATAGATCTACTTGTGCAACTTTCGTCATTCAATACCATGATATGGCCCACACCTTTTGTGAAACTGCTCTTGCTTCATCGACAGTGCTTCGAATGGCAACCCTGTGGCCCTGCAAACGCGGTCCATGCGTAGAACCAGAAAAAGCCTGACCTTAAATATCTTCTTAATCCAAATAAGGGTCTCCTGCTCAGCTTGCATGCAACGGCCATGGGGTAGAGGGTTGGCACACGATGATGCATGGAGTTTGTAATCTCAATTCAGTTTATTGCAATTAAGGCAGCATTGTAGACACTTTATTTTTGTTTTAGCCTTGAGTTTTTTTTTTCTGGATCTGTCAAGATGGTAATGTACTCTAATCTTTAAAGTAATGACTGTTCATTTCATGAAACTGACTGATTTTAAAAGAACAAAAGCGAGAACGTTTCTTTAAATTATTACCAAATATATGCATCAAGACAACGATCTTCTTGCAGTTGAAAATAGCCTGAATGACGATGCTGAGCTAAAGAGCAAGCGAAAAGCTGGCAGCAGCAAACAGGTTTGTAAAGTAGTTTTATCTGTTTAGAGTAGATTAGTGCCAATCGATTAGGTTGCTTGAGTGTAACAGGTAGAAGGGCCTACGTCAAGGCAGTGATCTTGTGACTATTCGATACGATAGTAATAGTTACTCTCCACGGTTTGATGCTCTGATATCCAGAAAACATGTTGGTTGTCAGGGAAGGCCGTATTGCTGTTTGCTTGTAAATGACTCTTATGAACCATGAGCAGATTCGTCCAATATAGGGAATTCTCAATTCGAAATCGCATCATCATTTCACATCACACTATCCTGGATGCAGTGATTGGAAGATTAAATTCGATTTTCACGCAAGTAGCATTATGCACGAGGTTTCTTTTGAATAAGCCTGGCAGCTTATCATTGCTCTTTAGAGACAGGAGGACCTGAAGAAATCACTGGAATTTGTGAACATTGTGGACAATCCACCTACCGAACTGAAGTTCTTGTCAAAAACTGACGTGAGGGGGACACAACAGGTCAGTCTGCTTATCCTAAAGTTGATGTTCTTATCAAATTCTACATTGCTACTTTTAAATTCTTTATGAAAGTAAGTGCCTATTGCAATGTTGGCATTTTAGATAACGAAGTCACCTGTCAGCATTTATTTTCACAATTTATTTTGAGTGGTCTACTGTAATGCAATTTTCTTTCGACTCTTGGGAAGTATCATTCGCAGAATCCTTTTCAATGGAAGATGAAATGCCTTAAATGCCAGTATTCTTTTCAATGATGATAAGCAGAAGGATTTATCGTGGAGCCTAATGACTGAAAGCAGACTTAATTCTATCTTCTTAACTTAACAGGCAGGCCAAGACATATGCCACCGTTGGTTGGAACGCATTGCAAGATCAATGCACGTAAGTCCGTTATTGCAGTTTATGTGAGGTTTGTTTTAAGCCTCGCATCCCTTAACCTATTCCAAAGGGCTGCAAGGGAGGAGCAATCGTGATTGGCATGCTATGCTGATCATTGGTGCACGTGAAGCTATCAACGTTAAACAAGCCGTCTGTCTGTTTGGCTTAGTGTGTGTCTTTGCGCTTCAGAAGTGCCTATTTTAGCAGTCTTACTTTAATGCAATCGCAGAAGGAGCCACTTTACTATCTTATAAGAATTTCAGTGTTTACACATACCTTTTCTATGTAGACAGAAATCGTTCATCTTTTCATTTGGTTTCTTCTAAACAGTATGAAGAATGTAATGGTTATTCGTCATTAACGGACTCAAAATTGTTCCACTGCTTTGACTTTGGTGGTCCGCTATAGATAATCCTTTCTGGCTATTTGCTGAATTTCAGAGTTTATGCATAGCCAAATAGAAAGGCTCGACTTTATTCTGTCCCGTTTGGTTTGCGTACCGCAGCTTCTTGTCTGGTGAAAATGGGGCTAAATTGACACTTGGTACCAGGTTTTTTAAATTAATGCAAGAACAGTAGTGTAGGCAAAGTGCGCCCCCCTAGGGGAGCCACCCTCAGTTCGCACGATGTTCCCCGATATCTCGAAGGGCCACCGCTGATGGAAATTTCTTTTTAATCGAAAGCCCAATTCATTGCCGCTATGTCCAGACATTACAAATCACACGATAGATAGATTCAAGTGAATTAACGACTTGATACCTGTAAATGCTGCAGGTTATCACAGTCTAGACGAATGTGCTTGAAATTTACCACCTGAAAGTTTCCTTGATAGACTGGATGTAAATCTTTCTTCCTGATTGGAAATCAAAGTACCCCCGAAAACCATATTGTCATTAAGCCGTTATAGCATCATCTAATCTTGAATAATGGCTATTTATTTACTTATTTATCAAGCTAATTAACTAATTATAACAAAATTGTCAATCAGCAAGTCTATGCTAACTGGTTGATGCTCACAATACCGGCCGAAATCAGTTGTATGTTTCTCCCCCACGCATACCTCAGTTGTTTTTCATGCCAGTCTGCAGTGGTGCAAATGAGGCTGTGACTATGCTCGTCGAAGCATTGTATCCCATGTTCAAACCAATAACTGGTAATCATGAATTTATGATTAAGTAGCTAAAACTGGTTTTGTTGTTTTATTCCTTTTTGTGGCCACAGAATTTCGCTTCATGAATTTTTAGTTTTGATTTCGCGAAGACTTGGCTAATCTCATTAACCTATAAACAAAGCACACGAGATTATTTCACGCATATGTGCCACGACATAGGCAAATTATTCACCATCTCATTTATATTTAATGTTCATCTAGGACCAAATAAAAGAGAAGGAGGCACCCTTGAGCCTTTCAAGAGAACAGGAACATATGCAGCACAGGAATTCGGAAGAGAACATCGACTTTGACGGAGATCAAACAATACTCGAGCTTATGAGCATTACAAGTGCTGACATGAGTATGGCAAAGAGCGGATCAGAGGAATTACTTCTCAAGCCAAAAATTAGTGCGATTAAGCACAGCAAAGACTTATTGCAGACCCCGAAATCACCCAGAAAGCCATGTACAGGAACTTTTTTGAGTCAGGGCCTTGCAAAAATTGCAGTAGAGAGCTTCGATTCGAGAGCTGAAACTTTAAACAAAAACAGCTCATACGTGAAGTCTGAAGAAGGCAGCTGTTTTGACTTTGTTGCTAGAAGGATCGATTTGGTAAAGAGACTTGACGTGACGCACAAGACAGACCGACGAAGTGCTCAGTCGAGGGTATCTTGCGAATATGACATAACTGTTAATCTTTTAAAGGGAAAGTGTTGTAATGGGCTCCACTGTGAGCACGCAAATCAGGGTAAGGATGCTAAGAAGGGAAAGGTATGTGGCAGGTTTGAGAAAAGGTTCAAATCTGCACCTAAGGAGCGAATAAGTGCCTCAAACGAAGACATTTTGCAGGCTAACAAAATTAGAATGTACCCTTTCTATGAAACCAAATGGAGCAAAGAGGAGACCAGTAATGAAGGAGTAAAGCACGTCAATAAATCTGCTGAAAAGTTGGATCTATGTCGTCAGCTTAAATGTGAAAGCAAGAAGGCAGTTGTTCGCGAGGAATGGACAAGTTCGAATGACGTGAATGCGAATCTTAAAGTCTCATCTCTACAGTTGACAACAAAACAACGTATATTCGAGAATGCAGAGACAACAAGAAAACCTGAAAATCAAGAAATCAAAGCCGTTGATTCGGAAATCAAAGTGATGAAGATATCCTGCCCACAGAGCAACAGCCAAGAGCCGGTTGAAACCGAGGCTGGGGACCTTTTGAGATGCGGCCTGGATTTGTACAATCTCCTGACGATGAACTCCGTCTCATTGAGAGAGACAATGATTTTATTAGCAAGAGTGACTGCAAGCTCCCAGCTACTCTCCAATGAACAGATCTTGCGATTGATGAAAAATGGCGATATAAACATCGGCAAATTCCTTATTATCAGAAAGCTTCTTCTTGCAATTCACCCTTTCAATTCGAAATCGGTGACGGGGAGTTTCGTGGTGCGTCCTCGAAAAGAAATTCTGTCCCTGCTCACTGCGGTGCTGGAGTTCATTGATCGGTGCGAGAAGATTCTAAAGCAAGAGAAGAAGTCTTCTCTTCCCCAGCAACTGGCCGAGTTCGACGCCGGTGTGGACTGCATAGAACGAGGCATGGTTGTTGGCAAAATGCCTTCTCTCTCGGTCACTGGATACAACCATGGCTGCAAAACCAACCAAACAGTTGTTAATGACGACACAAGTCTCAAGGATAAAAAGAAAAGACTTCTTCTGCGGTCAAAGAAGCTTTCTATAAAGCGAGGTATGATTTGACGCATAAGCCAGCCATAATTGGCAATCTAATTCCAAGCTTTATGTAAAAGCAATGCCTGTTGCAAATCCCTAATTGGTTCGTGCACTGCTTTGCACACCATACATCATATTGTCGTCAATTAGTCAGAAATGCTAATCCAGTCGGCGATTACCCATAATGAAGTCCGGGACAACGTATTGGTGAGGCTAAGAGTTTAACCAGAAACTGAGGCATCGTCACAGATATGCTTTTTAGAACAAATGAAAGCTAACTGCTATTGAAGTTAGCTGAAAGTATCTTATGCTTTATCGTGACTTTTTTCTTAGAAAACACAGAGGAGCATTTGGAGCGAAAAGCAATTTCAATTGCGTCACTGCGAAGGAGCATTCTCGTAAATGCCATGGACCTGGCCACTAACAACGTATGAAGTCCAACGATACCTGATATATCTCAAAGTTTCACATTTTGCTTTTCGAAAGGGTTATGAAGGCGAAAAGCGAAAGATATATGTTAAGGGCAATACAAGCATCAAACAATTGTGTAAACCTTTGGCCTTAGCTTTGGTCTTTGCTTTTGACTTCGAATTCTCACCTCTCGAATTTGCGATTCTAAATTTTGCGAACTCTCGCCTTGTTTTGAATATATTAAATCCCTTCTTAGCCACGTTAGCCGAGTTTTACCGTCAAAGGTAGTATTTACGTCACCATTTGCGCGACAATAATCTACTCAGTGTATAATCTGGCAAGTGCCAAGAGGTAGACTAAACATGTCTCATAATTGCAGTGTGTTACCTGTCTGGAGATTTAATTCCACTTTTGTCAACTTATCTTTTGCATTCCTTAATCATTTTATTTCTAGGGATGGAGAAGATCATATCTCTTGAGGAAAAGGTAGAGTTTTAGGAATTTCTTTACAGAAAATTGCAGAGGCAGCTGTCAAAAAAATCTCGGTTTTTGAAATCAGCAATTTCTGACGAGACTTTCGTGGTTATCTTTTATCAGCGCATATTATGCTGATTTGCTCTAAACCACTTTAAGGTCCGTGGTAAAGATTGAGATAGCTTTATGGTTAGAGAAGAAGAACAGTCACTCTCATGATTGCAAAAAAACCAGACTATTTTGTGTCTACGGGTGTCTTTCCATTGATGTCTATTTTCTCAATTACGAACCATTAGTGGTTGATGCCAGGTTTGTCGTGGAAAGCTTGGTATGTGAAAACTGATGCGCGCAAAGCACCACGAGTTCTCGTGCTTCTTCTTTCGGTGCCTCAATGATGATCTCCAGAAAGAATAAAAACTAGCATCTTAGCCAAGTTATTTCGTAATCAGGCAACTTGATCTGAATTTCAAAGAGATATTTGAATTTTCTTCAGATACCTACCTAAAAAGAAAAAGATAAAGTCACTTTGTCTAACCGGATTTAAGGTTTGTCGAAATTGTTTTTTTTCTTTGCAAACATCTCATTTTCAACTCGCTTCTAAATCTTTTAACGCTCTTTAATGAATTTTTGACAATCATAGATTTATCCAGGCCACCTGGTGTTGGCTATTCTCCAAAAACCAGTGCATTGAAAGAAAAACTCTTTTGCCATCTGCCGGGTTGCCCTGCTCGATTATTTCGAAATCGGTTTGCAAACATTTGCAGTAGATGGTCACTCAAACGAAGCAGTATTTATCACGTGCAACTTTGAGGGCGTCCAGAAAATCAATTAGTTATATCATATTAGGACCATTTAACTCATGAAATCTTTCATCAAACTCAATTTTGAAAAGCTTGCTCCGTTTAGCTTCAAGTTAAGGAGACGAACCTTCGACCCTTTTCTGCCCTCCTAGATTTGAATCCACACCCTTTTGACATGGAGTGTTTATTTGTACCTGCTTTTGTATAGTTGAAACTGCAAAGAAATGTGCAATATTGACTTCAACCGGTACCTTCTAATCCATCCACTTTTCTGACTGTGTACAGATTTGACAACTTTTTATTCAGCATGTCAATACATTCACTGTAAGGAAAAACCCTCAGAGAGCGCAGAATGGTGAAAATCATCCTCTGAAAAACACACCGCCTTCGAGAAATTCGGTCAGTACATCCTTTGAGTCGGATGAGCTACGTGACTTCCACGTGCCAAAGGAACAATCGGTGTTACAGGAACTTCAGGCAAATGAAGATTGGATGGAAGAGCATTCACAGGAAGGGACAAAATACGACCAAAATGCAATGGGCGCAGAGAACGAAACGCAGGAAAACCTTTTAAAGAACCAGCGACCGAGATCAAGGGGTACCAAAGGTCAGAGGTCAAGTCTTTTAAGGTCAAGGTTCACCTAGAAAGCAGTAAAACAAATATTTTACGTACGTCTTCATGTGACTAAGATGGGAGTTGTTTTTGTAATGATTTTAGGAATGCAGGCAAAATATGTTCAAAGTCATCAGGGCATTTGTATAATCAATTGAAAAAGATATGCTCAAAAGGTAAATTGTTGTGCCAGTCTGACGAGCAGTTGTTTGACTTAAAATCTGACCTGAACTGACCCGAAGGGCGAGTTTTTCAACATTCAAATTTGTTAGAACAAGCAGAGTAAGGTTGGTGATGTTATCTCTATTTTAATTTCACAACATCATAGGGGACAAACGGTAGCGAGAGGATAGCAAAATGCACACAAGCATTCAATTACTTTTTACTCTGGTAGATATCTTTAGGGAGGTTCTTTTAGGAAATTGCCCTTCAATGTTTTATTTAATCGGGTTGGTCTAACCACTTTAATCACTTGTAATCTTTTCCCTAGTTTGTGAGTTCTTGAAGGGAAGAATAAGTCTCAAATTACAGAAAAACTTCGACTTGTATCCCAAGATCCAAAGACTTATGAGGTATGGACAACATGTTCTTAGATGAGATAGCAAGAAAACTACACCAGACTATATAACTTAACATTGATTGTTTTTCATTTCGTCTTTTAAACTTCCGAGTCTGTTTTCTGTTCAAGTTCAAAGTTCAATTAACCTTTCAAAGTTTGGTTATAATATGCCTATTTTCTTGGATTAATTATATTTTCAAATAGGGCTATTAAATGTTAAGTATTGTTACGCATTCATTGCATAACAAAACTGAAAACAAAGATGACATCAAGGCATCTAAAGGTGAGATAACTCTGGCCTCTGGGTGCCTGCTTATGTTTTAAAGTTATAACTACTAACTTTTTCAGGTTGAGGCTTTAGTATTGTTGAAAAATGGTCAGGAGCAAAAGTGTGACTTGAGATAATTGAAGGCATCTGAAGTGTCCCTAGAATGCCCCTATGCATCAGAAACCTTTGCTTCATGGAAATATTGTTCTATACTTGATATTGTTATTTTAATGTTTCATGGAAATCCTTTCTTCTTAGGGCATTCGTTTAAACGGCCGATATATCAGACTATTTGAATATCTATGAGAAAATGATGCATATTCAATACACCGAAATTTTGTTTAATTTTCTAACAGATTCAAGGACGGACTTTAAGTCACATTTCAAGCTGATTGATCCAAACCGCTATGAAATGTATTGCAAGGCATTTGCTAAGATGGACAAGGATGACGGGGGGTGGATCTCACCTGAGGTAAGCTTTAGCATTCCATTTATCTTGATTCTATTTTAATGTTTTCTTTTGTCAAACAATGTCACTCGCATTTCGTGGATAAAACCTTTCAAAATAATGAGTGTTAATACAGCAAGGTTTTAGATCCTTACGATGTACAAGCCGCGAGCCTCCTCAAATATAGTCAACCACCTTACTTTTTAACTCTGGTTTTTAAGTTTTCAAAATCAAAGGGGAGATTCATCAACAGGGTCTATGTGATAAAAAACCTTTGTAACCCCTTTTTCACTGCACTTGAAAATTGAACTGTAGCTGTGGGTGGAGTTCTCAAAATAATGCTTTAGATGGAAATAACTTTGGACACATATGTGATTGCCTACTGTAATTTTTAATGCATTTCTGTTTCAGATGGCCAAAATGTCATTGAGATTTGTAGACAGTGTGGCATCCTGTCCCGCAAAGTATATTGAATATGCCCTCACGGTAAGTTGAATCCAGAGCTTGCTGATAGAATGAAATGTCACAAGGATGGCAGCTCAAATGTATTGCCACAAATTCTACGCTCATTTTTCGCTGTTACGATTCAAGACATAAATCTCTTCTTTGACTACTCTTTCTGCATTCAAGATCCATTTTCTACAAGGCTGATTTAACCGTTGTAAATAGAGTATTTTACGTTTTCTGTGCTGATCCAAATTAATTCTATGCAAAAATTGTGGTGGAACAAAATCTCAGTCTCATTTCTAGTTTTACGCGTATTTTAATTCACTGCATTCAAATTGCTATATCGAATAAAACCTAAAAGGGCTTACGAAAGCGTATCTGTTATGAGCTGACTCGTCAGTCACCCACCTAGATGCTGTTTATATAGGATATGAATAAGATCGGATCGGAGCTTTTGCACGCTGTAAAATCAGCATTGTTTCAATTAAGGTGCTGGATGTCATTACCATGCCAAAAATAACACTCAAGATGTTTTGTGTGATTTGTGGGGTGCTGGAGAAGATGCTCGAAGGAGGGTAGGCTCCATGGATGTTTCTTTATTCCTTTTGAACGATTCTCATTCTTTGTTAAAATGGTGCCAATTTGATAATGAGCTGAAAGAGCCGACATAAGATGACTGGTGAAAGTTGATATTCTTTTGATGAAAATTTACATAAAATCAAAGCAATATTATACGGCTATTTTTTCTTTTATCAAGCAATTTCTTAAAATCATATTGTGAAAGTTAGATCAAATATCTTAATATGAAAAAAACTTGCAATCGCTTTAGTGGTAGTTGTGGTTTTCCTCTTTTACGATACGAAATTATTGCGTGATTTTCTTGTCTCTCATTAGAGTTATCATAAGCGATGCAGTCGGAGCCCTGAATCTGATGATGAGCGAGGGCAAGATATTTTGGTACAAGGTACTGTTTATTTAAGTGTCACAAATCTCTTAATAGCTATCAATAAAGTGGAGCAGGAATAATAGAAAGTGTGTCATCTAAGCACTGCAGAGTTTACATCGACTCTGCTTTGAAGAATGTTGATTTCCCAAACAGTGAATAATCAAGCTATAAAGGAAGAACACTATAAGATCACTTGTCTGTGAATTCATCTGTTTATTTGGCGGTAAAAATCTGCAACAAATGCATTTCCAAACAAGTTCATAAGCGAAATAAAAGCCTCAATTTTGGCAGCTTCGAAATAGTTTCTAATATCAAATTGAGTATGAACTTTGGTATTGCAAAAGGGATCAAAAAGGGATAGAAATGAAACTTAATATCTTATCAATTTTCAGCAGTGCAATAAAAAACTCTAAGCAGAAGAAAACTTAATTGCTTCTACTGCACTTAGCTTTGCTGTTGAAACTCGACAATACCTCTTCTTGTGTACCTCATTTTAAACCAACAGTTGCCTGAGCCTTTTTAATGTTTTGAACTGTAGAGCATGTTCTACGACTCTTCCGAGCTGGATGCAAATTTTGTCAACTTGGAGACTGTCAAACTGGAGCTTTTTGCTGGTGGCATGGGAAAAGATGAAGAACAACAAATTTCAGAAAAGATTGTCGACAAGGAGAGTAACAAAGTAAGTAGCTTCTTCTTTTTTGGGATGAGCTTTCCATTCTGTTTGCATTCAACAAAACAAAGTTCTCGTTCTGGGTAATCACAAGGCATTGCAATAGATTCGCGTTCCTGCCACAGTTTTTGGTGTCATGTTGCAAAGTCCAATTTTCCAGCTCGGCTTTTTCCGGATTGTTTTTCGAGTACGTAAGCACCTATGGTTGTTTCAAATAAGCGAAACGTATATGCATTGGAGAAGATACCGAAGTTCTCCATCTGTTTGACCTGGCTACTCTGCAACTAATTTTCTTCAATCTTCACCAATTTTTGAGTGCCTTTTCAATGCAAACCCTTGCCTGCCAAACAAATACAGACAGCCTGGGGATGGTACCATTTTGCATTTGACCAGCCCTTTGAGAGCTATTGTAGCAAGTTTGTAGCTTTGATAGAATGGGAAGAGGTGGGGAAACGTGGTAGGAACGATTGTCTCACCTTTACTCTATTAACCAGTATAATACGAATAAAATATTATTAAAACATTTAAATCGTCAAAATCAAGGAGACCAGTGAAATCTGTGATTTGATCAAAAATTTCGTATGCTTTTTGTATCATTGAATTAAACGTACTTGAAGTAATGTTTGATAGAATTTTTGTAGGTTATGAATGGCATAAGATTTCAAATTCTTGTGATACTTTTGAAGGATAGACTTTTGAAACATGTTTGAAAGATGGAAAGTTAATACAAAAACCTGCCTCAGTAGTAAGATGAAAGGGCAAAGAATCTGTTGATTCGAAAGAAGTAAAATTTTTATTGCTTGGGAAAGCTCTAACCACTACTTCCTGATTGTGCTAAAAAGCTTATAAAGATTTTAACTTAATTCAAATACCTGATGCCAGTCTTAGAAGCACACTGTTTGGAGTAACGACCTTGATAGCGACATCGTATTATCTAACAACTATTTTAATAATAGCTTTACATTTATTTTATCGTTTTAGATCTCATACCTGGATTTCGTTGCATACATACCATTATTCATTGCGATTCACGACAAAATATGTGCAAATGCCTTCGAATGACATTAAAATATAAAAACACATTGAAAGCAAGTCTTAAACCTTAACATAGCCATAAAATAGCTATTGATACTGTTCTTGACTTGTTTTGAAAAACTAAACAGTTTAAGAGCTGTGGCTTGAAACCATTTAACATTCATTTTTAGAGTATTTTTAAAGTCATTTGTGCTTTAAGCATTGTAACGAGGCTTCTTTGTAACGAGGCTTATTTGAAACGAGGCTTCTTTGGAACGAGGCTTCTTTGTAACGAGGCTCCTTTGTTACGAGGATTGCTTTGCTTGTGCCTGTTACATTGCTGGAAGTATACAATGATGTCTTTTCTCAAGAGAATCCAGTCTTGAAAAGTTTCGTATATTAAAGCGTTGTTTTAGAAATATGTTAGCTATAATGCCACCTGACATTTATTTTTTGGATTTAATCACACATTGTTGGTTATATCGAATCCTATTTAATAACATTAAAGCCAGTAGTGCGACTTGAAATAAATATTAAAGAGATCAGTTAAGCTTGAAGAAATTTGTCAGTAATAATCTTATCATTATGAGCTGTATGTCTTTGCAACTGGGAGACAATACAATATTTCATGGTTCTTTGAAGGAAGCTTCCTTCAACTTCGACCTTTCAGTGATACTTGGGCAATCTTACAAAACCCCTTTAAATCAGTGTTTTCCAAAATTTCAACGAAATTTTCTTAGTCAGGCTGTGAAATCAGGCAGTGAATTTTCCGATCATAAGTTGCTGTTGACATTTTTAATTCATTTTTAATTGCGTTCATGGAAAGGATGACTAAAAATTACACCTGCCCTTTATCATTCACATTGTTGAAATATTTATTCCATTAATTATTAAGTCTATGAATAACACAAATATTTTTGATAAACAATTCAAATCTTTTAGTTGGGGTAATTGCAGAGCTTGTCAGAAAGTTTAAGAAACTCAATAAGTTTGAGATTAAAGCTGTCTGTTTTAAGGGCAAAACTTAAAAGAAATGAAATAAAATCATGCAGTTATCATCTCTTGCATATAGCCACTGTTCTATAGGTATCGCTTTTAGCTTCGAGAAAAATCTTTCTAAAAATGTGCATGGGCATGATCTTTTCAGCAACCCTCTTATCAATTTTGTTACCAACGTTGCTTCGTCATTTTCTAAAAGTTTCAGATGCAATCTTTGATGTTCCTTACTCACCTTCTTATTCTAGTCCATGATAAAACATTATGCAAAGCTCTTGAAACACCAACCATTCTCGTCATGTCTTGAACCTGCTCATCTGAGCAAATTGGCTTCCGATGTCCTACGAGGGTTTCGCTAAATCTATTTTCCTCTTATTTCTTGCTTCATGCTAACGACTTGGGAGCACTCGTTTTACATACTGCCGCTTAATCTTAGGATTTCGATATATCCAAATAATTGCGTTGACAGTGGAGTTTGAACAAACTAACAGTATGCTCCACATGAGGAGAACAGCAACAAATTCTCTGTGTTTCTGCTCCCTCTTCTGAACCATGTACGACCATATTGTGCTCGATAAAAAATAAGGAAAATAGTTAATAATCTGTGTTGTTATTATTAAAAGGATAGTTTTTGCTAGCACCGCATCTGCCCTGATCTTGGGTGAAAGCCCTTGTTCGCCAGGCCCATCTTTTCTTAGGATGGATTTCATTCGCTTCCTTGTTGACGTGTAAATTGATACATAGTTACACCACATAAAGAACACAACCATTGCGTCCACTGTTGACAAAGTGAAATCGAAGATGTGAAAAGTCCCCGAGAAGCTGGCAACAACGGATGATGACGAAACAGCCAAAGCAACAACAGCATTTGCGGTGACAAGCACCACTGCTCTTCTTCCCGTCATTAAGGAGCTGTACTTGTTCGAATGTTTGATGTGAATGTAGCGATCAAAGGATATTATCGCCAGCATAACGCCGGAGAAGTGACAGCACGCAAACGCGGACGCCTGCGTACACAGCTCAGCAACGCAGGAGATATCGCCGTAATACTTGCAAATAATAGACACTAGGTAACATGTTTGTCCCAACAGCCCAACCCCAGTGTCTGAAATGCTCAGACAAGCAATGAACTTATTCGATATGCTGTTAAGCTGCCTTGTTGCCTTCAGTGCACATACTAAGAAGATATTCACTAGTATGTTGCTTAACGCGATGGCAGTATTCGCTATCATGAGAGCGACCAGATTCCCGGACGAAATCTCCTCTTCAGTCGGGTATGCTGTTGAGCACCATTTCACAGCACCCATTTCACGTGACTCTGATCGCCCGCTCAGCACTCCATGAAGTAAATTTTCAGGCTTTCTCTGGAGTGGGCTTTCTTTCTGTAATTTATAATAGCAGGTTTATCAGCTGTTTGTCTAAGCAGGGCTCAGTGGCGCATGCCTGGTGTATCACGGAAAGGGCTTCAATAAAAAATGTTGCTTGTTGGTGAATGTCAACTTCACCGGGTAAACAAACTCCCAATTTTCATTGCACGCCGTTACTTCTGATTCGGGTACTTTGCAATCTAAATGTTTCATTATCCTCACGCTACCTTGATCATCGCCATTACTTCATTTTCAAAGACTCTGCTGGTACTGAGGTACTCCACCAGTACAAGTCTGGAAAGTTCGTAACTCTAAGCTCATATTTCTAGCTCGTAACTCTAAGCCCGTAACTCTAAGCTCGTAACTCTAAGCTCGTAACTCTAAGCTCATATTTCTAGCTCGTAACTCTAAGCCCGTAACTCTAAACCCATAACTCTAAACCCATAACTCTAAGCCCGTAACTCTAAGCTCGTAACTCTAAGCTCGTAACTCTAAGCTCGTAACTCTAGGCTCATATTTCTAGCTCGTAACTCTAAGCTCGTAACTCTAAGCTCGTAACTCTAAGCTCGTATTTCTAGCTCGTAACGCTAAGCTCGTAACGCTAAGCTCGTAACTCTAATCTCGTAACTCTAAGCTCGTAACTCTAAGCTCGTAACTCTAAGCTCGTAACTGTTTGCCCGTATCTCTCACGTTCCCAGGGAAGCCCACATCATGGGGGTGCTTTAACTAGCTAAATTTTCAACGTTTTGCACACATACGAAGCTATATGATATTTCCTTAAAATTAATATGTGATTCTGTTGTGAAGACCTCGGGATGGCTTTTAACTTGGCCATAGCATCTTAAGAGCAAAATGGTGCTACAATTTACAACCATATAACAGAGGAATTCTTTCGATAATTTTTCAGATTTTCATTGCTCTTTATCACTACACGACTAGCTTAACTATGCATTCTTCAGCACAAAATTCATGATCATCTACTTTTGAAAGTTCAAATGCATTAGCTTTTGTTGTTGTTGTTGAAGAACTATTTCCTACTTCTGCTCCTCCGCTGGTTAATTAAAGACAGCGTAGTAGTGATTGTAACATGTTTGTAGCGTGGCATGTTTTCTTTTCCAGACCAACCTGTTGTAACACAAACTCTCTCATTAAAATATGAAAAGAAGCTCTAGAAACCACACACAAACTCCGCTAAGCATAGTCAGAGTGTCAATTCAAGGCTTCTAATTAGTAACTTCCTATAATACCGACAACTAAAATATTTGGTTTTCAAGTTGCCTATTCACCTGCTATTTATAATCTTCTCTCAATAACATTCTTTGATGTGCAAATAGATCATGGTTACTTAGGGTTTAATCGTGTTAACTTTGTCTTCTTTGTAGCATTATTCAAGCCATTTGCGGATACTGCTATTTGTGATAAAAGCAAAAAGTTGCCCATTCTGAACTTTAAGAGCTCTCATTCTCATCTTTTCCAATAAACTGACGAAAACCCAAAGCAAATTGTTTATCACTTCACTTGTTGGACAGAGCATAAATGTCTTACAACATCAAGTAACCAGCACTTAATGCCTATGTGTGACTTATAGAACTAGTGTGGTTGATTTGCCAATTTAGAACAACTCATTTTATTAGGTCAATCACATCAATCATATCAATCATATCAATCATATTAATCATATCAATCATATCAATCATATCAATCATATTAATCACATCGATCGACTATTATGCGCGGACCTAAATTAATTGCGAGACTGATATAGCACGCATTTGTTTCTGTCCAGAAACGAGTTATGATGAATATTTTTGCTATCGACATTACGAGCAAGTCACAAGTCAGTTTGCTTACTTTGCAACTACCTAGTTAATACAAGTTAGAATTTGTTGATTTATTCCAAATTAATATAAACAGAATTTCAGCAAATATTTTTACCCCAAGTTTCAGAACTCAGTGTAACCGACAGCTGCTCCAAATACTCAATAAACAGACGTGCTTAACCTTTACAATGTTCTAAAATATCCAAATCAATCATCCAGAAATATCTTAATTTTGGTAGGAAATTTTAATGAAATTTGACAAACTTTCGTTTCTTTTCTATTACATTGATTATCAACTTTTGCTTTTTGGATTTCAGCTGCTTAGAGTTCTGCTGATTGTTAATCTCTGTATGCATTGATATTAAAGTCCCTTTGGAAAGCTTGAACCCTTTGGCAAATATCAAGTTGTTAGTTAGGCTAACAAAATTTGAAAGAAAAATACGGTCCAACGGAAGATCTATCAATTTTTTGCTGGATCGTTGCCGGATGAAAATAGTTGTATTTCAACTCTAAATAAAAACGGTATCACAGTCCACACCTGTTTTTCACAATCAGCGTTAAAACTAATATAGGTGGGATAGAAATCCATTGATGAATACAAACATTGACCTACAAGTGGTTTTCTGGTTATTGGGACTCGTAACGTCAATAGTCCATAAATGGTTCTAATTGCGCTTTGCATTTGCAATTTGTTTCCTCAAGCCCTATAGTTGGTTTAAGGATGGATGGGATGTTTTCGGCGGTCTTCAAAAGAAGATCTGATCTTAAGTTGATGACACTGGGAGACTTCAACGGTTTGAAATGTTTATGATGCTTCCTTGATTCACTGCAGAGAGAATGCCAGGAAATTCATATATACTGACCCTCCGCAAAATAAACCTTGCAGCCAGTAAATTGCAGCAGCGAAACGAATGCTTGCCTGCTAGAAAAACTAAGAAGGCTATGGAAAACACATAAGCAAACAGGATGACGTAGAGCACTGCAAGTTGATTTGGAAGATCACTCGAAAGGAAAGTTGTGAATAAGGAAGAAAAATGTTGGCGCAGCATACAGATCTAAATTGCAAGCTTTTCAATAGAACAAGATAGAAGCAAAGCACCAAGTTTCTATCAGGCTTTGGGATTCGTCACCAAGAATACTTTAAAGCGTATTTAAAGGTTGATTTTAAACCAGGATCAGATCTTTCAGAGAGTTTGCTTGTCAAGAATGCTTGTTTAGTACGCTTGTTTGCTAGAAAAACTTAAAAAGGCTTTGAACTACAAATGAGTATACAGGACGACATAGAGCGCTGAAAGATGAAGAAAAAACCTACTCAAGGCTTGACCTATCTTGTCTCAAGCACAGTCGAGGCTGAAGGAAAACGTGCATAAAAATTGTAACTATAAGTTCCATTGATAATTTATGTAGTTAAACACAATCGCAAATTAAATCATTTAAAGGAGCATACTATTGCATATTCTTTGCCAGCTACAAAATGTAAACTGCATGCTAACTTGTGACGCATTTTTCATCTGCATGATAACGTCTGATGCTATCTCTTAGTATTTAATACTGGTTTCTCTGAAATTATAAAACAAAGTTGCTGAATAGTAAGAAGTTATTTTGTTTAATGAGCGTTTGAGCGAAACAAAGCGAAACAAAACGAAACAAAACGAAGCAAAACGAAACGAAACACCTAAAGTGGCCCTTTCCTATCGAATCACAGTGACACGTTGGCGGAAGTGGTTTTGTCAAACTCAGTTAATGTTGGTGTTTTGAGCCTGCTCTCAAATGCAATGTCGCTATCGCTGGTTTTATCAAAAGAGCTGAAATAAATCCTTCTGATCTTTGGGTTTCGAAAGATCAGTATCAGTGCATTTATGCACGAGTTCAAATAAACCAAATTACTGCTCCACCACAGAAGTGCATCCAGTGCGCCACTGCTTTCCGTGTCATTAAATCCCTTATAGGCCCGTATTGTAATGACGATGAAGTAAGGGAAGTAGCAGGATAGTTGTGACGTCATAATGAGGATCATCGTTTTCGCCAAGACGGTGTCCGCTCTCGCGGTTGAAGAGCCCTTTTGCTGCCCTCGTACCCTTTGCCCTTCCATGCGATTCACATGTTTTTTTATGGACCTGTAAACCAGGAAATAGACGATCCAAATGGATACCACAATTAGGCTATCTGCTGATGCCATTGCCAAGCCAAAAAGAAAGAAATCTGCACGCTGGCTCGCAATAACAGAAGCCGCAGCCACAACAATGGTAAGCATAAAGTTCCCCACAACCAGCATGGCCGCCCTTTGTGTCGTCATAATTCTCGAATATTTGCTTGCATGCCTGATGTGTATATAACGATCCAGCGATATGATCGCCAACATCACCCCAGAAAAGTGGCAGAGTCCGAATCCCAATGCTTGAATCGTGAGCTCCAAAGTACAAGAGACTGAGTTTCTGTACGCGTTCACCATCAAGAGGCTGATTAATGGCTGTAAACACAGTCCAATGGCGCAGTCCGATAAGCACAAGCAGATGATGAGCTTGTTAGACAATGTCCTGTGTTGGTTTGTTTTTTTCAGGGCATGGACCAGAAAACAGTTCGCGAAGATGTTACTGACAGCAACAATACAGTTGAATACCATCACCGCTAATATGTTTGCCCCCGACAAGGCTGCTTCAGTCGGGTACACTGTTTGGCACCCTTTACCCACGGCCATTTTGGCAACCAAGCTTCCTAACCGATGTTATAGGGTGAAAATATCCGCATTGAAGTCTCCCAGTTGTTTGTGTCTACCTCCAAACTTTGAAATCACTCAAGAATCGATTCCTCTGCACGGTGAGTATTCTTTAAGCGTCAGTGTTTGGTTACTGGTTACTAAATATGAACTCTTTCAACTCACTGTCGGATCATTAGCATTGGCCTGAAAGCGGAAATAAGGAATGCGGAATCATTTGGAAGGAAAAGTAAGCTCATTTTCAGTCAACCAGAAAATATTTGAATAGGTTCAAAACAAATCGAGGAAGACAGTTTGAAATGAGTTGATGATTTCACACATGAGCAAACAGCATAATGTGGATTCCAGTTCGACCGCTGACGACCGCTGTTCATTGATTGAGACGCTCAAACATAGTCATGTGACTTCATGTATCACTATGGTTAACTCGAGGTCGAGGGATTTCTCAGCCAATGAGACTGACAGCTAATGGGAGTATATTTTAATGAAAATTTACATTTTGCGCCAAACCAATTCTGATTTTTCCTTTTGACCGAAGGCGATCGAGGGGGTCGATTCGATTGCTACGTTTGCACGTGACCAGTTCCATTCAGAGCCGCTCAATTTTGGGTACGAGAAAGAGACTGGAGTCTGTGTACCTGCAAAATGCAAAATCCCTTCTATGAAGACATAAAATAATTTGTCTTTTAGTTTCCTTGGTCTCTTCTGAAGGTAGGCGTGGTCATAACACATCAAATTAAGCCCCCTTACCCACATCCTCTCGCATGATTCGCAAATGGTTATTGTTTCGTAAGCTTTTGCCCATTTACCAACGTCTGCGTACTCCGAGGATTACTCCGAGTTAAATGTACCTTGAGGATGCAAAAGTATGTTTCCGCTGTTTCGGACTATTTTGATGACAATATTCAATTACTTCAAAGTAAAAGGCGGTAAATGGTTAGTTACTTATCAAAATTTTAGCGTTGAAAACATAACTCAAAACCTTAGCTTGGGAAACAACATAAATTTAATGTTGATAGAGGATGGCAACCAACATGGCTCGAGGAGTAAAGGATTTAATTTGGGAAAATAGCGGCTTCTGCATTTGGAACACGAAGCTTGAGCTATACGTTGACATTTTTAGTGAGTACTTAAACATGGTGCCCCATATGGGTTAATACATTCTTTGATGGTTATCGCTCACCGTTTTTCAGTAAAACGTTTTTTTGGGCTCTTAGACCTGCTTGTTTTCATGAAGATGTTTGTTTGCTTTTATGCTATCATAAAAGTTTCTTGCAGTATGGGTTTGCAGTATATCAGTTTTTCCAAATGAACTCTTCAAGGCTCTCAGAAGTCACTGCACCTATTAACCATAATACAGTGTTCTGGTGAGGGACACATTGTTAAAATAGAACTAAGATACAATTCAAATGATAAATTCACCGAATTGTTATGTAAATCTGACGACAAGAGATTATCAATGCATGAAAATTATATCAATACGGAAGGATTGGAGACTTGTAAAATGAAGGACGACGGGGAAATCAACTGGCGTGCAAATCCAGCTGTCAATGGCAGTTAGCTTCCCGTGGGCAATTCGATTAATTTTAATCCTTGTTTCCAGTATTTATTCTTTACGGAAGAACCATCTAAATGGAATATCCCTGTTTTCAAACTTTCTATGAAATACATAACAAAAGTTTTCCGTTTGGTGCTGTCGAAGAAAGTAGTGCTTTCTTTCATCTTTGATCATCTTTCTCCTGGCACTTTTTATCTCTTATTCAGAGCCACTGCCTCCCCGACAGAATTATGTTCATGATTTGACCTTTCTGTGTTGCCATTGCCAAGGCCGTTCCCCTTTAGCGTAGGAGGGAGTTTATAAAGAGGTAAACTGGTAATATGTGAAAATGGGAAGAACATTGTGTTACGTGGTCCCTTGATGACTCCCCTCCTTCATGCATTACGGCTGAGACCGTACACAATACGGAAGTTGAAAATGGTGCCAGGGATGAAAAGGCAAGTGTAAAATCCTGAGCAACGAAATGGAATGGCAAACAGCGCCTTTCCTAGTTTGAGAGACAAATTGAGTTGTGCTTTCGAATGATGTTGCTGTTGATCAGTCAATGCAGGCTGGGACTCATCGTTGGTTTTAAAGAGACAACGCAAGTAGAGTTCGGTTGAAGGTTTGATGAATCTGGGCTGCATTTAAACATGCCGAATTTACCGAAGTATTTCTTTTTGATGTTGGGATTTCTCAAGATGAATATGATCCCACTGGCGCAAGAGTTGGCGAATACAAGAACAAAACTCCACCAAAGCCACGAAGCAAGGCCGCTTTCATTTGTTCTTGTTTGGTTTCGTAGACTGTAAGACCAAACAGAGCTTATCGCGAAGTAAGGGAAGTAGCAAATCGCTTGTGACGTCATTAGCAAAATGATCGTCTTGATTATCACGGCATCAGCTCGAGTTTTGGAGGAAATGCGCAGCCTGCCGGTGATGTCATCTCTAGGCACAGACTTCATGTGCATTCTGATTGACTTGAACATCAATATGTAATACAGCCAAATGCAAAAGACAACAATTGTATCCAATGACGAAAGGAACAAGTCGAAGATGAAGTATGTTCGCTGTAAACTTGCGATTACTGAGAGCACCGCTACTGTAACAGCAACAACGACGTTCATTGAAACCAATGCAATTGCTCTAGATTTGCTCATGAAGGAAGAATACCTATTTGCATGCCTGACATGTATGTATCTGTCTAATGATATGATTGCCAGCATGACACCACTAAAGTGACAAAGTGTCAGTGACACGGCTTGTCCCGCAAGTTCAGTTGGACAAGACACTTCTCCTTTGTATTCATTCCACAGTATTTTCATAACGATCGGCTGCAAGATGAGTCCAATTGACAAGTCAGACAGGCTGAGACATATGATGAACTTGATCGACAATGTCTTGAGTTGGTTTGTCTTTTTCAAGGCAAACACGAGAAAGCTGTTCACCGTGATGTTGCTGAGGGCAATAACAGCATTGAACACCATTAGTATGATAGCATTGGCTGGTGTTAGGTCGCCTTCTGTTGGGTAGGCGGACTTGCACCATTCATTTTGGGGCTGCATTCCTCTATGTATAGTGAAACTCGGTGCCAATCAAAGTAATTAGCGTCAATGGTGGACATGAAATGTCGCGCAACGAACCTCGGAGACTTTGTTCCTATGTAAATCAGCAGAGTAACTAGGATAACCAACTGGCAGGATGACCAACCGTGCGGAGAAGCAACCGTACTGAGAAGCAACACATTGAAACTATATGCGTGTGGGTTCTGTTTCATGACTACTGATATTGACTTCATCATCAGGTTATAAATTATTCAGAGGTATTTTGAATTCATGTTTGAACAGACATTGAAATTTAAACTTTTAAGAATGAATCAATTGTTTAAACTATGAATTTATATTGTGCTTAAAGCACCTCAAACTTGTCTTCGATGCAGGCTATTCAAAGTTATAACAGGACGGGTATTATCGCTTGTAACTGTTATTTACATACTAGGTGAACTGTTATGGTAGTATATTCAAATTTGATTCACTGCAGAAAAGAGACGGGAGCTAGCGTCTTAAAAGGACCGGAGAGACATTCGTTGTTGTCCCTGAAGGTGTCGGTGGCAGTTTTGTCTCTTGTCTGGTTTGTTTATTTACAGGCCAATAGCTACGTTGGGAAGGCAACAGTTAAGTGTGGTTTGTCAGTGGCTTTTGTGCGGCTTTTGTGTTAAGTGTGGAATGAGGGTGGCTCGGTTTAATGGGGGTAGTATACGTGTGGACAGAATTTCTCACCTGTCAGTCGTTGCCTTCGGAATATGCTTGTATGTGCTTCCCTAACGATGTCTTTTCCTTTTCAAGAGGATTAATTTCCGTATAAGGGAACTAGCATTAGAAGGCAGCCGAAGGATGTGGGTTTTATTGGTTTTATTTTGTGTTGGGTGCCAGCTGCTGTTGATTTGAGGTGGTCAAGATAATCAATAATTCAAAACGGATTTATTTTAGCCTTTTTGTGTTTGTCTCGCTCACTCTGAAGCTCCATGTTGTTAGAGCACTTCCCTATTTCATCCGGTTAAACTGGTCGAAATTCAGTCTAAGTCAGGATGCTAGGTTATGGAAATCAAACATGAATGACAATTGTAAATGACTGTAACGAAAAGCTGAAAGAGAAAAGCAGGTGTAAAGTAAACGTAGTTGTTGATACATCGGCAATTCTGCTCCTTGTTTGCTCTGTTTTCGGTTTCAATTGAGTGTCGGGTGGCTGCCTTCATTAGGATCTGCTTATTTTGACTTAATTCTCGGTACATTCTGTCGATATAGGCAACTTGATGAGTTTCACTAGTGGAAGTTTTTGAGACACTTATAGCTTATCATCACCAACATAGAATCGTGTAAATGCTTTTGATTGCAATGACATTTTATGTTGTATTCATTGCATAGATGAGCGTCTGAATAAATTTGTAATATGTTGACGTTGTTGTTATAGACAAAGAGCTGCAAAGCATAGAATGATGTATCCTTTGGTACATTTTTCACAAATTTTGGAGCAGAACGAAAAAGAAAGTAAATATGGGAGGAAGGTTGGTAAGTTTGGGTTCTGTTGCCAATAGCGTATCGGTCATACAAGCACAAAACTTTGCTATTATTTTGTTCGATTTATCATGACCAGTTATTGTGCAACTGTCTGTTCTTTATCACAACAATGCATTCATTTTGAAGTTGCTTAAAGTTTTCCGATATCATAATCCAATTTTTGCCCAGCTGCCATCTTAGTTAAATCGGAATTCCTTTTCTCTTCCTAAGCATATGCCATGATGGACTAGCCTCGAACAAACAAAACTGCTCCCTAGAAATCACGGTAAAATTATTTGGCTCGACAATGCGACCTCATTTTAGTATTAGCTCTAAAGAAGGTATATATTTGTCTTTTGACTTTTGTTATTCCAATGCAAGATGACCAATTGATGACCGATGACTTTTGCTACCTTGACTTTTGAGCTTTGCAATCCCTGAATGACAAAGACGCTGCCGTGACTCAGCAATCTTGAGATGGACTGACCTTTGCAGACGTTCTTTGCATATTCAGATGGACCTTGTAGCCAGGCTCTCGAAGCTACTAAGCTCTTCCAGGAGGTTTTGGATAAACGATTTCAACTAAATGATAAAGATGGTCTTATTTTAATCGGGTCTGACAAGTCAGATAAGCTGTGGCATATGATGAACTTGATCGAAAATGTCTTAAGTTGGTTTGTCCGTTTCAAGGCAAACACAAGAAAGCTGTTCTACGTGATATTGCTGAGAGCAATAATAGCATTGAGCACCATTAGTATGATAGCATTGACTGGTGTTAGGTCGCCTTCTGTTGGAGAGGCGTCACCATTTTCTGTGAGCCATGCCACTTGCAAACATTAACTTGCTCCTTTGTTATACCTTTCTTGTTATACCTTCCTTGACAGTTCTATGGGTTGGTAAGCTGTTACTGAATTCAGCAATACTATCGAAATAGTGAATGACACATCTTGGAGCTATGCCTGATGACCTATATTATCGAAGGTGATTGTCTTAAGTCAGTTTTTGACTTGAACTACTACTATTCCTGTTTTACTTCGCCTGGAATTTAAGAATATAGAAGTAAGATTGCGTCATCCTAAACATTTACGCAATTAGGCAATTTCATTTGTGATTCAAATTAGTGGACTTTGGGAGTAATTCTGTTATCCACATTCTGAGCAAAATTCAATTCTTACGTTTCATTTTGTAGCTCTTGTCAGTATTCAGATGCTGGTAGCCAACTTCGTAACGATGCTCATGTTTTCTTAATGTCTTTGAAGGAGATGTTTAGAGATTAATTATAGTCATGTTGATCAGTTCGATTTTCTAGCTACATACAAAATCAATGCTAAGAATAGGAATCAAGGCCATTTACAAGTCATTGCTGCAATGAAAAAAGATTCAAATGGAAATGGTCAGTTAACATTGATATTTAGGATACTTGCAATCAGTTTTTGCAGCTTTTGGCTGCGTTGCTTATGTCTCTGTTTGCACAATGCTGGAATCAGCACTTGTAATGACTCTTTTGAAGTACTTTCGCTTTATCATTCTGTTTCGAAAAATGAAAATCATTGCGTTAACTGCAGTGCTGGAATGAACCAGAAGCAGCGTCCACCATTTGAATGAGGCCACAGCGTATGCACGAGTTCCTAGCTGACCTTCTCCACTGAACGCCCAAATGAAGCTGGACAAGAAGTATGGGAAGTAGCAAACGGCCTGTGACGTCATAATCATAATTATCGTAGTTGCTAGGACGGCGTCGGCTCGTACGTTGGTATGGAGTCTCTCCTGCCCGTGACTGTCTTTCCTTCTGATAGATTTCATTTTCTTCCTGATTGAGTAGAATATAATTGCGTAGTTGAACCAGATAAAAAGGATGACAAGAGCGTCGATCACTGACAATGTGAAGTCAAAGATGCGGTACATGTGCTGGGCACTCGCAATGTACGATGATACCGCAACTGCAACAGCTATGATGCCGTTAAGCAAGACTAGTCGGAATGCCATTGACTTGCTCATTATGGAAGAGTACGTATTGGCATACTTGATGTGCACAAATCGATCAAGGGCTATTATTGCCAGCATGACTCCCGAAAAGTGGTGGAGAAGGAAGGACAAGGCCTGGCTGATGAACTCTATGTTGCAGGACACGGTACCGGAGTATTTCATTCCAAGTATAGCGAGCACTAACGGCTGAACCAACACCCCCGCTGAACAGTCTGAAATGCTCAGGATTGCTATTAGCTTATTGGAGAGTGTCTTTGTCTGTCCCGTTTTCTCCAGGGCATAAATCAAGAATGCATTCGTCAATATGTTGCTGATCGTAATAACTAGGTTGATGGTCATCAAGATGACGATGCTTTCCTTCTGTATCGGATATTCGGTTGGAAACGATGTTCGGCACGGCTTGATGTCGTCCATTGTCACGTTCAGTGCCACTTTGTCATTCGCATAAACTTTCTGAGTAATTTCGTCACAGGCCTTCGATCGTGTAAAGCGTGCATTTGCTTGCTGTTCCCAAAAACATGGTTGCCGAATAGGAATCAAGTTTATCTTGATGACGCTTTCGATGATTATCTGCTGAACCTAACTTCGTTTGATCACTTCTCGCCTTTCGGCATCAAAGCTGCAAGAATCGCGAAGGTACCTTGAATACTTGATACCTGCGCAATCTTCGCACAATGCCACAAGCAATAGATCCTGCCAACACAAGAAATAGGTATATTGCAGTTAAACAGCAGGAGAAGCTGCAATGCTTTTAATTCTGCCCTGCTTTGCGCTAGTTAGAATGGTGTTTACATTCTTAGTTAGGTTTTATGTTTTAAAATAGCATACCGTTGCAAGGACATTGCAGTAGCGAAAGCGCATTGTCAATGGGGCCTCCTTAGCTCTTGTTGTCACCATAACAATCCAACCACTTGTCCTTGCGCTGTGCGCCTTATTTCCACTTTTACTCGTTATTGATATATCACTTTTTTACGACACAGAAATGTGGACTAAGGACTTAGCAAATAGCTAAAAGAATATAAATTTTTTTCTTTCTGTGTGCTCTCATTTATGTTGTCTTTCTTCACTTTCCAGAATATTGTTTGGATTATACCTTTACAGCTTGAGTGATTATTTAGGGTGCCCTTCAAATGAGATATGTCCCTTCACAATAAAAATGCTTCCCAAATTCAGAACTGTTAGAAAATACATCAGATCTGTGTGCTCTTAGATTATTTACTCAACTTGACAGGCAACGCCCTAAGAATATTAGAACGGCGCAGCAAAGACATTGAAACAGTAATCGAAAGCAAAAGGATTTTTAATGTTCTCTAGAAGCCAATGAACATTGGGATAGTTGTGAAAGACGAACAATCTGGTTCTACGCAAATGTGAAACAACGCTTACTTGATAATCTGGCGTGCTCCTTGACACTTTTTGATGACCGCTTTGAAGCGAATAGCAATAATGTGTAGCTTCTTTCGGATTCGGCTTTCATCCAAATAAAAGTTGTAAATCTATTTAGAAAGGCTGCAAATCCTATTGAAACGATTGAACCACCTGCAAAGAAAATGCAAGCCGCTTGTTACAAACAATTATGCCGTCAATGCGCATTACCTCCCATTGGGTCTTTCCAATGAGAACATTAATTGAATCTTCCTGAAATGCTGCAAAATGGTGGGGCTTTTTTAGTTTTGAAGGGTTAAATTTTCTGTTTCTAAATGTACTATCGATGCTCGTTACAACAGGTGTATAGGCGGTCAAATGACCGGTTCCAAAGAGGAGCGATACAGAATAGCGTTTAACCCGTATGGCTTTTCATTCCCTGACAGTCAAGTGCTCTTGCTGATCAGTTTTCTTAGGCTTCTGCATTGACGCGTTGTGTCAGAACCGATTCACAGCTCAGCAACCAAGCCAGGGCCCTTTGCTGGTTCTGCAAGCTGACAACCCCAAGTAAGCAATAAAAATTTTGTGACTCGAATACTAGAAGATTTTATTCTATCGACGCCTTTTTAGAATCTATTTCTTTATTGTTTTATAATGTCAAGTTGCCATTCGTCTACGGAAACTCAGGTGTTTAAAAAAATGCCTTCAGATAAACATGGTTGTACTTTGTTTTGATTGGTTCAGTTGTTTCTTGCCGCTGCTTGCGTCACGCGCTTCGCCATGCTTAGATTGCGAATTGCATTCGAGGAATCGATTACTCAATGCTTATTGCCTGATTAACTGAGGCACCTGTTAATGCTGACGTCAATTTCGCTTTCTATGTCAATCGCGTGTTGTCATACCCACTCTCCAAATGAATGGCAGATTATCGACTTCTCTATTTATGAAAGACATCACACTTCGCCGAGAACTATCTCTAAGTGAAATACCTACACAAGTCCGTGTGTGCGTGCATCAGGCGCTGGCCGAAGAATTCAGAAGTCAATTTTCTAAACTTAGAGTAAAGTCATGTTCGTTCAAAAGGCCCCTTGGCATTACGTCACGCCTACTGCAAACAACCTCGCTACTAACAATTCAAACGAAGTCTTAAAATAGTAAAAAGAAAATAGGGAAAGAAGTAAAGAAATATCATACGTTATCACATATATTGGTTAACAAAGCCTTTCGTGAACAAGAAACACCGTCATCAATCGCTTGTCAAAACATGTCCAATGTCAAACAATTTGATTCAGGCGCTCAGTTGAGATTTCAGTAACGGTATCTTCCTCAACATCAAAGCTGACGTCATCGATAGCATCCCACTCGAGGCCCTGAAACGGCGTCATAAGAAGCAATTCTCTTCGTTCTTTTCTAATCTTAACGTGTTGTTCTCTTCCGACTGTGCGTTGTCTTTTGCTTCGATTACTCGTTTGGAAGTTCGTCGAGTGCCGATTTGATGCATCAGGATATAGGCTTGCAGTAAATGCAAATGCGGTCTGTCTGAGTAATCGTGACACGTTTAGGAAAGGTTGTATTGGTTAGTTTTGGTGAAAGAACAGCGTTAAATGCGATATTTTGAAATAAGGATAAATGCGAAGTCTCTTTATCATCTTTTTTCTAGTCAGTTCCAGTGAAAAAGTGTAGACTACCTGTAGAGGAGGTGGTAAGAACCTATCACTTATTATCTTCATGTAGGATAATTGGGAAGATGGATTGTTTGTTATCGATAAAGCTTTCATAAATCTTGCAATACATATTGTATGTCCACTAAACTAACATCAAAATGCTTCTCTTGACACGCTCTAAAGATTTCATTCATATGTGGGTCAACATTTCTTTGGTAAAAAAGTGGCTTTTTTGCAAGGATGTAGTTTTAGTGTTCTTGTTGAAAACAACTCCGCCTTAACGGCTTCAAAACTCTCATGCACATGGTACATTCACGTAACCCACTTCAGAATGTTTCTCTTTACATGCCTTAATGCCTGCATTGACATTTGGATCAACAACTCTTGGGTCAGAATATGGCCCTTTTGGAAAGGCTATAGCCTTGGTAATTTTGACGGAAACGACTACCAGGCTAACGGCTTTTTAGCTCTTGCAGTACACTTTGTATATCCGCGTAACTAACATCAAAATGCTTCTCTTGACATGCTTCAGTGCTTCTGGTAATATTTGGGCAAACATCGTTTCGGTTGCAAAATGGCTTATGATAAGGCTTGATGCATTAAATGTTAAACTAAATAGCGCTGGAATCTTAACAATTTTTAAAAACACGGCCTAAAGTTGAATTAATATACAGCCTCTGTCTAGAATGTCTTTGTTTTCGTCGGTTATCTAACAAATGAAAATGGGAAGCTAAAACGAATTAAAATATTTAAAAATTATTGCATCAATTGAGTTTAATAAAGTTTTGTTCCTTATCAATCTATTACTTAGGATTATTACACTGTATTTTTCATTGGTGCAGTTAGTCTCTTCGGCATTCGTCAGTTCGCTCTATTTGTTGACTCTTGCAGCTCTAAGCTCACATTTCCGAACCGAGATCTTCAAGGCCTCTGTTTGGTTACTAGGCGACACCCTTCGCAAAACCAATAGTGTATTGTTTACCAGTGCGAAAATTGCCTGACCAACTTGCGAACCTAAATCTTTTGTTCAGCAAAATGAAGTGGTCACTGTGTCATAGTTTTGCTCATCAAACTCACGTTACCTAATTCAGCAACAAAGTGCATATCAGCTTTCTTTCGTTTATTTCTTCACAACCTTTAGTTTCGGCAAACGAACTACGACAATTATAAAAAACTTACGATGTATGTAACTGTTCTGCTGCGAATCAGTCAATTTCTTACAGCATCAAACTACATCAGAACTATTACTAACAGCATCGAAAATTATGTGATTCACGATCTACCTGTTTCGTTCTACGAGTATCGTTTACTGCACCTACCAAAACGCGCGTTAGATTACAGTCTTGTTTTGAAGATGGACATCGTTCAGAAGGCCAGCTTGGTCTCGTGCCCTGAAACTTCCCTGTATGTATCTGCTACAATATCAATACGGTTGTAGCCAACTTGGAGCAAATCAAAAGGCGCATTGCCTGGTCATGGTAGGTATCAAAGGAACTAGGCATTGTCCGTATCAAAGCCATGAGGTCCACAAAATATGTCGAAGTGGCACTTTTAGATCAATCAACATCTTTGGGATCAGTAAAATCGCTGCAAGAAGAAAGGATAATTTCCATTAATTGATTCTTTGCTGTTGTCCATCGGGAACCCCCTGGAAATTCTAGACATAACGGTATATAATGCCGGGGAAATTTCAATGCCACCATAAGTTCAATTGCTTTGTCACTTTGTGTCTAAAGAGCTCAATTTGGCTTCAATCATTTGCTACTTGCTTTGAACTTTGAGCACAGCTTTCTTTCCGGCATTTTCGATAAGTGCCAACTTTTGCCGCTTGATTGCTTCATGTATTTTTGTGTTTATTGATTGCTTGCGTTCACTTATATATTCCTCATTCTTTACTGCTCTCTTCCATGTTAAAAGGATGGATTTTGTTATTTCTCTTTCTGTTATTTTTTATTTGGCATTCCAAAGCTTAGGTTATAAAGCTAATTGGCTGATTGGCTGATTGGCTAATTGGCTGATTGGCTGATTGGCTGATTGGCTGATTGGCTGATTGGCTGATTGGCTGAGTTGCTTATTGGCTGATTGGCTGATTGGCAGATATCCTTAATCACACAAAACGTCTCATAAAAATTGTTTTTACCTTGATGCGAAAAACTTTATTCATGCATCACCTATCCCTTGTTTATGCCACAGATAATCATGAAAATCCTATAGAGCTATCTACCCACAAGATGTGACGTGATTAAAGTTTAATGTGGTTAGGTGCCAAGTTTTAACAATGAGGCTCTAGCCGATCGCAACATCGTTTATTGCTTTCTTGGCACATTTTTTAGAAGTTGTGCAAGATTTAAAGACAGAAAACTGGATTATATTTTCTAAAGTTATCAGCACTGTCAAATCTACATTGCAGAAGTGAAAGTTTAACAATTACACAACAAATATTTGTTTGCAACATATCTATCCTTAATGCAAATGACTAAGCTCAGGATTGTTGTGCGATGTTTTGAAGAAATGTCTTCTTATCTTTGCATTTCTAAATATGAATATCAACGCATTGACGGAGCCGCACAGATAAACCAGAAGAAGGCTCCACCATCTAAAAGATCCCAACCAGCTTTCTTTGTGCGCCTCAACTTTTGTTGGTCGTAGAGAGCTCGAAAGGAAGTATGGGAAATAACATATAGCCTGTGACGTCATTATGATGATCATGGTCTTTGCTAAGACGGCGTCTGCTCTGACAATGGATGTCATGCACTGGTTTCCACGACTGTCTTTCCTAAGGATTGTCTTCATGTGACCTCTGATCGACCTGAATATCAAGACATAGTTCAGCCAGATGAACAGCACTACAATGGTATCAATAGACATCATTATCAGATCGAATGTGACGTAAGTGTGTTTGATACTCGAAAGTATCGACCCGCCCGCCACAGCTATCGCAACAAACAAGTTTGCTATTACGATTATTCTACCTCTAGACTGGCTCATATGAGAGCTGTACTTGGTTTTGTACTTGATATGAAAGTAGCGATCGACGGCGATTATTGCCAACATGACACCCGAAAAATGGCAGAAGACGAACCCCACTGCTTGCGAAGCAATTTCGATGGTACAAGAAACCACGTTGTTCGTACGGGAATTCGAAATGGCAGCGATGACGAATGGCTGAGCCAGTAGTCCCACACCGCAGTCAGATACACTTAGGCAAACTATAAACTGATTTGAGATCTTCTCCAACTGCTTCGTCTTTCGTAATGCATAGATCAAGAGGCCATTGGTCAGGATGTTGAGAAAAGCAACTATCACATTCAACACAATGAGGCACGTGGTGGTTGCCGGCGAGATGCTATACTCAGTCAAGTAGGCGGTCTTGCACCACTTTGTGTGATTCATCGTGACTGCTTACTGACATCAAAAAAGACCATTAACGATGATTGTTTCTTTATTCTGGAATATAGTCTTTTCTTTGACCAACTTTAGATTTACGACTTTCTATTTCAGTCAACTATTCGGCTTGACTGGCAACAATTTATCTTCAAAAACACTGCCTTGGCCCAATCTTCTAGAAGCGATCTCTATTTGTTCCAGTATATGACCAACCTCTACAGCCAAGTGATAATCAATTTGCTGAACAGCTGCCTTTGCTTATACCTGAACTTTGAATGATACTAGTGCTTGCCACAACACGCACTCTTCCTCTAACAAAACATCCACATCGGCATAGCGACACCTTCTGATTCTGTTGGCCGTTTTCTGCATATTTATTTATCAAAGAATGCTAAATGATTACCTGACACTAAATGCAATTACCGACGTATGCAATAGTACATGCATTGTTTCTATGGATACATTCATGCAAAATTCATGAAATCAATGGTATTGACTTGGGCATGACGTCACAACAGGTATATTTGTCCATAATTAATACATTCTGACTTTGTGAGACCGATTTTGCAATAGCAGGTCATGCCTTCGTCGACGTGGGGTTGTATTTTCTGCACATAATCAAGTGTCAACAGGGGCTCAAGGTAACCAAAAGCACAGTGACCTTTCGCTAACGAGCCTTCAATAAACAGAGCCTCCGAATTTCGTGCCAAAATTCATTGACATAGGTGGACACACATGCATAGGTGAATTCATGACTATTAAATTTAGAGTCAATTGAATTTCGATTACTTGATATAATTCTTTTAGATCAATACAAATAATTATTAGAAAAAGCCTTTTTCTGACGAGTTTGTAGCAAGGTTTATTGACATATGTATGTACCCCTAGCTAGCCGGACAATGACGAACTCTTGCCTTAACAATTTTGGAATCAATTGTATTCCTAATAATTAATTGTAGACTGACATATGAATAGTGCTTGGCAGGAAAACTTAGAACTGAAATGAGGTTAAGCAGAGATCATAATTCTAATTATCGCACAATGAATTAGCAATAATAAAAAACTAATCTGGTAAAATTTTCGTTTGCCCTGGGGAAAACTATTTAAGAAACGTTATAGCATAATGTTATCTTGTACATATCACGAGGAAGACTTTCACATATAAATAATGTACATGTTATTGAAATCACTAGATCAATGACACTTAATTTGGACGACCCTCAATCTCGTTTGGCAATAACTAAGAAAGATGAATGGAGAAACAAGCCCTTTGTCCCACCCAAGTAGAATTTGACGCGATACCCCTTAGGATGATGGTAACGACACGGTTTCCTAACTCTCAAATCAACAATACTTTTGTCAAATTGAGCATATGAGCTTCTTTGTTTCATTTTTTGCACTTTGTGCATTTTAGGTAATCAATAACAATACTGCTGGCTTATAATGCTACTATAGCCAAGCAGAGATCAGCGCCACCATGTGCCAAATTTCTAGTTTTCTTTCCATTGGCTCACTCAGTTTACTGATCTTTGGTTTACTCAAACAATCTTCCAGAGCAGCATTTAAAGTGAGAGAAATGTTTACGCTTTGCTATCAAAGCTTATTATCACTTTTTAGGTTACAGAGCCCATTTGAAATCTGATGATTTGCTGTTTTGTCTAAAACTCTTTTTGATCGATTTTCTTCGAATTAAGCAATTCTACTTTCACTCGCTGTAACACAGACTGGAGGTTTGAATTCACTAATCTAATAAAAGGCTGCTAGAATTGCTTTTACTGGAATTGGACAGTGAAAGTGTCATTAGTCTAGAATGTTAGAATTGTCATTTTCAGGAACATAAAGCACTAACATCAGCCTTGGTCTGCTTTTGAAATTAAAACTTTAAACTAAACAATAATTTAACATGTTTTTGAAATTTTGGTCTTAACCTATAGTAGAGGTTTCTGTACCAGTAAACATTCGCTCCATTGGATTAAGTCTAGTAAACCTTTTCATTGTGGAGAAGTAAATAAAATATGAAATAGCCTCTGGTCTTGTTGAAGCATTAGATAGTGTTTTGTTTGCTACTCTTATTTGGGATAAAGAATTTTAATCGTTTTCCTTCACAGGTACGCATTTTTTTTTTAATTTTTCTTAGATAAGAAAATTAATGTTTGTCATGTGTCGTCTGTTCATTGGTCCAAGTGCATTCATCTGTTTACCCTGACAAATAGCCTTGCCCAACAGGATTGCTGCTCGCCAGTACATAGAATAAAAGAGGAAAAATCATTATCTTTGTTTGATTTTCAAATTTAGTTGATACATGCACTTAAAAACATGCTACATCTTGCAACATAAAAACATTACCAATATTGCTGTCCCTTCAATTTATTACTTCCTTGCCCATAACAATGAAACGTGTTTCGTTTTAGACCCAACAGCCACAATGGCTAGCATGACAAAATCATGCATTCATCAGCATTTATCCATTGTGGAGCACGAACATTTCTTCGAGGCAGAGGTGAAATATCTTTTCATTAATGTCAGAAAAATTTGCGGAAAGTCCTATTGTTTTGATAAGACTTTATTTAAGTCCTAAACTTTCAACTCTTTCTACTCTACCATTTATATTAAACAATAAGATGGATGAACCAGGAATTTTGTTTTGAGTGCTTCTGATTTCAGTTTGATATATATCTCAGTGACGTTACCAACTGGCTTGCCGGAGGGGGTATTTTTGCAAATAAACTGGTAAATCACCACCAGGACTATGTCTAATTCCATCAGTTGGTCGGTGATTTTCCACCAGTCAAAATGTCCCTGGAGCCGGAGAAATATTTCGCAAATCCTTGTTATCTGATAAATAATCAACGTTTTTATAATTATTACCTATCAGAAATCGGGCTTGTTTTTTCCTATAAATCAAAAATATGAATTCCTCTACTTTAAAGAGTATTTTCATTATAGTCGTTTCTTATCCTTTTTGTTTCTGGCAGCTCAAACAGCCTACCTAAAGAAAACCTTCACCAGCCAAAGTTCGTCGAAAATTGCTTTGGCATTTTCTGTGCTCTATCCTTTGATTAAGTCCAGGATATACTAAGTGGGGTTTGAAAACTGAATAAAAGCCAAGAGGGTGAAATGCATTGTGGCTCGTTCAGAGTAGCAAAGGTATTTTATTTGGTTAGTCTTGTTCGCATCAAATTGCTCTGGCTGCCGTGGAACATATCACCAGCGCGACTATACGCTTCTCTTTATAAGAAACCGGTTTACAAGGAACCTAGTTAAAGGAACCTAGTTAAAAGGAACCTATAACTAGAGCCCCCAAAATTGAAAAAAATTTTGGAACTTAACCATGTTTTTAAGAAACTTCATTAAAGATGATATTCTGAGCCGGAAATGATACGTACCGGATGTCTCGGTAATAATACGAAAATAATACAACAGTTTAACCACACTGAGCTTGGTGTCTCGATAAGTACCCCTGTTTCCATAAGAATAATGAACAAAAAATACGATATCAAATCCTATAAACTTTTATACAATTAATTTACGAGGAAAAGCGCATAATTTGATGTTAAATGCTTATCTAGAAATAAGAAACTTTCAAGAAACTTTAAGTACTAGAAACTAGTGGAAAATTAAGTAAATGTAAAAAAAACGTGTGAGTTAAACAGCATTTTGTTTTCAAATTCTTTGCATTGCACATAAGAACGGATGCCCATTTCCCCGGGGGCTGTGCAGATGGAACGGTTTCTTTCATTTCATTCGTACGAAGCAATTTGAAATGGTAGTTGTACAATGAATTGATTCAGATGTTGGTTCAACCCTTCTAATGTTGTGGCGCATGGACTTTTCTATCGATTCTTTTCTTTTAAGTGTGATTTAGTGGGTATATCGATAAAGTAAGCTCCAAGAGGAAAGGGGAGATGAATTCATCCCTCGTTGTCGTCCTAATTTTGCATTTTACTTGAAGGATGTTGTCTAGGATAACTGGCAGGTTGTAACGCCTCATTTGTTGCTAGCTGCACACGAAAGTTGCAGTTAGTGTAGCTTTTAGCTTTATAACAAGTTAACAACTTTATTTATCAATGAAAGCTAACACATGGCCTCCGACGCAGGTTGGAAAGCGGAGGGGCCAAGGAAGATTTTAACAATCATAACAAAAGATGTTTAAAAAGCTGTAATGTTGTACAGAAAAGTGAGGGGGCCATGGCCCCCAGCCCCCCTTCGTCGCAGGCCCTGTAACATCCTTCTTTCAAAAAGCTGGTTATAATTAGCTGTTTCGTGACATCATCCTACCCCTTTCTCGCCCCAGTCTCAGCGAGGATCTTCCTGGTCCTGCCTTCTATGATAAAAAAATATTTGGACCTCTATGAGGGCTAAGTTTATGAGGGTTTTCATGCACATTTAAGTAAGTAATTAAGTTTTAGTAGAAAGCTTTAGTCATCATGTTAACAGTCCCTAACAATTTGGCGTTCTATTTGGATTTATTTCACTTTTCAGAAGCCTGTGCTATTTAAAACCCTGTCGCAGGTCTAGAAACAGAGCATTTGAAATTATTGAAAGCTTCAACAGCAACCCTTCTTTGTGACGATGGTACGCAATTTACGTTCGTCCCATCCCCTCTGACACTTTCCTTTTAATTCGTTTATGGCCTATGGCCAAGTGCATGCACCCTCCAATTCAAACCGAGACTCCTCCAAGATTGCCATTCAAGGGCAGTTTGGAGTCCCGCGTTAGCAGTCGGTTACTATTTTGATGCCAATGCTTGCAGGATTTCGGCTTTTTTTATGCTGAAATGTCTGCTATCACAAATGAGCCTTGCCAACATGGATGCGAACATGCAACCGATCATACCAACGTAGAAATAGATATTTTCAAGGCCACGCAACTTGGGTAAGTGGTCGCAGCCCTCGCAGCTTAAAAAGGCAGCGCAAATATTGACGAATGTTTTCAGCATGGTGGGAAGCATTCAGCCTCCTTCGAATTCAAAAACAAATTTTAAATGCTTAAGGAAAATTTGTTTCATAGCCTAGATTTTCATATAACTTCGTTTTTGTGTACTTTCACTGGGTACTGCGAGGGCCAGACCCATCTAGAGTACATTCATTTATAGGCCCTTACACAACCCTAATCGATCTGCCGAACTATTTCATACACTGATTTTCTGTTATGCCCGTCTAGTTCACATGTTGATCATGTAAAAAAATGCAGTTTTTTGTTTTTCAGTGACCTAAACAAGTGTCGACAAATAGTTCAAAAAGAGGGCCCTGAAGTGCTGTACATAGTTGATCAGAAAGGCCACTCCCCCTTGCACTGGGCATCACTTGCTGGATATAACGATATTGTGAAGTTTTTCATTGAGTCTAATGCACCAGTCAACAAAGAAAGCACCAATGAACTTGCTCCAAAACCTATTCATTGGGCCTGTGTCAATGGCCACATTGTCACAGTGGATATACTTTTGCAAAATGGGGCATCAATTGACACAATTGACAACAGAAACTGCACTCCATTAATATATGCATCACAATATGGGAAAACAATGTTAGCAGGGTATTTGATTGGTAAAGGTGCTAGAAAAGACCTCACTGACTTGGATGGTGACAATGCTCTACATTGGGCTGCTTTCAAAGGTGGGTTGTATATTTTCTTTGTGAATGAGATGTGTTAATTGCATGTCTGACAATAAGGAAATTTCTTTAATAACATCCTTCGTTGTGTCTATATACATGCATACAAAAATACATAATTTTTTTATTTTGTAACATAGGTTTAATGTTTGGCAACCTCTTGTTGGTTGGTGTGGACAAGAAATTTGTTTAATTATTTTAAAATTCTTGGACAATGTTTTCTTAGCATTTGACAATTTTTGAACACTTTTTAGATCTGAGTCAAATTTTTCCCATAATGTTGATCCTCTGTATTTTAATGTGTTTTGATCAGTTTCTGGTTTCAACCTTTCTATCTCTACTTTCTCTCATCTGTTCAACATTTGTTTGTTTTTTTATAATCAACAATGTATTTTATTGAGTTTTTCATGAAAGACAGTCAATTTTTGTTCTTGTTAGCCAATAATGCGGTACCATTGAAAGTTAAGTTACAGAGAACAGTATTGTGTTGTACTATTGGGCATTGAAAATAGAAGATCAAATATATGCATTTTGATTTTGAACAAAAGTCTAATTCTTGAAAAAATATGATAATAGCTATCTAAAGGGTAATCTTGATTAAATGTGGTGAGAATTTTTTGAATGTAGCCTAAAATCTTTGATTCATGTTTTGCTTTACAGGGTATTCAGAGATGGTTCAGCTTTTGTTATACAGTGGCTTTAATCCAAGGCAAAGAGATACCCTCAACCAGGTATCTCCTAGAGCTTGTATCATCTTACAGCATCCAAAATAAGTAGAATCTTATTCTGGATTATATGTAGGCCTCTAGTACCCTATAGAATCCTGATGGAATTGAATCCAGTATTAAGATCATAGCGTGTAATTTTAAGGTGAATGTAAAGTACCACCATTTTGCTTAACAATCTTTGAGTTAATACCTTTCTAAGTTGTGGTTTTGTGTGTGACCTTGGATCATATTTTAAATAGATGTGTGGTACAAACTATATATTTTATGTCTAATATTTGATGATTATTATTTTAGACACCTCTTCATCTTGCTTGTCTAAGTGGCAACCTGGCAACTGTCAAACTTATTGTTGACCAGGTTTGTAATAAATGTTGGTTTATTTGCTTGACATGATTCAATCCATTTTTAAGCAAGACCATCCTGATTGTAGAAGTCAAATTATTTTCCTTCTGTACATGCCAAAGTCATATACTTTATTTTATTTACAAAAACCATGCCATCTCAGAATATTTGAAAACAGATTGCTGTGATAATCCACCTTTATTGATTTCTACCTCCCCCCCATTCTTAAAAGTTGAAGGATGTATAAATTGCATCATAAGCTTTTTCTGATCGTTTACTAATAATGTTTAATTTCTCTTTTTAACTGCTTTTATGTTGCCATGTTGGCATTTCTAAACAGAAGGCCAACCAACCTTGTTCCTCCTCAAATGAACATTCAATACTTTAATATCTAAGATCAATTGCAGGCCTGTATGCCTCTGTCAATGTCATTTTCATGGTTTGGCTCTTTTAAGCAAGATTTTGTTTTCAATATTGCATTGGCAATCTTTCAGGATGCTGATTTGTTTCTAAAAGACAACAATGGGAAAACACCTATTGATCTTGCAACAGGGAGGTCATATAAAAATTTAATGGAATATCTACGAAGAAAGATGAGGATGGATACATTGTTTAGTTTCTGGTGATTCTTGCTTTTATCTTTGAAGTGTCTGTTCAATCATTCCGATTTTTAAGTCAAAAGCTACATGCTTTTCGAAAATTCAAAAGTTGCTACATGCTTTTCGAAAATTCAAAAGTTGCTACATGTAAGCAGGCCTTTCCGTTAGTATTTTAGTGGGCGCGAACTCATCTTGCTAAGGCGCACATTTTACCAAAAAAATTTATTAACGTTAAAGTTGGCAGAAACGGCATGTTTTCGTATGTACCACAAATCGAAACCACCATTGTCTTCTCATTCTTTTTCTTCGGTCTTTGATTCGATATCTTCGTCCTTGTGATACTAGCGAAAAGTAGATAGCTCTATGGCTTGACCCTTTGAATTACTGGCCATTTAAGGTTTTCTGTCGTGAAAAGGGCGAAAAGAAGCACAAGTCTGTCTCCATGCACATGTACGAAAGAATGAATGAGTAAAGTCGCGTGACTTATGTTGAAATCCAATTATAACAATCAGGGATCACAATAACAGTTTATTGACCGGAAACTTATTCAAAAGGTGTTTGCTTTAACTTGGCAATAACAATTTCCTCGAAAGAGGGATTAAAAGAAGCAACGGTTTATTAGAAATCAATCGATTTCGAATCCGCAAGGCTCTTTGTATAATAATTAACAAGGAACGCGATTTAAAGGGTGCTCATAAACCAGGCGCCTGATTTATTGCGCGTCTCAGCCTGTGTAAGGTCTGTGCTAGTTTGAAGCTGTCCTGTTTTTACCTCTTGAAAACTTGGCAGAATTTGTATATTTTCACTGCAAGCTCAATATCTATGAATTTCTGTAATTTATGGCATCAATTGTTACCCAATGTTTCATGGCTCTTTGCATGGCTCTTTGCATGGCTATTTTGCACTCTCTTTGTTCCTTTGCCAAGCCATAACTTGTTTTATGTTTTACTAAATTCCCCAAAAGGTATTTTCAGTTATATATCTACTTTTTTGATGAACCTAAATCTTTGATGATAAGGTACCATAACTAAATGTCATATTATGAAACCAAAAGACATTTTTTTAAGTACATATTAATTGAAGATTTTGATATAATGAAATCTTTAAATTATTTTTGCCGTCGTTCTGCTAATTACAGAAAGTCCTCAGTTCTGTTACGGTGTCTTATTCACGAAGTATTATTCTATCCCAAAAAGCGAAAGTGTTGTATCTCTTCATTCAGAAAGCATTGTTTTTTTAGGAGGCGTATTTTGGGGCCGTCTGCAAGTGAGAAGAAATGGCTGTACTTCTTCTTATTCACTCTCTTGGGATTTAGTTACCCAATGTATTTTTATCATGTAGGTTTTACATCTACTTTAATGTCATTTTTCTGTAGATTTTCTCCGCTGCATTGTTAAAACCACTGCTGATCAATAAAATCTCTTTTTATACCTCAGATCCCGTCCTGAGAGTTTGTTAAAGGTTTTAAACATATAAAACGTGTATCGTTTTTGCATCCAACTTGGAAGCACTATTTCTATCAATCCTCATCTCAATCAATCAATTTCTATCAATCCTGGAAGTGCTATTTCTATCGTTTGGTAAACAATGTGATTACTTTAGGGTGCTTTATTTCTTTTTTAATGAATTGATTTAACTTTCAGTTCAGTTTTTTATGGAGTGTGGAGCAGTACTGGAATGTTATTTTCCTGTTTCTTAACGCGGTTATGTGGTATTCATTTATCATAACATCAAAGTCAGATCCTGGATTTCTTCCTTGCAATTCGGATGAGTACGATCTGTCCTTGAAAAAGGTAATCATTGCAATCTGCATTTATTTTTACAAGTGAATAATTACACACAAATCATATAGCTACTTTTACTCAAATGAATGGGAGATTCTGTCGACTATTATGGCGTTGCAAAGCACAGCAGATGCAGAGCACATAGAAGGCCTTTTGGTGAGATATAGACCACACCGGTGCCCCAGCGCTCCCACGACTTTTTTTGCACAAGTGACCATGCAAGATAAACCTATCTAATGAACAATAATGAACAAAATTGAAAGTAAATGATGCAATAAGTAATCCAGACAATTTGACGAGAAGTTGGATGAAGATACCAAATATACAGTTTTGCGTGAGAGATTCAAAGCTCACGTGATCTGGTTTGTGCAATACGGATCCGATCACTCACGTTAAACGAAAAGGCCTGCTGAATTTGATATATTAAATCGATCCAATGTCATTTTGTTATAATACCAAGACTCTTTCACACCCCGTCTATTGCCTCTTTCTCTACAGCTGTAACTCTTTCTCTACAGCTGTAATTTATGGGCTTCTTTTGTCTTGTGAAGCCCTATGATATCCAACTCAAGCTCGGATATTTTGCTCTAAAGTGATAAACTACTGCTACGTTGTTGGGATTTTGCTTGCCAGTGATGTGTATCTATTGCTCGTCTAGGTTGCTGTTCACAAAGAGTGGGAGATAAACTCGGAAGACAATCCTCTTTCACGACTCTGCCATACGTGTCGCTTGCTACGCCCTCCTAGATCAAAGCACTGTCGAATTTGTAACAGATGTGTGAAACTGATGGACCACCATTGCCATTACATACATAACTGTGTCGGGCCCAACAACAGGTGGGATATGAGTATAAGTCATTTATAAAGTGTATAAGTCATGTCAAGTCACAATAACGCTTCATTATTGCTATAAGTTTTCCTGTTTTTCGTGTCAAAATGAATATTAAGCTTTATTCCCAGTCGCAATCTTTGGCATTTGCTTTTTAACGCCATGCAATGTACGAATAGCTGGTATTTGGACATCTCTAAAATCTGTCAGTTTACTGGTAAATGTATTTATCATTGGTCAATGAGTTACCTGCGTCTAACACCATGAATCTACAAACGTGTATTTTGCAACCGCATTTGATATTCGAGTAATCTCCTTCAGAATTGATCTAATATTGTGAAGATATTGCGCAACGATCATGTCGATCCAAGCATTCTAATGCTTCGCCTTTTTATATGTCACATGTTTGTGCCTCTATATACCATTCGCGGACTCAACGTATTCTGTACTGAGCCTTGCTCCGCTTCCTTCTCACCTGTCTTAATGTAATTTCTTTTACAGGGTCATTTTCCTGGTGTTTTTCCTCGCAACCATTGTATCATCCTATATTGCAGTTTATCTCGCTCGGCTGGTAGTCAAAGAGTACGGATACACCATTTTCAGGGTTCTTTTTTTCATCCTCTATGGACTGGCTTCACCTGTTTTCACCTACACCCTTCTGGTTATTGTAAGTATTATGTTTTTGTTATTATATTATATTATATTTCAATGTTCACAATTCTGCTTTTTTATAATATTGCTACCCACGGTTTAATATTTCATTTGGATGGAATGGAATTATTTATGAGACAAGAATGAAAACTTTAAGATATAGATATCTATTGAAATGCCTCATTTTTATAAAAAGTTGTTGATAAACTCATGAAAAAAGTGTTCACAAAATGATTTTTCGGGATATTTTGTTCGGCCTGTCTAGTTACGTTGTTTGAGTGTTCTATGATATTTAACGATTGACAACGGAAAAGATTCAAAATTTTTCGAGGTTAATGCATCGAAAAGTGAGTCTTGAAATACGATGTTTCTGGAGCAGCTCTTGCTGTGGTCCTTCGTGGCACAGCTGCAGTCGTCTCAATACGAATTTGGTGCCACGAATAATGTTCCCATTTCCCATTTTCGGACAAGACTAACAGAGTTGATCTTCATTGCGCCCAAGCATATCTGTCACGTGATCGGTCTTATTCATATATGCAAGCATAAAAATAAACTAGAATCAAGCAAGCTAGAGTTAGATTTACAAGTCCAAATAATCTATCTGTGATGAAGCATCCTATTAGCAGAGAGTAACGAAACGATGCCAAGACAAATGCACGTTCGATTCTTTTCTGTAGCTATTTGTGGTTTCAATGCGGCAATGGTGCTGAGTTTCTTGCGCGTGACTCGGTCCTTTTCGTTGTTTCTCCTTTTATGTTGAAGACTCCATGTCCCAAATATTGAGACGAGTTACCAATCCTAGAAAAATGCTTAATTCCTTTTTTATTCGATTTGCAAAACGAAGCAGTTCTGTCGAATCGTTTTAAAGTTTCTGATGTCGTTGTTACATGTGTGCAAAATTGTTTAATCTTCTGCGTTATATTGATACTCTGTCAAGAATCATTTAACCATCTTTACTGATGATTTTAAACCAGAGTGGGCTATGGATCTCCTTTTGACATCTGAAATAGCGACGAGAACTGACCGAATTGACATGTCAATGTTTCCCTCTCTCGCCTGTTTAAATGTGGCATGTTGAAGATTTCCAACCAAGCTTTTAGCTATGTGAACATGCCTCGGAGCTATGCAGTTCCAACCTTTTGTATCTTTATTGATAGGCAGAACGCATTGTCATCAGAAAATAAAACAGAATGCTTTGAGTGTTGCCGATAATTTTTTGACGGGGAGGGAGGGGGCTCTTTTGATTGTTTTTATGGTAGGAAGAAGGCATGCTAATTGTTGAAGTTATGGGGTAAATTATACGATGACCATTAAACGCTATGTTTTACGTAATGACGTGTCAGCCCCTAGGAGAAATTGGGGGTTATAAAGACTACCGGTACAGGGCCAACAGCCCCAAACTTTATATATATATATGAATCAAATGCTCCATCAACTGACCTATTGAACCATGTTAAAAGTTCATGCTCAAAGCCTTACTATTCACTCAGACGACCTTCTTGTTATCAAATACACATGAGAGCCGTCACAGCTAAAGCCCAAAACGGCACAGCTTTTAGTATGGACCGTGGCCCGATAGCTCAGTTGATGGCCCGATAGCTCAGTTGATAGCCCAATAGCTCTGTTCACTCCATGTGCTTTCATATTTATCCATTTAACTTGGAATGATTGACATAAACTCATGGAACGTTTGTAATGAAAGGCAAGCGCGCCTATACTCTTATTTGTTTGTCTTAGATGTAGGTTTTAGATGTCTCGAATAAGGTTTAGATGCTCTAAGTTAAACATAGTGTTTGTTTAATTGATTTTTTCGCTTTAGAAGTAATACTTGATATATATGATTAATGCGTAATAGATGAATCTTGGAGCGAATGGTACTACTAGTGACCTGTCCTTTGCCACTCTGCTACTTTGCTACTCTGCTGCTCTGCTACTTTGCTACTCTGCCACTCTGCTACTTTGCTACTCTGCTACTTTGCCACTCTGCTACTCTGCCACTCTGCTACTCTGCGACTCTGCAACTCATGACTGTAACAGAGGCTGCTGTTGTTGATTTGACTGCCTGTTTTGTTTTAGATCGCGCAAGTATCACTGAATCTAACAACGAACGAAAGAGTGAACATCTTGCGATATTCGTATCTAAGGGACCCTCAGAGCGGAACTTATCGGAATCCATATGATAAAGGAGTCATCAAGAACTGGCTAGAGTTTCTTCATCTTCTTCCGCCCGAAAAACGTTATCAGCCTGGTCATTTAGTTTAAAGCTTGTAGACCACTCTTTCATCACTTTCCATTCCCAGACATCAAACTATTTCCTGGAATCTCCCTTTTTCGTGCTTTTGAAATAAAGACAACTTATTCGTCGCTTCCCTATGCACTAACGACGCCTCTCGCTCACTGCTGTCCATGAATGCTGCTTTTCTATGCAAAGATGCTTATGCACTCATTGCACAAAGTGTATTTTCTTACGTCCATCGTTGCAGCACGTCAAATATACAAGTTGGTTTTATAACGCAAAACTTGATTTTATATCAAAGACTTCCTTAGTTGTGACAGCTCACTCGATTTGAAATTTAACCTATGTATTCTTGGATTGCATTTCCACTTAGCCATTATGACTACGTGTATTTTCTCCCCGCCAGATGTTGCTTAAAGGGGCCTAAGCACGAGCGCGTGCATTTTGTGTTTCGCACCTATCCAATTAAATAACACTATATCATAATACATGCTAGCTTATTCAAAACAGAACATAATTATCGCTAGTGATATGGCTTGTATCGTTAGTAGACTTGGGGGGTTTTAATCAAGAATTATATGAATTTTACTGGATAAATATCGCGATGTAAGTCAACGTAGTAAGTAGGCGGGCTGTATGCGCTGTCTCGCGTTAATGAAAATGCTGGTGATATTTTTCTTTTGCTTTCTGTATCAATGAAGAGCCTATAAGCCAAGCGTAATTTGTTTGTGTGAGAAAGTGTTTTGTTTTTGCCCCTCAGATGTCTGTATGATTTTGCGTCTTGACTTTGTCATATATGTCAAGTCTGAAGGGAGGAATGAGCTGCTTTTGATTATTCTTGCCCTAGAGGTTCCTTTTCCATTCATTGGGTCGATTAAACGAGAAAAGTGTAGCCAGGAGTTTAGCAAGCCTGGGATATCATGGTCAACCACCACTCAAGCCTGTATTTGGCTGAATTTGTTGATTTCAAAAGCTTTTCAGGAGCAGAAAAGGGCGCTGCTTACAGGTCAGCAGCTGGTATAGAGGTGAGCTTAGGATTCCTTTGTATTGTTGGATGGAACTAAGAGATGTTGATGTAAATGCACCCACGACTGTTACAGCATAGAACCTTTAACTGAAGCAGAAGTATGACAAGTCCTCCCTAGCGCCCATTGCAAAGGCAAACGAGTAAAGGTGTATTAATACGACTAGCTCACGGAATATTTGCCATGAATATGAGTTGACGGATGAGATGTCAGTCAAGCAAAAGTGGATAATCAAAAACATGCTTCTCCTTCCTTTTATTACTGGGCGTGATTTTATCACAAACTGAAGTGACCCTTTCCAACTTCCTTTCCTTGGTACAGCACTATCTAAAAATGACATTCTGTCATTCTTTCCTGACTTGTACTAACGCCATTTGTTGCTTTGCCTTTGCTCATGTCATCTACTTGTTCATCCCATTCATATGAATTCGTTCAATATATTTGGTTTGGTTAGCCATGACAAGCCTTGAAACAGTTCACACACATCTGTTCTGACAATTCTTGGCCCGTACATATTGTCTGATTGTAAGAATGGAGCAGTCAAGTCGACAAAGCACGAAAGGCTGAATTAGAGAGCGGATCAATCGATGTTCTAATTCCTCATTAACAAAACTACTTTTTCTGATTGTTCATGGTTGTTAGATACAGGCGAATCCTCTTCAGTTTCATACCCTGGACGTTAATAAAGCCATCACGAAAAGGAGTGTGAACACGTTCACACGCGCAAGAAGACCATTGCATGTTGATTAATTTACTCTCGTGACAATGAGGCGCAGTGTGTGCAAGAGACGCAATCGACACTAGGCTAAAGGAAATCGCGTTTGCAGAAAATTGGAGCAATTGTTCATGTTTTGATAGTAAATGTTTCAATTATCTGCAACAGTAAAGAGATAGTATGTAACAATGCAGAGGAAATGCCGCTAAACAAAAAGAAAGTCATCATCTCTCTTTCAAATGTGTCGTATCTGCTCCAATGCCAATCTCACTTTGGCAAAGACATACAAAAGTAGCTTATAGGTAATCTATATCTATTGATCTGGCTGCAGTGATAAATTGGTGGATAGCATGGAGCAAAGGGACAGTGCCACATGCTTTTCAGACACGTGGCATGGGTGACCAGGTGACTACCAATGAAGGGGCACGGCCTTCGACTCACCCCAATTGATTAAAGGCATCCAGCAACAAACATGCAAATGAAGGTTTGAAAGAGAAATTATCCGAATTAAAAGCTCATTGGCGATGATCACAAACTTCTATAGACAGTAACTATCACTATTAAAATGTAGTTGTCTTTGAGAAATACCCGAAGATTCCATCGTAATTTCTGCGATTGCACGGAAGAATTTGTTTAGGTTCAGACTTCGTTCCTTTTGTCAGTCAAGAACGAGACCCAAGCATTAGATGAAGAAATACACGCGGGAAGTGTTGCTTTTACGAAACTTCAAATCAGGAAAAATCTGATGTTGTATGGCCGCTCTTTTGAAATTTTTGAAAATTTGATAAAGTTGGTGGCTAACCCAAATTTTCTCTCCCACACGATGCTTCTTTTTGAAAGCTTTCCCATTCTTGTTGTAGCTACAATTATTAGAAACAGTCTTACTTGTCAAAGGATTGAAAGTCGCTTGTACATTGGACCTAGAAGCGCCCGACGAACTAGGCGCCTGAATTAGCTAAATATGAGTGCGACTGTACCTAGCCAGCGACCAGCGTCGATGAATGAGGATTTGCGAAAACCAGGCCTTAGATTCATACCATGTTGCATAGTGGTGATAAGGAGCAGCACGTTGTCTAGAGGAGCAAGATTAACCATGAGGGTCGTCCATTATACAGCACCAGGTTCCACGTGGAACATTATGTAGCAAGCGTTGCTGCGCACAATTGAATCAGATCCAAGGTGAATAAAACAAACATTTGAAAAGTACGTCATAATATAGGGACGGTAAAGACAACAAAGTAACCAAAGAGAAGAATAGAAGGGAGGTACGAACTATTAGAGAGAATTGTTTGAATCTATGAACGGTGCCTAGAGTGCGTCGCTGATGCTTTTCCGCGCATGAGTGATCTTACTGACGCTGACATGGTGTCGCAAGTATTGCTAGAACCTGGGGATATTTGTGGAAAAATCGGCTGGATAGGACAAAAGCTTGATTCAAATTTTACAAGCTTCTCATCTTCTATATTTAATATCGGTTAATTCCTTTATAGTTTCGTTTCTTTATAATTTTATTCATTTATCCTTTCATTCCTTCATTCTCATTCCTTCATTCATTATAAAATCGTACTAGCTAGACAGTAAACTTGCCTATTTAGGGCTACCGGAAATTCTTGTTTTATGGGTAAAATGATGAAAAATCATCAAATTTTTCTGACCCTTTATTTTACGCTCGACTTGCACGTGTGAAGGTGTCACCAAGTGTTCCACATTCTGCAACTCTAGATAACGTTAATTGGAACCAAAGGAAGATTAAGAATCTCTTTGTGAGTTTAAAAGGAAGGAGATACGATTGGTACCCTTGAAAATTCTGATGTAAGAAATTACTGCCTTTATCGGCAAGGATGATACCATAAAGGAAATAAATTCGCCACCTGTTTGCATTGATTGTCTCTTTCTTTCATTTGTTTCATTCTATTACATTCATTTTCTCTTTCTTTATTCATTTACCTCTTTCATTTATATTTACTCCTTCGGTCTTTTTCAATCACCATAGAAGTTTGAATCGTAGCGTTCAAATTATTTGTCCTAAAAAAGCTGTCGCGTCATAATGTCGCGTTTATTTTGGTAGAGCGCTTTGAAATGCACTTGTGGCGTATATGACGGTTCTAAGCTGATACTCCCAGTTTGGGCAAGAGTTTGCACTAATATCAATGTGATTGCAGTTTATGCTTTAGCAAAAATAGCGAGACAAGTATTATTGTCATCGAATGTCAGTGAGACGTACTCTAAATTGCCAAAGATTTGCAATGCGCTACTAATAAATCTCTGCAACTCTTAAGACTTTCAGCAAACAATGGATCCAATCCGCAAGTCGGCTAATCAAATGTTTTGATACAGAGAACACCGGTTGAACCACGACTATTACACACACTTTGCTACCAGAAATAGGGGAAAACAAACATTCTCTAGTATCAAAATTCACAGAAGCCGAACCACCAGGTTTTCAATAGCTACGTAGGAAGATAAACTGGATAATAAGTATTTGAAAGCTTAACAAACCAACTACCTGTAGAAGCGGCGTATTTCTCTTAGTTCTTTGACTGTGTTACACCGAGGGGATTGGTCACCAGTCGTTGGTTTAAAATGATGCGCAACAGTGGGCAAAGTACGCGAGTACCGCAAAGACCCTTATCTGTTGTCTATATCAATATGTGAATCTTCGCTAAACAAACAAATTGGTCGTGTACAAAACCCTTCTTGCTGTCTTTGTCCATTGTCTAGTTCCTTATCTTTTTTAAACAAAAGACAAACTATATTAGAGATTGTTGCGGGCAAGTAATAAGTCATGCAGCATTGTGATGCAGCATTTGTCCATCTTGATATGATGATTTAAAGTGGTGTTGTTTGCTTGCTCTAAAACTGTCATTAAGCATTAAGAATGTTTACAGACGTTTTTCCTTTAACGCGTTACAGACATTTCCTTTGCAAGGTGAAGATAACAACCTTTTCGATTCCCCTCTTTCTAAAGTCTCCTTTGCTCAACTCTCAGTTTCAACCTTCTATGATTCCCAACCATGCATCCAGCACCAAACATGCCAAACTCAAGAACAATATGCTTTTTGCTAGCTGCCTCGTTACCTTGGTCCATTCTGCAGAATGTGGACGAGGGGGGCCAATAGAGAAACTATTTCAATATGCTCTGGGCAAATTAAGCACAGTCGAAGAGAATGTAGTAGTAATCTACTAATAGTATGAAAAGTGATTAAACACGGATTCCTAAGAATGCCTATAGACGAGCATCCACAGAAAAACAGGAAAACATGATTGCTGACTAAGCAACTTGTCAGACTTTTTGTTAATACATTTTTGCAAACGCAGAGATGCAGTTCACCAACTGTAAATTAGCAGGCTTTGTGCCAACTTGTGTCTAAGAGCATGAAAGGTGTGAAGGGATTCCGGTTTCAGGAAAAGCCTGAATCGCAGTTGCACTTTTTGTGTAATTACCAACATGGGGTAGGAACTGAGAGCTCACAAGTATGGATAGAGTTTTCTGCACGAAGAGAAGAAGCAACACTCTGTATTGCTCATTAATGAACCAAAACATTTAATCTGGCAATAACACCAGAGTCAAGAAAAAAGTTATAACTTTCCTCCGGCTGCCATGTTTATGACTCAAACCTTCCTTTATACCAGCTCAAAACGATATTTTTAACGATCACTTTCTATAACAAAAATTACTAAAAAATCGTCCTCAAATTCGGCAAAATTTTCCTTCCGCTACCAGCCATAGAGCCGTCAATGTTTCTGGACCATGAGCAACACCTAAGGGATTCTTTCACCACATCCTCATTCGCTGCCTACAAGGAAGGGCTCAGGAATCTGTTGGCAGCAAAGCTGTAACAAATTTCAAGAAGGGGCTATCAAGGTAAAATGTGATGAGCCGAGTAATCCTCTTTTTGGCACCAGCCGAGGGTGCCAACCCACTGTGGAGGAGATGAGGATCAATGATTGAGTGCAGTGGAGACCAGAATCTCTCAGTGTGCCGCAATTGGTGTTTAGTCAATTCAAGGTTTAGTTTCGCGTATATTTTGTGGATGACTGGTTGAACGAACACGCGACCAGCTACTCCCAGTATTATCAAATTGGCTTAAATGCTGATTTATCATTCTCTAATTGACTTAACTTTTGATGTTCAGTACCGAATACAAAACGGAATGCGTCACTGTTTCTTCCAAAGAGATGCCTAATAGGACTGAAACATCTTCGGTGCAAATAATGATAGAACTCGAAAATGTCGTTGATATGAGATTTGGCCTAGAAGGATTACAAAGGCATTCTAGTCAGAATTCGGTACGTGATGAACTTATGTCTAGCATTGCGTGAAGCCATTTAAGCACCAATTGGTAATGGCTGATTTTAACGTTAATTGTGGACAAGAGCAAGCCATTAAAGCAATAAAGAGTAGTAACAGTTCTGTGGATGCTACTATTTTTTGCAGAGTTTTAATCAAAGCAGTGAAGGTGGTGGCAATAGTGCGTCAATGAAGGTCAACGGAAATTAACTCACATCAGCACAGGCATGCTTCGAGTTTCCAAAGAGGATGAAGATGATTTCATGGTTTTGTCTGCTGCTCTAAATTGTTGTTCCATTCTGCCTCTTTTAAAGCCTTTGTTCACTTATCATTTGTGTTCGTTGACAAAGCATGCACTTTGGCTGAAATTTCTAGTCAAATATTTCATTCTGGCCAACACTCATTTGTTACAGCTCTGTTTTATTGCACTGAAGAAGGCAAGGGAAGACTCGCCTTAAAAAAATCCCCCTCAATTTTAGTCCTTTGCTCCTTCAGTATCAACCAAGCTCTTCTTCAAAGGGCTTCGTAAATCGAGCTTACTCTTTTCACTTTCCAATTTAAACTAAGATATTTTGCTGGCGACATTCAGAAAACATTGGCACCTTTTTTGAACTGATGATTGGAGGTTGTACCTGGAAAGCGCATTGTTCTTTCCTTACTAACAAACGAAACGCGGACTTTCTCCAAAGGTGCAGGGGTCTGGACTCTAACATTGTCTGGGCCCATGGGTAGTCTGAAACTTGGTCATGCTTCTGATTCTTGTTTGTACATAGAACATTTGTCTGGATTTCTTCGGCCAACGCGTATAAATGGCACTGTTCTATTGAATTCCTAACTTAATTAATGAGATAAATGTTTAAGTTCCTCCACGCATTGTCCTCATTCTGTGCTTCAGATGTCAAACACTTCAAACACTTCTAATTTGTCATTCATTTCTCTCTATAACCGTGGAAGGTATGCAATTCAACTATGGACATTGCAATAAACCAGCTTTCTTCGCCGTTGAAACAAAGATAAGATGAATAATCTCTCTATGCGCTGCATGGGGTAGTTAGCACGATTTTCAGGCTCTTTTCCTAAAAATTGTTGGACCTCCATACTTGTCGAACACCTAGATTGCATGATTCTTACCTAGCTCAATTTGAATTTGCACCCGTTGCATGAGTGCTGAAAATTTCTCATTTCATGTGGAAGTTTGTAGATGAAAGAAATACTTCATTTATTTTAAATGGAATTCGAGTATTTGACAGCGTACCGTTTCAATCGCAAGATATTGCAAATTGAACCGACTATTATAGTCTTTATCAGCAGTTGCTATAAGATTGGCTGATAATCTTTTCTGGTTATAGTCGGTCTCGTTCATTGATCCTTATATTATTTCTCTATCACAAAACATACAAAATTAAGTAAATTTTCTTATTTAGGTTCTACCTTTCCGCTAAATCCATTACTTGTTTTTGTTTTTGCTTTTAAGACTTTTTTCGTTTTCTCTTTGAAATAATTTTATGGAGTAATTAGTTTTGGGCAGTGCAGAATTTGAATAATAAATTTTTCGAGCGATCCGCCCTGTCGAGCGGCAATTTTTTCACAACCAGGAGTATCTGATAACTTTCACCCTGGTACATATAACAGCATTAAAGCTGAAGCTTGCAGTCTCTTATTAAGGTCCTGCTAATTACTTAAAACTATTGCTGTCAGTATCCAACTGCTCTTTGTGCTTTTCTTAGAGATAGAAGCTGATATCAAATCCGATGTAGATCCATTTGACAAAGAAGCATGACAAAGCTTATCAAATTTATAAGTTCTCGTATCAGAGATATTGATATGCTTATCTTTTATCATTATTTGCACGTAGCCCTGTTATGCGCTGCTGCCTCTGTTCAGTGACCTTCTTTATGATAAGAGAATCACTGACTGCATTAAAAATTCAGCATTACGTAATTGAACACAAAGCCCTTGTAAATATCAAACCGCGTTTAGGTGCCATTGCCCAATATCTATGATATAATAATCAAATAAACCAATCGAGAATTATCTTCATAGCCTATATCTAAGTTATGAAAGCCTGATTTCAGCTTTCATTTTTCAGCAAACATCAAACAGAAAATCTCACGGCGACCGCTCTCTTGTGACCGCCTCCAGATTGCTGTTGTATTGCTGGAAATAATGTTATTGCCTGATTAACATATCTACTTAGAATAGGTCTGCCAAAATCATATTGGTAATGGGCGGGCGTCATTTTTAACCAGTGCTATCCGACTTTTCCGACATGATCCTGATAACGACCCTGTGATTTTTAATAGAAACTGGAGTAGCTTTGTGCCAATTTTTTTAAAAGCGTTTTTAAGACAACTTACTCTTAATACGAATTCGAAAATAGGATATTTAAGCTTTTCTAACGCCACACCCATCATAGACCACAGCTGCGTTTTATGGCAGACAACTGCAAAGAAGAGACTGATTGTTCTATCAAGGCTTTCAATTTCAAAACAAGCTCTTATTAACACTGAAACGGCTAAAATGAAATCTGTCAGCTTATTCTGTCAGCTTTTATTTCATCTTTACACTCTTTAAAATGCTCGACAAGAAGCTACTTCTGCAAAATTATTATGATGATCCAAAATAATTATAAGGTTTATCTGATTGATGCTGATTTTGATGTATCAGCCATTTCTCCTGTCTTTCTCGTATCTCATAGTATTCTTGTTCCAAGCAGTGCGACATTTTTAGAGTAAGCATTAGCGATGCCTGCATCACATTCATTCGCATGTATTAGTGCTTGCCTTTCAAGAGCACCTGGTTGTTGATAGCCTAGCCTGCGCTATTGGGATTGGTGTTTTGGAAAATCATTTTGACAACGGTAGAAAAACCAAGCCCCACTTCCCTGCTCAGATTTCAGTTGGGAGCAAATATTTCTAGATTTTGCAATTTTCTACATAAATATATTGGGCTGCATTCTTTTGCACCTTGCAGACTCACTGGCTCATTCGATTCGTCACCAAGATTGATTCTAATTCGATTGCAACTAGGGGCGTCTAGAGGATTTTGACACTAGCCGTTAAAGGTCCGATAATGAAAGTTTCGTTTGGCTTGTCCTGGGCCAGCTCAAGAAAACCTCCCCTCACTTCCCACGTCCATGCTAACTACTGCACTGAAAAGAGTAATCGGTGCCTCATGTCTCTAGCAACAGCTGGCAATTCGTGCATGCACGCACGGTGAGGGGTGTTTTCGCTACGCTGTCCGCATTATTTTTATCGTGCAAGTAGCACGAGGGCGCTGTCTTGCCGTTTTTATCACAGGTGAGTGTATGGACAGGGGCTTCTCCAACGTTAACGAACAGATTTGTTTGCAAAACACATCCCTCGTTCCAGCTTTTCTAAAAGGCTGCGCGGCAATCAGATAGCATAAAGTGGGTGTGCAAAACAGAAAGCAAGGAATCTTTAGAGCGCCACGACGGGTGCACAGACAATGGTTATCTCGCTTTGCTGGTTGTTTCCTCTTTTCGATTATTTCTTATCTACTTGACAGTGCTTAGAACCAGCTTAAGCAGACCAAACAAAGCAGATATAGGATACATTTTCTAAGGAGGAGCTAAGCTGCACACTTAATTGGCCTTTCCCACCAACGCTTCTTTGCGTTCCCTATCAAGTGTCGGTCAAAGAAACTTATTATCAACCTGTCCTTTGTTGCCTAATCACGTGTGTTTTCTCACAAACGCATTCATTTTGAGCATTAGATGGAGAGCTATGCGATTGGGAGAATAAAAATTTTCGTTTTGGTGACAATAACAAGCAAATTCATGGTTGCGAAATGTTGCACAACATAGCACCTTTTTCCATGCCAAAAGTCTAAAAATATTTCCCTTGAATGTCCCTCGTGTATGTTGAAATAATAGGCTAAGATGTCATCTTTTCTACCAACCTAAGCACGAGGAAAAACCTAAATGTGCAAAGTTATATCACTCTAATAATCTTATCAACTGCTTCTAGATTATTCTTGTATTTCACAATGATAGTAACTTCTACGTACTACTATTTAACGCTTTTTAGTAAGTTTAAAATTTTTCCCGATTATTTTGAGCTGAAAGTGCTTTGAATTTTCATATTTATAAACTACCATGTCCGTGTCATTTAAAAGAGAATCTTGATCCTTCACAACTTTCTCTCGGTAAGCATGCTATCTGTTTTTTGACACCAATCATCTTCTGCGTCAACCTTCGGTGACAGGGGTGGGAGCACAACCATGTACGAGATAAGTAAAGCTCTTAGTCACCAATCAGACTAACAAGCTATGGCTTTTTCTTGGGCTTTAGACCCAGGTACCACATTTAGACCCAGGCAAACTGCGGAATAAATGCAAAGAAAGCTTGTGCTTTCAATCAACCATTTTTATAAATGGAATTCCATCCTTTATTCAGAAGCAGACTTTTTTTGTAATAATCCTATGTGCATTCTCTGGGGTTTCTTAAGTGGCACCCTAGTCAATGTTTGCTATTAGCATTTTGCAAGGTTCTTTTTCAGAGTCTATCTTTCATTTACTGTTTCGCAAACAGCTATCGATTGGTAAAAGCAGAAACAGACACAGAAACATTCAGTTTTCATTTTAATCTGGGCATTTTATTCTTTTCACTACAAGAGTATGTATTTGGACGAAGCGATCGAATATTTCGTAAACTATATGTTGCAAATCTTTAAAGACAAACATCAGTGCCTTTAAAAAAACTTTGAAGCTAAATGCATTCAAATGACAACTCTATTTGCAAATCTACTTTTTCATATACAGTTTGATCATTCTTCCAAGGTCCTTTAGCCTTGGTGAACCCTATAGTATGTGTATATAGACCTTCCAATTGAGTGGCACGTGGAAACCTCTAGGTCTGTGCTAACCGAAGCTTCCTTTGATTAGCTAAAGCGCAATAAAATAACCACGGTCATTGCTCTAAAACTTGATTTGCGGGACGAGTTTGTATACCATGCTTTTGTATGTAGCAAATAGTCTTGGAGCTAAGTCCCGTTTGAAAAGCGAAAACCTAATAAGGTCATATACAGTGGGCAATTACGTATTACATTGATGCGGGTTTTAAACCCTTTAAACCTTAAATAAACCCCTTGAATATCCTTACGTGATTATAATACATTTAAAAGTCAATTACTAAGAAATTCATTGATTGTCAGCATTTGATGCAATTAAGAGTAATCCACTGTGGCATTGTATGGGTAAAGGTACAAAGCAAGGTTAACGTACGTGCATGCTATCGCCTGGCTTTGACTTTCACAATTTTGCTTGAAAACATCATAATACGTTAGTTCAACTTTGGTTGCAATACTGCTTTTGAAATTGGAACCTGATAACGTCTTTCACAAATACGTTAGAGAATAAACATTTGCAGTTATTTTCGTACAAAGGCAATAAGACGATTTGAAATATATTAAATATTTGCGAACAGATAAAGCTGTCTTAATAGCTGATCAGTTCGTGATAATAGTGCTTCTATATTATGGCCAGGAGCTGGCTTCTTCCTTCGTTACGTCACTAGACTACCTGGCGAAGTTCAAAACTAATGGCCTCAGCATTCGAAAAGGAAATGCCCAAGTCACTCTTTTTCTGAACTTTCCTGCAAAGTTTGCTTTTATTCTGGCTTGATTTCAGCCAGTAACAAGTTCATGGTTATTCAAAGGCTATTTCTACATGCCGTTTTTCAATCGCATCATTTTTTGCAATAGATTCCGGATACCATGAACATGTCGCGTGATGCTTTTCGCTGCAGCATGACACCACGTGCTCTGCCTTTGAGCTCCCGCTCACATTCTCCAGTACCAGCTATTCCTACATCAAACAGCTTTGGCGTGCTGTCTTGTTGCCTTAAGGACATTTTTCATATAACGAGGCTTAAGTGAAATCCTACCCTTTTCATTGATCAACTACACAACTATCCAAATTATTTACAAATTTTTTTCATTTGCAATTTTCGATAGAGTGGCTTTTTTATACTATTTTACTGATCACTAGCCTAGTAGGTCCATTTGAAGACATTTTTCATCTCTTTTATTTATAAGAAGCTTTCTAGTCCAGATATAATGATGTTTTACAATATTTTCTACTATATAATGACCTTCTTCGTGCAGTTATTTTGCAAGATTTGTTGATTTCTTAACAAAAAATTGCTAAGAAATCCTTCCATGAATAATGATTCTCTTTCTATTTATAGTAAATATATGTAGCACGATGCATTTGACTGTTTGACACATCTCTAAGTCTATTTCGCGACAATATTGTATCCTATTTAAAGATAATCATAAATTAACTTTGAGAAGTTAAACTAAACGATTCTATACACAGCCTATCTTGATGGGATCTTGCTTCAGTCGTTTGCTCTTGCCCGTGGATTTCCTGTTTCTCTTTTGGATGACATTTTTCTTCATAGCGAGCGGCCTGTTAACCTAGGAGAGATCTTTATCATGTGATTAAAGGTATCTCACCTTTAAGCATTCAAAAATGGTTAGCCATGAAGAGCTGAAATAATCAAGTATGGATTCTCAAAACTTTATTTGTAATGAATTTTTAGCAAAGTGAGATTCGTCATTCATGATAAGCAAAGCTCTTGACAAGCAATACGCCAGTAGCGAAAGGAATAAGGGCTGATACGCTGACCCATAAACTGATTTAAAACCGCCAAACAGTTTACTTCTAAATGTCACATGTTGTCGAAGATTGAATATGCCGTATGAAAGCTAAAGTGGTGCATAAGATGTGCTATTGTTTTGGGTGACTTCGGTGGAATTTATCTTCTTGCCTTTATGAGACAGCTAGTGTCGATTTGGTTGCTCGATAATGAAGTAACCATATTGCTCCGCAAGCCTGCGTCATACTCTACAACTAGGCTAAAGATCGCTTTGGCGATAAAACCAATGCAAAGCAAACGCCACTTATCGATGGAGAACAAAGAAATCGTATCGCAAACTTTCTAAGCAAGCAAAACAATCTTGAGAAACCAACGGGCTCCTCTTGTTAACTTGCCCCAATGTGGCCATCCCACATACACATGCGAGTAATTGCGGATTGAACAATTAATTTGCAGCACGACCAGCCACCGAGCTGAGCATTATAACGAGGCTAATAGAAAACGTGGATGAAGGTTGATAGCTGGAGGGCTTTTCGGCCTATTGACGTCACGAGCATTTGACATGCAAGTTTAACCTAGCTGGTAGAATGCAGCACAAATTTAACAATAATAACGTATTGATGAATTCTCGTTTGATTATTCGCTAATTGTGAAGTCGGTCCATTCTGTCTCTTTGACAATACACTCTAGAATAGCCTTTTTGACAGGTAAAGAATATGTCGGGTTAGACATTAGCAAGCTTTCAGGTATCAGGGTGATCGTATTGAGGATCTAATTATCAATGTACGCTACCTTACTGAAAACACGTTTAGGGGGTAGCAAGATACAGTGGATGTTTTGTCTTAAATTCGAAATATGGCAGGTCTTGTCGCTCGATAAGTCTATAACTATGAATGCGTCAGGTACTTAGATTGAAAGTGAGGGTTTGCAAATAGAACTGTTTCCTGTAAAAAAACGCCCTTCCTCTGAATACCCAGTTGAGATATCGCGATGCTAGGCTAAGCTACAACTGCCAGACAACTCGAATAAATCTAACAAAACAGTTTTATGAACGATAAAACTGATAAAAGCTAATAACCTTACACAATCACTTATCAGTTCGTGATTTGACGAATTATTAGCGTTATCTTAAGCCCAGAATGGGTCAAGCCGGTTTTAGACAGAATCTCGCGAAGTTGCCACTGACCAAAGCCCAGTTTAGTCGTTAGCACGCACCCTGTTGACCTCCAACACCGCAACAAAGGGACACACCTGCCATTAGGAAGGAGCAGCGATAATCTAACGCAAATCAAATTAGGTCCCCAATATTTTTTCCAATTAGAATTTCGTATTCACACGTAGGCTCATCGTGTTCTGTCCTGGCTTTCACATTGCAATACTACGTATACGCTGTAACTAACACCCTTTTGGTAGGCCAGGGAGATTGGGATAACACACAAATTAATTGCCAAGCTTTCTTTATGAAGCTGAAAAGTAAGGTCTGTTGTTGTTCGTTTCCCAAATCCAGGATTGTCGAGTTCAGGTAATGCTTGATGACGTGGCTTCAAACTCTTTTTCAACTTCCATCTTTAGACAAATGTCTACAAGAATTTCGCTTTTGATTGCCTATGATAAATTTTCTTCAAGCTTCAATGGTGAGAGAAATATTGAGATTCCCAATTAAAGAATATTTTGAGAAACCAGATGTGTCTTAATCGCAGAAGTGGCTTCGAGCTTACCTTGTGCAGCTTGTAATAAAGTCCACAGGAGTTGCAGACTGGCTTTCCCTCTGTATCTCTTCTCCACAAGGTTGTCTCCGTTGTTTTGCAGTTTGAGCAGAAGTTTCCAGATTTCTTTGTTCTTGACTGAAATGAAATTTAAGATTTCAAGTCACAATACCATTGCAAGAATACCCCTTTTTAAAAGGATGTCTTGTATTTACACTTCCTATGAACAATCATAAACGATTTCGACACCCTTTCTTCTTAAAAATATTCTTTAAAAGTCTGACAAAGGTCCTTTCCTTATATTTGACATAACAAGTTACTCGTGTGCGAAAATTAGTAGCCTTTTTTTATAAAGTCACTTTTTATTTCCAAAAATTCATGGAAGTGACAAGATGGCTGGCAATGTACCTCTGGCTTGATGTCATTAGTGTACCCAAAATGATGTGATCCATAGTAGGCAGGTAGTGCCTTGTACTCGTCATGTCCAAACGCTGTAGAAAAAGAAACACATCACTAATCGATTATTTTTAATGTGGCAACAAGAATAATGACGACAGTTCATGAAATCTATTATTATGTCTTTGTGGCGGTTCGCAAATGCTGTATAACAGATAACTCACTGTTACAAGTCTGGGAAAGGAGGGTGTTTTGGTTTTGCATCGGCGATTCAATTGAAAGACGTTACCTAGGGACGACAGTTAAATCTCGAATGCTCAAGTAGGACCGTGTTCAGACGTTTCTATGCGACGCTATTTCAACAAAGATATGATAAAAATGTCTTCTAATTTCTTACTCCATAATCAATTAAGTTTGTATAAAATGGGCTAAAAACGTTTCTTTAATATGTCATCTTAACGTCTATCAAGTCTTATTGAAGTAGTAATAAACAGGATTACTGTTTAATTGTAACAACAGAACACAATTGGAATAGAACTACATTTAAGTTCTTTACAAAACAGAGCCCAACAATTCAAAGTCCTCTTTGTTTTCAACGCTGCCAGTTATATTGGTGCCAAACATGCTTAGCAAGAAATAGCACGTGGTAAATATGAAGTTTACGATTTTGAGCGCTAACAGCACATGGATCTCGAGGCAATTGACGAAAGAATTGAAAGGTTTCAATGTGTGAATGTTTAACAATACAGAATCACTCCACCAAATGACAGGTCTGTCAAAACACAATAGAACACATGAATAAAAACTGGTTACATTGTATTTCTTCCTAAGACTAAGGTCTAATTGGAAATAATTATCAGTATTCAACTGGTAACAATTTTTTAAAGCTTCAATTTAAGACAAATTTATGCTTGTAGTGAATCATTAACAGAGTGTTATAAATATATAAATTGATTCAGTTTTAAAAACAGTGTTGTGATGATTCACCGCTTAAGAAGCGATTGCATATCCTTGGAAGTTTGAAATTCACTATATAAAATGCTCGACTGTTTTCAATATTCGCGGCAAATGAAAGATGCTTAGTCGAGTTTTGACAAGTAACCAATCGCAATGGCAACATTATGTCGTTACAAGTTGTCACTTTAGCAAGCAAATGCAAATATTTGCAACATAATATCATTTGGCAGAATTACCCTTTGCCTAGAACTCAAAAGCTCAAACAGGACTCGGGAATCGCTGTGTGCCAGGAGTGCTTGAGTAATTTTGGTCCAATTTACTCCATCTATTGAGTTGAATTGGGTGCATTTATGGAACTGAACCCTTGACCTTCAATATTCTTTGAAGAGGAACGAAGGAAGTTTAAGATGGATCTTTTTCCACAACATTAAGCGCAACTTATAAATATCGTTGTTAGTCTATAATAAAGGATTGTTCTGATTGATAATTTTGATAATTTCATGAATTTCTAGCAGTTGCATTGCCGAAGGGCTTTAAATGAAAGCAAGAGCAATCAAAGCCGCTTGGAAAGAGTCTTCAAATGCTCCAACCTTTTTTGCTCAACATCTCATCTTTTACTAGCATAAACGTACAGCTAGTGACCCTAGTACAGCTCTTTACTTCCTTGGCCACCGATCGATTCGAAATTTCTTTTTCAAGCTGAAATTTTAGTGGATGGCGCACTATGAAGAATAGAACTAACAAGCTTTGTTCTTCGTGTTCCTAAATATCGATCTTGCTCTGTTTTCTATGCTTTCAAAAAACCAATTATGTTTGAAGCTTTTTTTATCTAGAGAGAATGCTTTTATAGGCTTATGGTAAAATGAACAATGCTGTTGTTGTGGCCTTTGCCAGAAATTCGATTTTAATTAACATGAGTTTTGTTTGATTTGCAATATGGCTGATCTCCAATTTTTTATTCATGTGGTCTTTTCTTCAGTTCATGACGAGTGGCTATGAGATAGAGGAAGAAAACAAATTTAATTGTTAGAAAAGAATTTGTTGCTGGAACTTTTTCAATTGCTTCCAGCTTTGAGCGCTTTAATGGGAACTGTTTACCACAAGTCTTCTTAGCATGCAAAATTTGAGAATCATTTAGTTCCCAACTGGTATACAACAAGGTAAAGTCGTACGACATTGTATCCTCGTCATATAATAGGCCTTTGAAGGTGAAAAGTTTTCAAACCAGCATTTTCTTCCTTTTTATGGTTTGCCATTGCAAAATCAATTTTCCAATAGAAATTTAGTTCCCCTTTGAATGGATTTGCATATGATCATACATTTAGTCATCTGGCATTCAAGACATCCAAGAGCCAATTTTTTCAGTAACTTCGTCACAACAAGTGGTTACGCTTTGGCGCTGCTCAAACAGGGAGCGGCCCAAGATAAAACTGATAGGCTTTATCAACGGTTGTGGCTAGTAGAAAACAAGCTCTAAAAGCCATAGATAGCTGACTGACATAAGAAGAGCAATTTAGGAATTTGGGGGATTTTAGTAATCAGTGGGATCGGTTCGAGATGGGCGTGAAAGTGGCCTAAATTTCAACTGCAGCGAACGCAAAAACTTGCTAAACCTGATTTCAAAGACCCCTCTTATCATTTTGCTGTCTTTTAAGTACTCGATACTTATAGCCGCCTTATTGAAGCTGCTTTCGCTTTGTTTCTTGCGTGTAGCAAAGCTCTGTTTTCCATTTTCGACATGACTTTATTACACGAAATTGAACTTCGTTGTAGGGAAAAAATTTAAATGTAAATTATGTAAAGGATGCAGAAAATATATATAATTCTTATGTTCAAAAGCTTGTAGACAGATTATAGGCTAATTAACTGGTTATAAGGTTGACAAGAATTCTTTGCCGACTTCTCTTGGCATTTTTGGCAGGCGAGAAGCACAAAACTACTGGGCCAGAGAATTGTTTGTATGTATAACCATCAAATGTTAACGCAAGAGTGTCTTCATAGTCATCGAGTTGCCTCGATGTCTCAAACAGTTTTGTTCGTTCATGAGGAGTATCGTTCAGTGTCTCTCCTTAGTTGTTCATTAAGTGGCGCGTGCATGCTTGCTGTTTTTCTGCTACCATACGTGCTGGTCGAAACGCTTTGCTGAAGAAAACAGCGCATTCCCACCACTAGCCTTGATGTCCATAGCTTTGTAGAAACTCTCTTAGACGCAACTAATTTCAACACAATAATTCAATTTTGTCAAACATTTTGGCCAAGTGATCTCAGTTTAGAACATTGTGATTTGTTCTTGCTTAGAGTGAGCAACTTGATTGTTTGTGAAGTTAAAAGGAAACTCAATTCCGTTTTCTGTGGCTTCAAGTAAAACTCTCTTGTGTCATTGCAGGGATTGCAGAATTTTTTCTAAATAATTTTTTCTACATCTTCTAAGAGATATGCAATTTTGCATATGATGCATTTTCGACCAGGTAGCTTTGGCAATCATAGTTTACAGCTAAATAATAAGACAAAAACATTTTCTATTGAAGTTTCCTCTTAACCAAACAGTTACTGTATGATCATGTGTCCATCTCTTGTCGAAGATAATTGCCGAAATTTTCTACTTTTCTATGCGCGCAACTTTAATAAAAGTAGGGCGCGAAGCTAAATTCGAAAAAATTATTTCAACCGTAATTGATATAAATCCTCGCTCGTTCTTGATGCCTTATCGAAACGAAAACAATATGGAAAGATTCAAATAAAAGCAAAACGTTTGCATTGTTGAATCACAATGACTAAGATTCAAAGAGGTGCAGAAAGGTCGCATGTCGCTTGATTCGAGCAAGCCCGTGAATATCTGTTATTCGTTCTTGTCAGGCGACTTCGACTAAGTTATTCCTGCTTCAACCTTCTCCTTTTGTGCACATGGTCTCAGAAGGAGTAGCTTTTCTCATTTCTGCTCACGAATTGAGCCAATTTATTAATGAAAGAGTTCACGTTTAGTTTCTCTAACATCACGTTTTACACTGTTCTATAGAACCAATAACGATCTCGCAATTGTTTTCCAGCCTTAGAATTAGCAAAACACCCAAGATTAATCGTTTCCAGTTTCAACATAAAAGGAAGAAAACATTTTTATCATGTAGATCAATTACTTTTATGGAAGACATGAGCAAAGGTGCTTGTTCGAATGCCGCACTTTTCATTTGAAGGCTGGCGTCGTCTATGCATAGAGTACTGTTGATTGCTTGTTGATTAATAACTGAAAACCACGAGAATTGGCATTGAAGAATGCCTGAATGCGTTGCCTATTCTGTAATAATGCTCGCATGCGCCGGCCGATTTAGATGGATTTGTGAGAAATAACGGTCCTTGCGCTGTGTTTATCTTCTTCAAATTGTTTTTCATTAGAATGTAGATAAGTCTTTGACAAGGTATTAGAAGCTACAGGATAGTGGAAAGAAAGGTGTTTTACGGGATTCCTTGCGCTTGAAGTTTTGCGTTGGACGAAAAGGCGTTGAGCAGTTGCATGAAAAAACCAATACGGATCTCTCTTATGGCTTCATAGTTGTATAAGTTCGGTCGTCGGGCAATGATTTGTTCTTTTTAAAGCCGTTTAGTCTGATCGTAAAACAAAGAAAACACACAGTCTTCAGACTGCTTTACACCAGATTAGGGTTTTGCCATCAATGTACATGATCTGAAATGTGGATATTTAAAGCATGGGGCGTGAGGATCGCGCCGAGGAAACAATTGGGCAGCTAGAAGGTCGGAAGGAGACAGATAAGGCAAGACCAGAGGTACTTACAGTACGACATCCCTTTCATGACGCTGTATTCCCACTCTCTCTTTGCATCCAGGGGTATGTCAGAGTAGCCTGTGTTTACTCGGTAAGGCGATGTGTACTGACTTTGGAACATGTCTTCTACGGCCCTGGAACTTCTGTGGAATGAATTGTTCAAGTTCGAATGTGGATACAAACTCGAGGAAGCCGGCGTGGTCATCGGAAATCCGGCTTTGGAAGGCGACACTCGTTGATCCAGCCCGTGGTACGAGGGAACTTCGGTTGCTCTTGATGCTAGGTAAGCCTCCGGGTTGTAGCTGTAGGGATACCAAGAGCTGCCCGAGTGGGTCCCATGACTGAGCATCTCTGTATTGGAAGTGGAGGACGTAGTCGTCGAGAACCGATGCACGCAGTGGTTTGGTATGCTTTGGCTGCAGAAAAACCGGCTGTGGTCGGCTTGCCAGCTCGGTAACTGCAGTCCGCCCGTCTCCACTAAGTTGTCCTTTTTTGAATAATCAACGGACGCTAGTTGACTCTGACTTTGGTGCTGCGCTGAAGGCGAGAAAAATCGACGTTCGAAAATTGGCACCACCTCCATGCTTAGAAGATACCTATGCCAAATACAGTGCCCTGGTAATTCCGTTGATGGATGCGCTATTTTGCAACTACTATTTCGCTGCTGTGTTTTCGCTTCGAATCGTAGCTCTTTATCAGCGAATCACCCGAACGGCTGCTCCTTTGTCACCGGTTGATGGTCGCTCAAGCATAGGCAAGTCTCCGGTAGCTGCAAGATGTTAGCCTATTTGATGACAATCCAGATATGATCGCCGCTAGACGTCCTCTGATTGGCTGGTTCGAAAACGATACACTCCGCTTTCTCATGTATTGTTTTAAGATCAGCTTGAACGAGTATAAAAGACTGTTACGGACAGACTTCACCTTTGCATTGAATAAGCAATTCGTATTGTCACGACTCTTTAAAACGTTACCCGTACCGATTCAGTAACACGGAGCCTTGCTTTCCGCAACAGACGCGAGACAAAACGATAGTGAATTGGAGACAATACAAGCAGGGGGTATGGAATATTGAAAGGAAATCTCGCACGGGAAATATGGGTTTAGCGCATGTTTTCAGGTTATCGGTAAAAAACCAAACCAAGGTGATACGCTCAACAAAATAAACATAAGAAAATGAGTCAAAGCCAGCGGCTGATGTTAAAACTTGATGAATTCTCCAGTGGAAACATCTCTTGCAAAGAATTAGTGGCAAAAACGTTAAGGAGTTTTTTCTATAATTTGGGTTCAACTGCTCAAAAAAATAAACAAAAATAAACCTTATATAACTTAAATCATAGTGCATACACTTAAACTTCTGTTCTGGGCTTACGAATTCGAAAATTTCCTATGATGTGAGGAGGTACCCGTAAGCCAGTTATAAGCTATCTAGGTGATATCTACCCAGTATCAAAAACTATCCTTCAACTCAAATTCCCTTTAATGGAAAATTTTTGAGGTTATTACGTTGCAATGTTAAAAGGAGCTTTAATGTAGAGAAGCATTACCTGTCGGTCAAAGAGATGCATCTAGATCGATGCCTAACGATGTTGAAAGCCTATTTCTTTTGACGAACATCAAGTATATTAGTTTGTTGTGATTAGCATATCGTACAGCAAGATCGAAAGTGATTTTTTAATTGAATGTTATCTAAACGTTGAATCAATCACAATTTGCTTTGCTATATTCCATCTTATGCTAGTTTATGTAAATAAATCGATATCTCTAGCTGTCTCTTTTAAACTAATGTCTCAAGAAGAATACGAGGGCTATAACAAAAAGTATTACATGCTGATGACAAATGTTTCATTAAATCTTTGAAAGGGCAAGACTAAACATTTTTCATACTTTTCATAAGGCTGTGTTTCTGATTAAAGCATTGCTTTTGTTTTGTTTTCTAATAAGTGAATGTGCAATGCAGTATAGCACATTAGCCTATGTTCTAGCAAGGGAATCGTTGCGCAAATAGGTTTAAAAATTAACGAGGGAAAGAACCAACAAAAGAGGACCTATAGTTTACTGCGGCTTCTGAGATTAAGCTTGGCCAAAGAGGCGCAGAAGGGAATGTTGGAGTGGCAGAAGGGCCTCAAATTTTATTCTTAAGCAATATGTAGACGGGTTCAACATTCTTGCTTGAAATGTTCGTGCCATTATGCAACGTAATTCGTTTGCCACATGCAGCTACGTGTAAATATTATGGAATATCGATTTAGTAGACAGGACACGCTAACAAACATGGCCTTTAAAGCATCAGGTCTGAACTTATTCAATTAGACGTTTAACAAAGCTACTCAGTCATAGTTAGACCTGAGAAGATTTTCCGCTGATAGCCCAAAAATTCCTCTTCTGTCATTTTAGAGACAGTTATGGAGAAGTTTCTTGATATGGATCAAGACCTTGGTGTGTAGCAGCCAAACTTTTAGTTTCGCCACTTACTCATGTGTGAACTCAAACCTTCTTCATCCTTTTGCAATGCTTTGCTGTTCTATATCAAAGCAGCATAAACGAAGTGAAATATACTTCTAAATTCCGTTTATACACAGATTGCGAGCACATAAGTAAAGGCAGCATGCGTCACGCGATAAAGCCACAATCAAGTTTGCGCCATTTTAAAATTCTGCCGATTTGATATTCATTGTTAATTTTCTGAAGCAGCTTCTGAAAGCAGTTATTTTGTGTGGAAAATATGGATATTTGTTTAGTTCAGCAAAATGGAAGACGTGAAGCAATAGGAAAATTGTGCAATAACTGTGCTGAAATACTGACAAAATGTTTTATCAAATAATCGGAGTGAGTTTCATGGCTAACCTAGGAGTTGTGGTAAAAGGATTCAGGGGCAGACGATCTAGGTGGTCAAGGGGCAGCACCAAAGAAAAGGGGAACTTCATATATGGGCATTGACTAGTTGTCGATGAAAATTGGCACAGGGAGAATCAGCCTTCTAGCAATAGATATTTATTTTCTATGATATGTGACTTCAAAAATTCCAGAGCTTGACTTTGAATAATCACATCATCTTTGCTTTCAATTGGAGAAGCGCCATTCTGACTACTAGGTTGTGCTACATATCATTTCTTCATCTGGCTCAAAGATGGATTTTCAACATGCGTGTTGGAGCCATAGAGCAGCACGTCTTTTTCAATGGTTGGCTTCGACTCGATGTAAACGTGCAAGTTATTCCTTCATAACGAGCTCATAATGATAAATAGGATATCTCCCCCGGAAATTAGTTGCTTGAGTTCTCATGCAGTCTAAATCAATGTGGAAACTCTTCATTATTAGACAGGCCGATTAACAATCACCTCTGCAAACATTGGCCTAGATAAAAATCACTTAGAAAATACGATTCTATTATCAGACATCCTTTGTTTTGTTCAGACGATATTCTTGCGAATAGAAAAAGCCACAAAACCAAATAATTCGATCTCCTCTAATCAATGAAAAAATTCTACAAATAGATCTTATGATCATAAATTGTGAGCGTATCGCTCAGAAAGACCCAACTATCTGTTGGGTTATTGAAGATAATAGCGATTACATTAGACATCCTATAATTAATCGTGGAAATATTGGGATTGACAAAAAGCATAATCGCATCAATGATAAGCATTATTGATTTGGACAGTTGGTAAATTATAATGTTCAGAGCAAAACTGAGACACTGCATATTGCAAACATAGAGATGACCAGTTCCAAACACGATGTTGTTGGAAGATGGCCTACAATTCGAGAATTCCAGTTGCACCCTGTCTTCTCATGTCATCAATATCACCACCTTTGCGTGCCAGATTAACAAAAGCTTGTAAACAGCCGACTGAAACCCTCTTTTAACGTTACTGATCTCTCCAACACTCTTCTGAACTTTGTCCCAAAGTTGGCAAGGTTAACTTAAATGACGTCATCGCTTCTTAAAAAATTCTCCACGCACGTAAAGATTTGTCAATTCTTGTGCTAGGTATCTACTGCCAAATCTGTTACCACCTCTCACAAATGATTACCGATATATACCAGACAGTTAAACTGGAATTTACCTGATTTCTTAACTGGCAATGGAGTCGATAATGGATGTTTTCAGTAAGTAAGAAGTTCCAAACATTCCTCCGGTAATTTTGTTTGCATACTGCTGTTTGACCCAATCCTTTCTCACTGAACGTATAGGTTGGTCTTTCAAAGCGTCACAGTAGGATTCAATCGTAAAGGAATGTTTAATCCCAGTAATGAGCGCTTACAGCTGGGGCTCTTTGCTTTAACCCCAAAAAAGCTTTCAGATATAAATTAGATAGAAACCTCCAGATAGATTGATAGTTGCAAGAACCAATGGGAAGTTAGTGTTGCAACCCTCATCAGCAATCTTCAGAATTCAAGATATTGAAAAATCGCATGATGATCAAGAGAGTCGAATGAAAAATGTTTTTTGATATTGTAATATTTTATCTCCCTTCTTTATTATCAGAAGCTATGTAGCAAAAGAGCATTATCTTTTGAATGTGCATAACAATTTTACCATTCTGGCATCAAATATAGTTTCCTGTGCATCTCATCATTATTTGGATCCCTATTCAGATTCAAGGAGATACGATTCAAAATTTTATATGCTTCAGTGTATGTTATGTTTTACATGTGTAGGCTCAAATGATAACGTAAACATGTCTAGCTTGGAGGCCCTACAGCAGTCTATGCACTTGGGTATACTTTGCTATCCAGCCTTCATGGCACATTCGAAATGCGTTGATGGGTGATATACCAAACATTAGTGTAACAGTGAACCATTGAGCATTAACTCAAGGGCCCCTGAATGCCTTTTCATTGCTTAGGTATGTTAAAAAATGGCACGGATTTGGTGATGCTTACTGTTGCTGCTCTTTTGTGCTTGTACGAATTAAAGACGATTGATGTGAAGAATGTTTTTAATCCTAAGGAGAGGCTTCCAGTCTATACAACACAGGGGCACTTGTCCATCAGTTTTTATTCAAGTAAAGGGATAGTTTTTCTGTGATTTGAGGTATTTAAATGTCTGCCCCACACGAATCAGTTGTGGAGCCCATCCTCTTTATGCACTTATATCTTTCAACAAAACATCTTGTGCCTCCTCAAAGAGCAAATAAATTATGAGGAAGAAAATTCAGTTATTTGGCGTGGTTACTTGAGAACCCTTAAAAAGGACTATGTACACCGTTCTGCGAAAGTGTCTTAAGGCTTCCTAAGTAAAAAAAATGTGGAAAGAGTTCGTTGATGTTTTTTGTTGAGGATATTCAGATGATATCGTGTGCTATTAGATTGGCTCTTTAAAGAAGTTACCAACGAACTTAAATAGAAGTAAGAATTTGTTCCACGCCTAATTCTTGCTTGTCTTGCTTCTGAACGTACAAGTACGGATTTGAGACATATTCGGATGCCAATAAGCCAATACATACAGAATCCACAAATTTCCGCGTAAACACTGAGCCTGGCCGTATTATACTTAGTGCGGTATATTTGGAACCGTTCTATTTAATGCAGTCTCTTCGAAAGTATGCCCCACTTGTAGGCCCCTGCGGAAATTGATATGAATAGTAGCCTGAGCCAAAACCTAAAAAATTTTAGGCTAAAAATACCAAACACATTTGTAACTTTGGCAAGCAAGAATTAATCTTTTTAGTCGCATTTCTCTGTGTATAGTTTCAAAAGAACCTGGGTTATTTCTGGCCTGAACTGGAAAAGCTTTAAACGATTCAGATCAACGTGTTCCTTAGTAAACTGATTATGTTGTGGTATACTTGAATGTCAATCCATATTAAAGCCGTATTTAATTTGGCATTATTGTCAGTTTAACATTAGCGATTAATGCTCGGACCTGATTGTCACTTAAAGAATCATTATATAAGCTAGACTTACACCTTTTCTAAACAAAGAGTTTGATTGTAGACTCAAATTAATGTGTCTAAAGTCAGGAGTTTGAAGCCAAGCATCTTCAAAAATTGATTAGCCCCTTTTATTTCCAATATCTATCTTTCCAAGGCAACAAACTATTTGAAAGATAGGAATGTGATTCTATAACCATGAATCCAAGTGCTGGTTTCTTTTATGCCTGGCTTTCGTGAGGTGCTTAGTATTGTCTGTCCCTAGCCACTCTTATCTGATATGATTGAGCTAAACGTGTAGGCTGTGCTGGGGGTTCTGGAGGGCTATCTACACTTATCTGTTTTCGTTTCTGGTAAGTGTATGATGGCTCCATTGTCTGCGCGGTCACCCATACATACACACATGAGCACATGGGCAAAGAAGGAGAAACAGCTACCTATTGTGATCACGATCGATAATCAGTGGGCCCGAGAGACCAGTGGCTGCTCCGGCTGGGTAAAACACCTTGACAGGTCCCATCCATGCTCCCAAAATCTCATCTTCGCACACCGCAGAAGGTCTCGACTGCAAATAATGCAATTATGTTGTGGTCGCTAATAGAAGCTTTGTTCTTCTAAACATATAAACCATGCGGCAATGCCTTTTTCTTTTTACAGCACAAAGTACTTTAACTGAAGCAAAACACTCAATTTTGGACAAACTTTATTTGCGATCAGTTGAGATATATAGTAGAGATCAACCGCAAAGAAATCACAGCCAGTTGCTTCAAAGACCTAGCAATGAAGGAATCTTCACATTTTAGCATACTTTTGCAAAACTAAGCGTGCAGTTGAATTGTTATTTTACACTAACATAAAAAATTTCCCCAACCACGGGAGACATATTTTAATTTGCCTAAGATCCATATACACGTACTGGTTCCTCGAAATGTCCCGAAGCACGGTGGATTATGGAATGGGTGTTGTAAACATTAATTTGAATTATTGAGTCATATCAAGTAGGCAGAAGCACTTGAAAGGCCCTTTTGGAGCTGCCAGTAACCAAGCAATTAGCAGTTGCGTTATAGATATGATGATTCATTCGTATGACAGTACGTTTGAATCAGCCTTTCATTGTACTGATTCTGCTTCTAGACAATAATTTATCAATAAACTATTTCTGGAGTCGCAAAAACCACAAGCCAACTATGAGTTCTCATTTGTGACAAAATGATAAAAGACGTCTTTAAATGACAATTACAGTGGCTTGTAGAAAACATACTAACCCTGGATAGCTGAAGCATGTTGCAAAACACAAGAGAAAAAGTGGTTGTTCTACGGGTGATTGATAAACTGAACGTTTTTACAAGTGTTTAATATCTGTTCATCAAGATCTTTTCAAACTGTATCAGCTTTGGGACAGTGTTTGGACCTATCGAGAACTTCATTTTATGCCAGGACAGCGGACACTTCATTTTTCCATAAGTCTATTTGAATAATGTTGAAATATTTACAGGTGGCTATGCTAAAAGATTGAACCATTCTGTCCTCGTGAGATGTGATATAATTCGATGGGTACGTGCTCAAACAAGTTCGAAATGCCAAGCAATTGTTGAATTTTCTACTGTCTGGGTTTAGTAATGCGGCGGAACATTCGGGGCAGAAAGATTGAAGCAGAAAGATTGCCAGGTGAAGAAGATGGCCTTGTCAACTGCCCTTGACAAAAAATGCACTTGGCCATGAAGACTTCCAACATAAATATTTGGTGATAACTATACGGAATCAATCTTTAAGCAAAAATCGGTATTTGGATGTCTTAATCAAGAAAATTGTGGTGAACGTATAGAGTTAGGGTAATCTTTTTTGCGACAAACAATACTGATAAAGGCAAGCATGTTCGTCTACTTAATTAAGCATCATGTTAGCACTTCTCAATAACAGCCACTTGCCTACGTAGGAGAGAAATGCAGCATAGGAAAAGTATGCACAGTGAAGTTCACCTACTATCCCGATTAGAGTTATCTTACTTGTTATATAGTTATAAGTTTTCTTACTGGATTAATTTTCTTTGAGAAATTCTCAATCTATGTTTTTTCTTACCCCAAATCATGATAAAACTCAATAGTACGATTTTGCCATTTGTGATGACTTGCGCGCGCTTGTTTTCCAATGGATTACAAAAGATGTTCCACGTATTTTTGAGTCGAATGCCATTGAATTTGGGGGACTTTTAATTGGAAGAGATAGAAATAGAAATAGCTTCTTGAATGCGATATCACTAAAAATAGCTTCTTGAATGCGATATCACTTGTCAAGATGCGTTAAGTATGCGCATTTTGAAATATCCAGTTCTCCCAATGGGATTTGGTACTCAGATAAATTATCTTATCATTTCTTGCGCACTACTATCAACCTCATATCTTTTCTTTGGAATTCTATAAATTCTTCGAATCAAAAACGGCAGCAAAGAGGCTGGAATAAAGATAGCCGAGCCACAAGAAACTTTAGTTTATGCAATTAGTTAAATTAGAAGGTGAGCTTTGTTAGTCCACCCGATACGAATTTCAAGTAGCATTTTTGCTTGTTGTGTTTTAAAATATTCTGTTCCTTAATGTGACTCTATCGTTAACACATGATAGAGCTGAAAATATTTATCTCTTTGAACGCTTGTCTGTCAACGTTTCATGTAGCTTTTGCGTGTGCACTTTTATCTAGATTGCTGACAGTGCACAGAAGAGGTGCCGTATCCTTCATGATTCTGAGACCTGCTTTTTGTCGAAAACAACCTGATCGTCAACAATCGATAACAATGCTTGCACTAGCTTCTTAATTGTTAAGAAACAATGGAAAGTAATCTAAGAGCATATTTTTGGGGAACAGGCAGGAGAAATATCACGCCATGCGTCCTTTTCTCCCTCTACTTCACTTTCCTTGAGAAGATAGGTTGTTGAATTCAGGATCAAATCAGAGTACGAGGTCCGCATGTATTTTCCCTTTGCATATTGTTTCTAACAACCTACTGTAAGTTTTAGATGCACAAATTAGAATCCTATTAGTTCCAATAGTAGTGTCAACGAAGCCAATAATATAAGGTGAATACATGGTAGGTTGTGGAAAAAAGTGTAGTCTAACGGTTCAATGCCAAAATTAAATCCTAAGAAATTAACTGTTTTCAAAAGGGCTTCAGACGCCACTTATCACTTTGTTACTGAAATGTTGAGGAGAAAGGGAGACGGATGTCTCCTGATATCGTATCTCTTCTTAGGTGTGTTATCTTCTGTGTAGCAGTCCCTGTCGTGATATGACAGTCACCAAGTTGCTATGAATCGATAGCAGATAGATAGGGCAGATATCTTCTCGAAGAGGTGCGTTTCCATTAGATACGATTCTTCGTCGTGCATTAAAGACTTACTCTGTCATCAACAACTGTCACTGTGTCTAGACCGCTCGCTTTTTCGCCCCTACATATAAACACTGCATGGCTGAGAATAGATTTTGGGCACTTTGAGCAACCATTAGCACCATTAAAAAGCAAGATCCGTTTTCGTCGATTTAGGCCATCAGAAAGAAAAGTAGGCTCCTCGAATTTTATCGATATCCCCAAAGCTTGCATTGTGGGCATGGTTAGATTGTAGTGCACACAGAGAGGTGTAAGACACGGTAAGGATTGCGTGAAATCAGTCTAACTCTTCTAAAAAGCTTCGTTAGCGGCTTTCCACTTAATGCTTTTTCTTCACGGCATCTCGGTTTAGACAGTGATTGGTTTAGCTATTCATAAATGTGGAAAATTGAATGATTATTACTCTGTTTTGAAAATGTTTAAAAGCGCAGTTTCTTCTGAAGAAACCCTTATGCGAGATCAGCAGCGATACTGTTTGTTGGATCAACACATCCAAGCTAAAACTGCTTTCCATGCATGATGCTGGACCTTAGCCTTAGAGGCAGGCTAACCTGAGCTGGATGCTTTTGGTATTGTGTGCTTTGCTGTCGAGATTGCGTTTAAAGATAGCAAATCTCAAATCGGTGAAAGATAAACGTACTGTAGAACACAACTTTTGCGCAAACATCTGATAGTTCATCTGATTTTGACATACATTATCAGACCATGTAACTCCTAGCCAAAAAACACCTCCTTATCTTAAGCAACGGCTCTTAAATTTCCATTTCACAAGTGATAACAAAGCATTCGTGCAGTTGGTTTATCTAGCTACAAAGCTGATGTCAATCTTAATTGATTCTCTAGAGATTTTTGATCAATAACTATCTTCATGATCCATCACACTTTGTGGTCTGTACAGCCTAATGTACATGTTCCTGTGTGGCTGTAATCTCTGGATAATCTAATGTCCTAATTAAATTGAACAAAAACGGAAAATATGGAAAAATTCATAATAGATTGGTGGGTATGTGCATTAGGATTATAATTAGGTTTGTGCAAAGATTAACCAGGAAAGCAATATAAAGAAGCTATGACCGGGGAATAGCGAAGCAATTACAGCGGAAATAGAAATAATCAGTATAGAATGGGATCTTAAAAGAAAGCAAGAATTGAACAACGTGATTCGGGATGCTCCCTAATTCACCCTTCACAATTGTGAATGCATTTCTGATTCTCCTAAGCCTTTTGATTCACCTCATAAAATCTCCATCTTTTAGAAATTATACTGATTTTGACGGCATATTCATCGTCACTTAAAGACAAGTTTTCAACATACGCTTGGCAGAAGGTTATGGGATCGAGCAAATACTCCAATCATGCCTTTCCTTTACTCTTAAATACTCAATCGTTTTCATAACTGTAAAGTTTCAACTGTCGTAAACGTTTCAGAATACCTTTTCGGTGTTCACCTGCCTATTTCTCTAGGTGCTGTTTCAATGATTTGCAGAAATTAGCATTGGAAGGCAAACTTTGCTTTATGCTGAAAATCTTCATTTTATTTTAGATCAACGAAAACACGTCAAAAAGATATGTTTAGGGGATAGATTTATAGTCAAAATATTGATGTATAAACAAAAGCTTCGAATCGATTTGTCTACTATTTTATCCAACAGTCTCGAGTGTGCACAAATATCTTGTGTAGAATGACGTTAGGTTATTTGAAAGAAAAACATTCATTGTTAAGCAACTGATAAAAGAGCTAGAATAAAAGTCAAGTTCCATTGTTTCAAGATAAGCACTTTTGCGACAGAACAGAGCAGACGGAAAAGGAGCAAGAGTTTTGCGTTTTGCTTTTATTTTTATTGTTTCAAAAGTACTTTCGAATTGGCCTATTGATTGCTGTTCTAAAGTGTTATCTCTGACATTTGTCCGTTCATTTGGCAGCCATCCGTATGTTATTATGAAAAGTGGATAAAAGATCAATGCTCATTTCAAATAGGTGTTTTGTTTAGTTTCATTGTGTAATTATTATACATGTTACAAAAAAAATTAAATCATCTCAAAAAACACGTGGAAGTTTCAGGAAAATGCAAACATTTAGAATAAAGATGAAAGGATAATCCATTGTGAAGCAACTCCTTTTCTAGGACATGCAATATTTACAGTTCCAAAGAATAGCCTTTTTATATCAACATATCACTTTTTATGAGATTTAATTAAAGACCAAACAACTAGGATTGCTGTCAAATTACGGCGGTCGAGGAAAGATTTGGAACAGCCACCTTATTCTAGAAACTTGGTGCGATTCCTTGATTCAGGCCTAGAACTTTTTAGGACTGGCAGGCTCGCAAAAAGGGCCACTTCAGATACAAAGATGTGGTTAATGCTGTGCACACAACTTATCATTAGCGAGCAAAAGGTAGTTCATAGGGCTCTTTGTCTGTCTGAAAGAATATTACCGGATGACAGCATCTACTTCAAACAGATTATATTAATTATATCAGTAAAAAAGTTAACAACTAATGCTAGATGAACGCTGAAGATGAAATAATTGCTTTGAGGGCCTTCAATTCCTCCAAAAAGAACATATGCCACGTTTATCTACGTACCAGCAGACCTTCAACTTTCTTTAGTTTGCAAACTTGCTGATACAATCTTGTAACACATGTTTCGAGACTAGGGTTATCTTTAACACACGACATGTGGACAAATGGACAAAGCTACAAAGGGTGGAGGGGAGTGTGTCTGTTATGGAGAAGAACTGAGTAAGCATGTTTATTGCATTTATAAAGGACGTGCAGAATAGAGGATGGGGGGAGGAGAAACCAGGCCTCATGAACCAGGCAAACTTTAGATGAAAGAAAAGGTCGCAAAGATGTGTCTGTGAACTTCTCTAGCTCAAAAGAAGAGATTACGAAGTAGATTTTCTACTGAAATTTGGGAGACAAATAGATGAATGTAACAAACTTAATATCATAAGACGAGTTAGTTTGCATCCAAGAACAGCCGGCAGTTTGTGTTTCAAAGCTAGGCTACACAAATTGGCTTTGACTTATAGACTGCCATTTGGAGTACGTCACCAAGTACAGTTTCAAAATAGATTTGAATCTTTGTGATAAATGTTGTTCTTTCTTCATATAGTAGAGTTAGCTTTGTATAAATTCTGGATTCTACTTAAAGAAGAAGGGTGATTTTTCATTCAGTTTGAGGGTTTGATATCAAGAGACTGACAGGTGACTGCCCAGAGTAAGAACCTGGCGGAGGAGCAATTCTGTTTTCGAGCCGTAGCCCAAGGAAATCGTCTGTGCAAGTACTAGTCTAGTCCAATTAAAGTCATGTTGTCATCTTCGTTATTTTATCGTTAGTGGTACAGGCTTTGGCGCTGCTTCTGAGGCGTTCATGCGAAGTTTAATTGGGGCTGTTCTCTTTGGTGTTTTAGAAATAGCTTTCCTCCAATCTGTCCCCGCTGCACACTTGCTTTTCCGCACTACCAACTCCAAGTTCTTCCCCTTGTATAGCACAAAATGCAGTACAAGGCTTTTTGCTTCAAGTGTGCTAATGGACACCGAAGCTTCTACTGCATTTTAAAACAAGACTATGATAGTACATAATCATTTTCCATATGCCAATTAGTTCTTAAAAACAGTATAAGTTGACTTGCCTTGGATAAGTAACTGTGTGTTCCCTTTCCTGGCTATGTCGTTCGACTTGCCTCGTACTTTTGCTCTGTAGATTAATTATGGTAGTGAAAGACCATAAAACAAAATGGCGTGCCCGAAGAATAGACGAGTCACTTTAGTTATGATACTTATAATTGATTTATAGCGTTAATAGTATGACTGCTTGGTAATTTTATGGCACAATAAGCAAGGAAAATTGTGAATCCTCTCATCTGGACTAGATCGTTGGCAGATAGATGTTGATTCGTTTCCTGGAAAATAATTTCGAGGATAATCCACTCGGCTTATTGGAACTCAAGCGTTTGTCTAAAGTGACACTTTCCATTCCTTCAAAGTAAAGAAATATAATTGAATTGTAAAGGATCTTAGGAGCCTTTAGTCTACTAGTCGATCAATCCACTTATTTTTGGATTTCCGCAACTAATAATTTCGCATTAACAAACGAGCAAAACTATGTCTAGGAGCGCAAAATACGGGGTAAATTCTAGCTACTTCTTTTGAAGAATATAAAGCAGCATGTTAACCGTATTCTTTCTAATGATTTCTTTAGGGGAAGGGCAGCAATAAAAATTTGTGTTTCTTTGCAATAGAAATATAATTCTAAAGCAATTGTGGGTATCAGGTCTCGATTTTAAAGTATTCGTTGTAAGTAAAGGTTGTTTGTTATATTTTGCAGACAATGCCCCAACATTTGAGCAAAATAATCGCCAACAATCGCTTATTTAAACTTCCGCTAAAAAATAGTCAACAATTTAATTCCCTCACCCGGCAGGTTTGGAAGCGTTTTTTTACGACTGATTGGTAAAACCTTTCAGAGCATTGTGCTGTTTCTGCAAAATTGCTTCTTATAGCCTAGATCTGCTGGATAGTTGTAGTAAAGTAATCAGTAGCTACGTCAGCAGTTGAAGGGTGACTCCCATTCCGCTGTAACTGTAACTATCTGTTCTTTCGAGTAGAAGCATTATGGATGCAAGACAGCCAAATAGTGTTTGTAATACGGTCCACTTCACGTAATTAGTTTGCCTGGCCATGAGGTGGTAATAACTAATCGCCTCAGACAAAGAGGGACTTCGAAAACATCACTCTAGTTGCCTCCGCAGCCTACACAGCGTGCTTATTCATAGAAAATACTGCTCGCTTGCAACGATACAAAGACCGCCCGACCAATATACCTCCTTCCTAATATAAATTAGAACGTAGAATGTATTTCTCTTCTCTATTCCACGCTCTTCTTTGTTTGAATTCATACCTTCGGGAAGGCCTTTTGGGATTTCAAGAAAGCTAAAGTGTAGTCTACAAGGACAGCCGTATTCTATATTCCAGCATTTGCATGTAATCTGTTTTCAACTTCTTTGAATCTAATGCTCTTGCTTAATTATTCCCTTGCTATGGGCCTAACTACGCTGGGTCTATCATCATCGCGGAATCTTACCATTAACATTGGCCAAGGTATAACAGAAAAGAGCATGAGACAGCTGGCATCAACTTCACAAGTATGACTTGATACATGCACCTTCGAGTAGCTTATAAAGTACAGGGTCTCTTCGCTAATATAGCTGTTGAAATTCATTCTGATTAATCTGCAGAGAGGTTAAATGTTGTTCTCTCCTGTTAATCTTCCTTACGGGCAGCCAAAATAGCCATCGCAAATGCGAATGCCAGTTGAGTGCCGGACAAATGTCATTAGATGAGTGGGATTAGCAAGGGGAAATCTCAAGTCAGTTCTTGCGTCGTCAACTGGATTGACATCATAAATGTTATCATTCTGAGAGCTGTGAAGGAACACTTTGCTTTCCAACTCGGTAGTCCGTACAAAGTCAGAGCACGCTGATGGACGCCTGTGGGTCACTTTTGCATGTGCATTTTTGTGTCTTTTTGCTCGCCTGATCCAAGGAAAATCGTGAAAGGGAGAACCAGCAGCAGAGATCCAATAGAGCGAGAAGGTGCTTTGGGAAAAGGCCTGGCACTCCCAAGCTTCAAAGTCGCTCTCTTCTTTAGGGCCTAAAACAGAATAGGACGTTAATATCAACGAAGTACATACATTGTTTGTACTCGTACTAAAGAAACAGTGTTCTAAAGCGAAAGCCTTTTATTAATTGCAATTGCAATTGCCCCCTGGCAATGAAATCCGAAGGGCGCCGAAAGCGAATGTTCACCTGACGTAGCTAACTAGAGAATGAGGTAAGACAGTTAATACTTTACACGCTAGTATGTCATGTTTTATCAATCGTAAACTAGATATTAGAGAGAAAAGGATGAATGCAATTTTGTAGGGCAGAGGATGCCAACGTTATTAACACACGCTGCAGGCGGCATGAAACAATTGGTAGTGAAATGTCGAAAAGAGTCTTTACCGATAGACAAACAAGGAGGTTCATTTCATGAAGTTTGCTGGACGAACGATCAAGTTAATGTACTTTCTGCCAATTTCATCATCTTTAACAAAATTGCTCGGATTGAAAAACGGCAGACGAGCCAGCAGAAATACCAGAAAGTCGCTGGGCATATGCAGTAAATTCTATGTAGTTATGGACACAGTGTTGGGTTCAATGAGAAAACGATTGAAAGTAAACAATAATATCCTTGCCACTTTTTCACCTCTTTTGTCGTACCAACTTCGATTTCTAAAATTCTACAATCGTTCAAGATCTCAGAAAATGAATAATAACACAAAATGATCGTCTATGTATTTTTTGTGAAAATCGTCTTGGCTTTTTCTTGCATAGATGACAAAGTTGTGAGAAAATGTGGGTCGATTTCTACGATACGACGAACGTAACGAAGACCTCGTAATTGCAGGCAGTTTCTTTTCCCTTTTCATAAGCAGTCTTTAATATTTGTTACACACATTTGTTACACACGATTGTGGCTTAGCATCAGATGCTTAAGGACTAGGTTTCCAATCAATTTTTCGAATGCAGCTGGAAATATTTTTGATGCTTCAAAGAAAAAACAAATATTTTGGAACGTAGGAAAAGCAAAAGAGAGCTGTGCAGAATGTGTTGGGCAGATTATAGTCGGTCAGTTCGACATCTTTAAGAAACATGCAAGATGCGAGAGTTCTTTCTTGGGCAAGTATTATTGACTGCTTTGAAATAAAAGCAAGCATTTACTGAAACCTTGCCAAAACCAACACGTGTTGTGATAAAAAGCTTGAATTTTTCAAGCAATTACGTATATGTATTTCAAAAAAAATAATATATGCTTTCCTTTTCCCATGCAACAAAACAATACTGCGATTCAAAAGCGGCGGTCCTTGTGCAATCTTTTTTGTCTTTTCATCGTATTACTTTATTTGGTATTCATAGCAAAAAACAAGTTGCACCTGGCTGTAACGAAACGAAATAAAATGTCCACAATAACAGAACCGTTTACCGACAATAATATGTCTCAAGTGCAGGATTATTATTTCGTTTTCAATCAATAAGAAATTCCAGTTATAGACAGTAGCGGGTTTTTATTGACAGAATTGAAACTTTTAATTGAAATATGACAATTCAAAGCTATGGATTACCTTCTGAAGAAATTAATCAAAAGTTTTCACTTGATTGAAGCAAACTGACTCCACCGTTCATATAAACATACTGTTCCCGTTAACCCCCTAGAGACCCAGCACCACGCTTCAGCTATTAGTGTGACGTCCATTGGCAAGCACTAACATGAAATATGGTCGCTATGGGAGAAAGTCAATAAAGATATACAGGCTTTCAATGCTGAAAAGATTTCGCTAAGATTCTAGTGCCTTACCACATATCAATGCAAAGTTTCGTTTTATGTAGACAGAAAGAGTTCGTCTTTTCACCTGGACTGTTCTGACAGGGGGGCTGTCTTTCATAGCCATCACGCGGTTTTCAATATGCAATTGGTCATTTATTCTGTCGGATTTTGATAATTTTTTTCATTCTGATACGAAAGTGGTGGACGACTTTAAGCATGCAAAACTATGTCTACAATGTTCCGTGCCATCCTCCTCCTTTGAGGTTTTGCAGTACAAAACATTTGTTCAAACATTTTCTATGCAGTTATCATACCCATCTACTACACTCTGTGGTGGAGGGAACTAACATATTTTTCCAGCTGATAATTTTGGGAAAGGCTGAGGGTTTGAGCAAGAAAAACTAACCTAGGAAGTGAAAGTATAGCAAAGGCAGTGGTCTATCTAATACTAAGGGTTTGGTGCATTACAAATCAACTCCATTTGTAAGGGCGTCTATAAAATCGACTTCATTCCATTTGAGAGGAAGCAACAATGTTCTTTTGATTACCCCGAAAGGGATAGCTTAGATTAGATAGCCAGGTTTTAAGTCGTAAAAATGAGGACGTTAAAGAGAATACTAGATCATAGACGTACACATGGAGCGTGGACATGGTTAGTGCTTCCGGGATGTCTGGCATTGTCTCGAATAATCAGGGCATGGCAACTTTACAGATACCTGTAAGATGTGTGGGATGATATCAAAAGTATGTCGATAGGGGTGAGAAAGGTGAGCAGCACGGTTTTGAGGGGAAGGGTGGTTTGAGGTAGAGGAGCTTGAGCAGAATTGGGCGTTGATTCGAAGCCGCGTTATCATCAGCTGATCATTCTGATCTATTCAAGGGAAAAGCCCTCCATGGATGACGAATGTTTTTTCCCAAAACACTTGTCAGCATTAAATTGACAAAGTTGAGACACGTGAAGTGACCCCCAGACGCATAGACCTCTTTCACTTTAAATCACTGTAATCCGCGCTATTATCAAAATCAACTGTTTTAAGTTAAAGTTAACAGTTGAACTGTTTTAAGTTAAACTTAATCCACAGTTTAACCGTTTTAAGTTAAAGTTAACAGTTTAACCGTTTTGAGTTAAACTTAACAGTTTAACCGTTTTAAGTTAAACTTAATCAACAGTTTAACCGTTTTGAGTTAAAGTTAAAGTTTAACCGTTTTAAGTTAAACTTAATCACAGTTTAACCGTTTTAGTTAAAGTTAAAAGTTTCACTGTTTGAAGTTAAACTTAATCCACAGTTTAACCGTTTTAAGTTAAAGTTAACAGTTTAACCGTTTTGAGTTAAACTTAACAGTTTAACCGTTTTGAGTTAAACTTAACAGTTTAACCGTTTTAAGTTAAACTTAATCAACAGTTTAACCGTTTTGGGTTAAAGTTACCAGTTTCACTGTTTGAAGTTAAACTTAACAGTTTAACCGTTTTAAGTTAAAGTTAACAATTTAACTGTTTTAAGTTAAACTTAACAGTTTAACCGTTTCAAGTTAAACTTAATCAACAGTTTAACCATTTTAAGTTAAAGTTAACAGTTTAACCGTTTTGAGTTAAAGTTAACAGTTTAACTGTTTGAAGTTAAACTTAATCAACAGTTTAACCGTTTTGAGTTAAAGTTAACAGTTTAACCGTTTTGAGTTAAACTTACCAGTTTCACTGTTTTAAGTTAAACTTAACAGTTTAACCGTTTTAAGTTAAAGTTAACAGTTTAACTGTTTTAAGTTAAACTTAACAGTTTAACCGTTTTAAGTTAAACTTAATCAACAGTTTAACCATTTGAAGTTAAAGTTAACAGTTTAACCGTTTTGAGTTAAAGTTGCCAGTTTCGCTGTTTGAAGTCAAACTTAATCAACAGTTTAACCGTTTTGAGTTAAAGTTAAAAGTTTAACCGTTTTAAGTTAAGCTTAACAGTTTAACCATTTTAAGTGCAATCCTTTTTCCAAAGCGGCTCTTTCTCAGCGAATGAAAAGCCTATTCTGCAATTTCAGGTAATGAATAACTTTCAGGAATAACTTTCAGGCATGCAAGCAAACTGATCAAGAATCACATAACAGCAGTCCATTTGGAGTTGATAAAAAGACATCTCAGTCCAGGAGCTGACATGGCCTGTTGGATATTTATAGTAGCACAGTTGAACAAGATGGATTTCTCAATCAAAAGAAAAGGAGTCTTGCCTGTCAATATCACAAGCGTGCAAACACTTTGAAAGAGAGCAATTAAGACGGCAAGGTTCACCGCAATAAAAGTACCAGCTGCAGAAAGAGCTGCACATGCCGCCTAATAAAGTATTGACCTTATTAAATGATAAAGCAAAGTTTTGAACACAAAGCAATTTTGCACCACCAAAAAAACAGGCCTTTCATTGAATGGAGTCATTCAAATCAACAGAATCGTTCCCTTTTTTCAATAAACAATTTAGAATCGAAGTTTTAAGGAAGATAGGCACAGTTAAGATGACTCCTCCTCAAAAAATAGATCGCAATTTAAGTCAACGCGCGCAAGCGCATAGCCCCTTCCATTTTGCTGATCACATGTTGGAGAGGAATGACAGCACGTCGTAGAATAGAATTACGTCCGTCGGGAGACTTCACCACGAATAACTTTTAACAATATATGCTTTGCCTTGTTGAAAATTTGGCTCTGTTAATAAAACAGTTTCGCTCCCTTTCGGTATTTGTACCTTCACAGCAATATCTCTTTCCAACTCCGGTTCTTCCTTTTCAACAAACGGTCTAGCTTTCGTAAAAATCCATTCAACGGTCTCTTTCGATGTTTGAAAGTCAATTCTAAATTCGATTCTTTCAAATTTGCTAAAAGTTTTCTTTGCAGCTACTCTATACCCATGAAGTTTACCTTAAAATTTACGTTTTGGAGCTTAAATAGTAGCAAAAGCACCAGAAAAGATTGGAAGAACGAAATGGTTAAGATGGATCAAGACTATAATGAATCTTGGTGTAACTTTCTGATGTAGAAGCAGTAGAAGATGAAGTTATGACGGCATCTGCTTTTACTGCAAAGGGCGAGAATCAAAGGTCATGGAATATTTGACCTTGAATTAACGGGGATGTTTAGCAGCTTTGTGGTGAAAAAGGCTAGCTTCTTTTAAACGTTGTGCGTGCGGACCACCTCCTTAGAGAATATCTATCATGTTTCTGAGTAGGGTATCGAATGACTTGGATTATTTCTTGGTGCTTTGACAAAATCAGTGGTTACGTCTTATCTCTGGTGCATACTGCTTTTATTAGAAGCATAGGTTTGATCGTAGGTTCCCTTTTAAAGTCAAAAGTGCATCATTTCGAATTGACTATTTGTAAAACAAGCACAGTGGACCTTTTTAGATAGGCTTGTTGATTTTAGGCATACAGCTCACACGATCAAAGCTTTTAAACATTTAGCTTTATGTGAGCCCAGCCTTGTGACATTTTCAAATCAAATAGCAAAGCATGGCTTTGACGCAAACTCACTCTCATCTTCTTTTTCCACTTCTATCTGATCACCAGCGTCTTCTTCTTCATCAATTGGGTACTTGTAACACGAATTTGCATCCTCCTGAGAGATATCCTCTAAAGAACTCAATGGGGTATTGATGTTAGTGAACTTGTCCGGATCTAAGCTCTGAAAACGTCGCAAAGTAGTAACCGTCTGTCTATTAAGTTTATTTTCACTGCAGCTTAACCAAGACACGTCGGTCAAGTTGCTGTCGTGTTCACAATAGAAGTCTGAGTACGACCCACGAAAGTGGATTGACTTGTTGATGGGTCTCATGAACATCCCTTCGCTGGCTCTTCGAGACTTCTTTTGCAACAGACCATTGGCACCAGTGGCATTCATTTTGGCACTGAAAGGGATGTCACTAGAGCGCCTAGCTCTGTTTTCTGTCCTGCGATCCCTCGGTGCTTTTTTGGGCTGGTCAATCTCATCGGAGTAGTCATAGAACAATTTTCGCACAGAGCTATAGGGCACGTGCTTTCGATCCCTCTCTTGCTTCGAGCCACCACCCATCTTTTCAGAATTGACTGAAACCCGTTCCTATCCAAGAGCAACAGCAACTATAAGCGTCTAAGGGCAAACCGGCAGTCTTCCCGCTTTGTCCTAGGCCATAAAAGAAAGACAACACTCTGTGTTTGATGTCATTGGCATTGCAACGCGAACAACGTAGCCATTGTTAGACAGCGTATGAGAAATGAGAGTGCGAAATGCGGGTCGGATATGCTGGAAGGTGAACACAACGACTTCACTGTGACTCGTTCCAATTTAGGCCACTATCAACCGCTTGTCCGCTCTGAAATGCCAGTCAAACCTCTGTTCGGTGTGGCTTCAGAATGCAAATGGCAGCCGTCTTCCAAAGCATAAACAGCCAAGACGACGTTAACTGCCGTTATTTCCTCCTCAGGCTGCCTGCCCACATATTTGACTACTTTAAGCAATCAAAATGCATATTCTAAAGTGATTTGCACTAATGAATTCCTTTTACAACCGACACACCATTAAATCAGCAATAAATTACAATGTCATTGTTAATAAACATCCATTATTAGGCAGCGAGTGGAATCTGAAACGAGCCTGTCCTTACTGGGACAATAGCCATGTTGCTACCAACATACCACAATGACATTAAACTTCACCTTTTGAAATCCTTATATTGAGAGTACGATCGTTTATGCGAGTAAAGCCTATTTTCTGCAACCTTTTTCTAACAAATTTTGAAGTAGCATTCCAACTCATTGTTTATTTTCTTCGATGAACGATTTTATGACTGTTCTTTAACGGTACAATTAAGTAAGGTCTCTCTCTTTTGAAAGTTTTAATTGATTATAGTTAGGTTCTTGCAAAAGAGCATGGCTGAGTTGTACCTTGGCTGATATGGCTGCATCGTTAAGGCTTATATTTTTTGGTAGCAAGGCATTTAATCTTGACATTACGCCTACAAAGCATTCCTTTTTGGTCTTGGTCTTCGTCTAGTCCTAGCAGTTTAGTTTTACCCCGGATACATTGTCAGGATGGATCGGGCAATCTGTCCTGACTCCCCTGGAACATTCTACTTGCTGCTTTTCATCCTGCATGTTTCGGACATGAGCTATATCAGGATCACTGCATCGAGTGCTTCTTGACCTTTAAGAAAGATTCCAAACTAAATTGGGTACATATATCAAGCTTCCCTCTCCTTCATATATAGCTTACGTTCCGTCGGTTCCTGATCTATGTTAGGGGTGGTTTGAAAGTATCTCATTTCTGGACGTTGCGTCTGAAGCGTGGAGACGATCGTAGTCCATATCGAAAACCTGTACCTTGGTTGTAGCCCATAGAGATGACGTGGCCTTTTCGCACAGTAATAGATTATCGACATTCTTTGAATCCCAACACGTCCGTTTCGGAAGCATTTGCCTGTTTATTTTGTCTGTGCTGTTGCCATTGGAGAAAATGTATGGCGTAATGATACTTCGAAAAGCTGGATACACTTCTTGTTTAATTTCTTTGTTACTTTGAAGTGTAGAGTGTTAATTTCGTAGTTTTTAACTAAAAGATGAATACGTGGAAGCAGAAGTTGTGCGGTCATTAAAAACAACGATGTTCTGCCTATATGATACAGATAATGTTGGCACAACTTTACAGAAAAATTCTCTAAAAGTCGCCCCACTGTATAATGCTTATTGATGGCTTTGTGTGCTGAAAACGTTGTCTATTAATTTCAAGTTCAAGACACTTTGTAGGCAAAAAACGTAGCGCTCTTGGTGTCAGAGAAGGTGATGATAATCATTAAAACTCGTTTCTCGATGGAATCAGATTGATGACGTCTTGAAGCCTATACTTAAAATAGAGTATCATAGAAAGCTTCCAACCTTTTATATCCTTTCATCCTTGTGGCCAATAGCTGAGATATGAGATATTTTTCTTTTAGCTGAAAGAAAAAGCCTTTTGCCAACAAATGATTTTATTTCGGGCTGTTTCACTAATTATATATTGAAATTGGTCCTTTTGACGGTAATTCAACCGCTCTATAATTCACTTAATCGATTTTCCACATTTAGGGGTACCTTACAACGCTTTGCCGCAATTCTTGGCTAGTATCTTTTATATTCTTGATCTCTTCGATGACGTCAGATCTTTAAACTCCGAGTTGCAAGAATTGAAAGAAAAAACATTTTTCTCAACCAATTTAATCCACGTTATATTTATACATGGAAAAGATTCCGGTTGTTCTCTCTAACCGTTCTCTTTGGAACAGGCCAAAATTACAAAGATTCAAAATTTTCCATTCGGCCCTGCTTGCATTCCATCTCATGTCTTGCATTTAGGTAGCAAAAGCTTTCCTCTACATTCTTATACTGTTTTAAGTCAGTCTATTTTGGTATCATCGTTGAAAATAGCTTCTTCACGTGGGAGCTCTGCAGCCGAGCCAGCTCGCTTCACGGGTAAGAGAACACCACGTGACCATTTGCAAGCTAATTGCACGTGCACTGTGCGTACATTTCCCCCCGGTGGACCAAGCGGGCACACCTTTGTGTTGTCACATGGGAGATTTGCATGTCAGCAATCTAAGGCTTTCCCAATGACAAATGAGGCGAGTTGGCTCGCTTTTCATGCGAACACGAGAGGTGTTTTTGGTATTTATCAGCATGCAGCTCCCACGCCTATACTTCTCACGCTTCAGAGATGAAGATTCAACAACAACAACAACAACAACAATTGAATGCTGCGGAATCATCAGCCCGCAGTGGAACTGGATCAAATAATTTTGTTAAAGAGAAGTGTATTCAATCTTAGAAGTGAAAAGGTAACAAGCTGTTACTTTCAACTTCAAAATAATAAGCATTCCTCTTCCTCGAAAATTCGATTTCGATCTTTTACTGTGGCCGCGTAATACATGAAAATAAAGTAAAAATATGGCTGCTTTTGGAAACTGGTAGCTATCAAAGTTAAGGAAAGTCATTCATAGAAATCCAACGCCAAGTCCAGTCGAATGGAGTGTGCAAACCCCTTTCAAAGTTGGGACATTTTAGAACATGAGGTAAGGTAATTAACAAGGTCAATGTTACGTTCCACCCACGTTCTTGGCCAGAAATAGCTTTTAGGCCAGCCAACCTCCCACTCGCCTCCAATATGCGCTGGTTCTGTTTATGTTTTTAATGCGCATGTTGGCTCACACAGCTGTCTTTTTACTATTAGATCCTTTGCCTTAGATATGGGGTACGGAAATCGTCAGTTCTTTTTATCTTCACTTAGTGATTCTTTTAATCTTCAGCAAGTGATTTTCTTTATGTTAGTAAGGCGTTTTGCCCTGACCACAGATCGAGAATTAAACTTGCTTGCAGATTGGCTTGGACAGCTGATTTAATTATGGTCTTCGAAGATAATCTCAAAAATACATTGTGTGAACATCGTAATCTGTAACTAAACTTCCAAAAAGCCAAGCTTCTCATGGATTAGCAATCTTTTAAACATTTGTTAGTATTGTAGCAGATTTTTTGGCTGTAAAGGAAAATATTTATATATACCAGTTTCTAAATTTGCGTATAGGCCATCTCGTGAAGAGAGAAACAAGCCTTAACCCGACTTCCATGACTGGAATTCCAAATTTATCCTCTATGCCTTAGCCTTCTCCTAATCGTTTACATGTCCCTTTACTTGACTCGATTTTATTTTGATTAAATACTGTCGGTACGAATTAGTTTATGAAGTTATGTCTTGCTACTTTCAGATTAAAGTGGTTCCTACCCATTTTTGCTTCGATTTCTCTTAAGATCGCACGCAATTGAACTACCGCATGATACTAAACTGATGAAAGTAGGCCTTAAAAGCCTAACATCTCCTATTTGCAAATTTTCAGTTCGATTCTGTTGCAGAAAAGCTTCATAAGTAATCTTGACAGCCTAATTACAAACGTCTGATTATCGTCTTTCTGTAAAAAACCTTTTTTCAGAACCGTGGAGACGAAACATATGTATGGAAATTTTAATTTTATATAATTCTTCTGAGCTGTGTATAATTTTGACCCATCTTCATCTAAAGGCAATTTTCAAGCGACTTCTCTACAATCTGCAAGACCTTTCTATGAAGGTTGACATCAGATGACTCGGAAATGGCCCTAAGGTGAGTAATCTCAGTTTCGCTCTCCATCATAGCAAATGCTTGAATGAATTACACATTACACGTTTAAACGAAAAAATATCTATACATGATAAAATACTTCTATACAAATAACTGGGTACCAGTTCTCGAAATGAACCAACATAAAGAGCTTTCTTAGGCTTCGTTCAATGAAGTTAGAGGTTTGAAATGCGTTAACAAACAAAACTCTTTTTCCAAGCCCGAAGAAAATTGCTTACCTAATTTTACAATATAGCCATCTTTTCCGTCAACGACTCCCCTTGCTAAGGGCTGCACCATGAAGGGACTATTGATACTCGCAGTAACAGGATCAAAAGCAATGTGGCAGGACCCTTCCATCGAAATGCTCCAGTAGTTTATCTGGTCAAACACCAGGCCTGTCCCATTTCTCATAAAACAAGTTATCGATATGAAATAAAGGAGGGCGGGGGGAAGATTTCTTTATCATTTCTTGAACAGCATTGCTTCGCTTACCTTATCGGACATAACCGAACAACAGTTCCTAATCTGAAATCAAATATTATGGTGACAAGCAATCTTCTATCCGATCAAGATAGTCTCTAGACCTCTCTAATCAGGAATATTATGGGCCTCCGGTTATCACCTCAGAAGTCGGTGGATGTTTCAGAGATTCAGGGTATTGAGGTTTCCCATACAAATCTTTATCAGTTGTCTTGCTTGTAAACAGTTCAGCTTCAGCCTACTCTTGAAATGTACTGAAGGAGAATATATGAAAGAGAACAATTAAAGCAACCATTCCGATGTTTACTAGTATATGATTGAATAATATCGCTTAATTCACCGCTTTCCACTGCTCTTCTCGCCAACAACAGTCTGTGGAATAACTGATTGTTTGCCTTCCGTGTAAGCAGTGTCTTGAGCATACGGCTGTGTTGGGCCTGGAGCATACGGTGGCGCACTTACCGTCGGATACGGCTGTACTGTTGCTGGGTATGGCGCCCCTACTGTCGGATACGACTGGGTTGTTGCTGGGTATGGTGCACCAACTGTCGGATACGACTGGGTTGTTGCTGAGTATGGCGCCCCAACTGTCGGATACGGCTGGGTTGTTGTTGGGTATGGTGCACCTATTGTCGGGTACGGCTGAGTTGGATATGGATGCATTGGGTAGCTATTACTAGCAGGATACGAAGCTACCGGGGGAGCTGGATGCGAGGCAGGCGGTAAAAAAGGGTGGCCAGCTTGCTGTGGATTTAGCTGTAGTGGCTGTGGAAAAGATATCTGAATTAAACAAATTCAGCCGCTTTAAGATTGAGTTAAAAAATTGTGTGAACTCTGCAATAATTGACATTCCTTTTATCAAAAAAAAGACAGAAGGAAAATTGGCCGCCGAGTAAGCAAAATGTTTCAGCCTGGTGGGGCATTTTTATTGTTATAAATGATAGTAAGCTGTTTCATTTCAAATTTTCATATTTTTATCGCAGCCTCCTAAAAAGAAGCCTTAGCAGGCAGGGTACCTTGGGTACCAGACTCACTATGTGTAAAATAATAATATTGCAAAAATAAGGGTACTGGCAGTGCTACCCAGTGTGAAGAATACAAAAATGAAATCAAAATGTAGTATAATTAAGCATGATAGGCTGGGGGGGAAATTAACATGTAAGAGATTATGTTCTACTTGGTGAATAAGTATGTGGTTTATGCGAGGACACAAATAACACTTCTTGGGACTGCTAAATATTTGGAGATCAAAAGTAGAATGAGGAAGCAAAAAAAGCGTTACTCTACCCTACAAAACGACATGTGCACGAATGGTAAGCTTCCAAGAGGGCCTGGTACATGTGACGATACATGTGATGGTGTGCGGACAAAATATTGTCCACAGGCGCTTATGGATCAATAAAGACACACTCACCATCGATGAACTTTGATTGCTTCGTGCTCTGACATTTAAGAAAACGAAGAGTGAACAGGACAGACATGCCACGATTAGCACCGCAAGGAGGTATATAGCAGGGCCTGCATCTAGTGGCCGACAGGTTTCCTCGACTGTCCAGTAGTCCATTTCACAAACTTCCATGCCTTCAGTACGAATTGATTTGCAGGCAAAATACATGCCAACAAATGAAGTGGAGATGGCGATGCAGCTAGTCATGTAGTTGCAGATCAGCTGGAAAGAGTTACAATGCACCCGTGAGGTCATGTGAAGAACATGAAATTACAAAAAATTAATAAGAATGTGATCAAAACCAAACATTGGAAATAGTTGGATTTATCTGCAGATGTAGGATTCCTAAGAAACCTGCTAGACCTTATTCTCTTGAGTTTTATAGTGGCGAAATATAAAAATAATCCACCAATACTACTTATCAAAACTGGTGATATGACATTGAGACAGTAAACGGCTTGATAATTTACATCGACTTTATCGATCATATCGCATCTATGTTTCTGATAACAGAGGACAGAAACATATAACTCTTTTGGCCTAAGTTAAAACACTTCCGTCACAAACTGAGGTCTCAGGCAAGAATGATTAACAACAGCAAGGGGACCCAATGCTACAGAAACTCAAGGGTATAGGCATCTGATGGAATTCGCACCAGTATGATGCTCTTACTTCGTACAAGGAGTCACCTATTGTTTTTTATACAACGTTAAAACTGGCGGTGATAGTTTGACTTCCTTTGTCAAAAAACTATAAACAGGAGCAATTTATTCAAGTCAATGTCTTCAGCACATTTAGGCAACAGAAATTGGCTGCTTTTACAAAGTCAAGCCAATTCCTCGAAAAATGTACTATCACACCAGAGCTGAAGTATTTTTAACCATCAAGAAACAGGATTGTTGCCATTGTTTACATAAATAACTTGGCAGTACAAACTTGTCATTCATTTTATTCAAGGATGGCTCTTGTGCTGGTGGTTAAGTCATGTGTACATAAAATGGGAAATTTCTCAGCAACTCTATTGTAACCAAAGCAAATGGAAATATGTTGGCAAAAGTAGGATTGATACATACCATCCTCACATTTCCTCCAACTGGTAAAACAGCTATTCCTGTGCAACCAGCTTTTATTGTCTAGAAAGAAAATTAATTGTCTGAAAACTAATAATGTCCTCTGTTGTAATGACAACCATTTTTGTACATCAGTAATAGGCAGACTGAACAATGCTATTACTGCAGTGGCCAAACTACCGTTTTGTTTCAGAATAACGAACTCTTAGTATATCGATATTATCGAAGCTATTTTAGGTAGAAAAATAACACTAAACATTAATTGCAATGAGAGCTCTTAAACTAGGTTTTTTTTAAGCCAAAGGACTATGTTTTAGAACATTACAGGAACACATTTGAAAGTTGGAAGGCGCTTTATGTAACAACTCTTGATAAAACACAAAAATCTCTTTCGCCAAAAAAAACCTCTCTTTATTCAACAAAAGGACCAGTTTTTCGCAAAGATATGTCATTTGTGTTTGCAAAACATTTGAAGACTAGCAAAGAATGTTCCAATTGGTGAACAATTGACCAACAGGGTCCACACAAATCACCGTTTGGAAGTTTGCAAAGGGAAAGACGATCTATTTTTGTACGATTTTTTAAAGGTGTGGAAAGACGAACGATTTTTTAAGGATATACAAACAGACGCCAGAACTCTTAGATGAAAAGACGACCTAGCTTGCCCAATAATACGAAAATAGTCTTCAGAACATTGGGTGCTATCTGGATTCTCTAAAAAAACGTTGCCCCGAAGCCGATGCACGTTAAACCCTTCGTTATTGGCATAATTTTCAGAATTCAAGGCGGCTGATCTCTTTCTGTCAGGGTTTTATTTCCAATGCTTGTCCTGTTTTACCTTTTATCTGCTTGTCCTGTTTTACCTTTTCCGGGGGATGCAATTATAATCCGCAACTGGCTATTCATCTTGTCAGCTTTTGGTTATTTTCTGAGGTTTGCATATTGCTAGTGGAGTGTCGTATGGAAACTTGCTTTAAATAGGCGAAAACTATGGAGCAAATTTTTCACGCTTTTTTGAAATCGAGAACGATTTGAACGATTGGGACGATTTATTAGGGCCTATACTCCAGTACTTGACAATTTTCTCCAACACAAACTGCACCTCTTTGAAAGTTACTTAAAAAATTTCCAGTTCTCATCAATTTACTTTTTTGCATCGAAGTTTGGTCTACTCCCTCTCCTGGTCTTATTGAAAGCTTAAAAAATGGTAATTTGAGAAGCATTAGAGATGAGACTGAAATTTCAGAATCGAGTTCATGGGGAAAGTATGAAAAATTTATGCAAAAGCTCTCTTTGGCTGAATGATATGACACATAATTACCAAACAGACTAAAGATCTTGCAAGAACTAATGAAAAACTGGTGATTTATGATGAAGTCATAGACATAAAAATTTGCTATCGTGCCAAGAAATGTTCCCTTACCATTAATCCTGTCAGTATTGAAATAGCAGCTCCAGGAAAGGCAGGGTCATCTAAGGATGCAGTCATAACTAATGCACTGGCACCCAGAATGGACAAACCACTCAGAATCATTATAACAATAAGTACAATCCTTTTTCTGCGTAAACTTGCCCAAGCTTGAGCCTGGCTTTGATAAGTTGAAGCTTCCATCTTGAATTGGCTGTTTTTCTAAGTTGTCTGTTGATTTAAATTCATCAGATAAGAATAAACTTACATTGCTATCAAATTAGAACATCACGCGAGGTACTTCTATTTGAGAGAGAGTCGCATCTAAAACAATCATATGCCAAAAAACAAGGCTAGTTATCATGAATGTAAGTGAGTATGTATATGAATTTATCAAATGGGAGACGGACAATATGACTAACTGGGAATGACCAAAAAAACTGCGTTTTCCCGTTCTGCCCTTGAATTTTTCCCCCAAAAATCACAATTTTATTGCAAAAATTATCACAACACTCAATATAAAGACCGTCATGTTGATTCGAGGGGCAAAATGGCTACTAGCGGTCCTAAATACTAGCCCCTATGGTCCCCATACGCCCCCTCTTTCGACCCCCGTCAGTGCATCGCTGATGGCGAGTCGAAACTGGTGACTTCAGCAAGATGAGAATTATTGATGACGTAAGCAAACGCGCTTCCGCGAAAATGTAGCAACGTCTGCCAATTCAAGCCCGGTATTAACGGCTAACACCTTTGATTTCTACGGCAAATCTGAGCATCGTGTTGAACGAAAACTTTATAACAGGTCATTCGTGGTCGAGAACTGTCATTGTATGCGCCCAACTAGTGAACCAAAAAACAAGCGGCGCCCAACAGGTTGGAATCTAGTGAAGATGCGCACCACATAACGATACTAGCGCCTGGGATAGGGTTGATGGCTGGGAATCTGCACTAGCGCCAATTATTTTGGCATGCAAACTGAAGAAAAGCTCTCCCATTCTTTTTACCGGCCTAACGAAGCGCAAGGCCATCTATGGAAAGATCTCATTGGCAAGGTAGATCCACAAAAATTGGCAATGATTGACCACGAACTAAATGAGGAATTTAAGGAAATGTATAAATGAAAACTTGAGGAAGGAGTTCTGGAAAGTATGAATAAGACGACTCACAAAAGGCGGCTTCTCCGAAATGCAGCGAAAAGCAGCTTTTACGCTTCCCTGACCTGCAACTGTCGTTGGTAATCACAACTGTTTTTGTCGCTGGCAGCTGCAGCATTTACCAAGTAAGTCGCACCCCGACAGCAACCAAAACGAGGTAACGCCACCCGTCTCGACAAAGAATACCGCAGTGTGTACATGTTGCTTTTGGCAGAAAACATCACTTCAAGACGGGGGGATACCTACTGCATGCAATCCCTGTGACTCTGTTCAGTAGTGTTTGCGATACAGAGGGTCAGGGTGGGTTATTTGCAAAGCCGGGAGGTCAAAATTTAAGAGCTCCATCCAAATTACTTTTCATACAGTCAGCTACGACAACAAGCTGATTAGCGCACAAATGCAATTGTGGCTTTCTCGCGCGTAATCCTAATCTTTTTGAAATATTTTCATAAGTGATAGGGCTCTAAGAATGAAATGTTACGAATAAAGAAAGGGTAAATTTTTCCTTCCAAAGAGCTTCAAAGTCATCCGAAATAAAAAAAGACGATTTTCCGCCCGCTTTAAATGGTGTTTCACTAGAAATTCAAAGTATAGAACTAGAGGGCGAATAATAAGTAACCATCAAGAAAATGGGGCAGTTAAAAAATTGAGATAGGCTTCTGGCGCATCACAAAATCAAAAAATGAAAAAAAAAAGAAAATATTTTTGGGTGTTCCAAAGCTATGTGTAATATTCTTTGTACAATGCCCCTTCTTTGTACAATGCCCATTGCCTATAAAAGAGGGCACCTGTTCGCCCTTGGCATTCGGCTACTGACCAGATATTTCTAGAAACTGGTGGCTTTGAATACTATGTCTTTTGATGCTGTCCTTTTTCTGGTGTTCTGATGACTGTTTTGTTCAAGCATCGGAGCCTTTCGTTCCATTGTAACTATGTACATTCTTTCTGTGAACAGACGTTGTAACTGTGTTCAAGTCTTGACATGAAAATGATCATCAGTGTGAATCATTAATATATCTCTCTTTAAAGTGATTCATTCTACAATTTGTAAATTTGTCATTCTGTTTATAATGCTGGAAAGTCATCTGTTGCATTGAAAAAATGTCCATATTTGGTGAAAGACCGCATGTTTACCAAGCCACCCTGTCGATCACGAATATTCAAGGATTCAAGATTTATTCACTGATTTATCAAATCTAACTCGAATGCCATAGAGAGGCGAGAAATGTGACTATCTGGACCAGCTCTCCGGTCACCAAGAAGATTTTCAAGGCGCTGTTCAAATCGTCGTTAAGTATAATAATTGCCGTTAACGTAAACACGATGCTTGCTGCCAGGAAACCAATGTGTGAAATTGCCTATAGGGAATAAGGGAAAATAAGGAAATTAGAATATTCTACATGTTGAGATTAATTGAAAATGAAATTAGCACAAAACAACGGAACCATGATTTTGAATGATGTACTACATTAGTTCTGTCATTTTCAATGCCCGCCAAAAGTGTTGTAACAGTCCAATCATCTTTCCTACTAAACGTCTCCGTACACCACTCGTACTTTTGCCTTAGGATCCATAATGAGGTAATGATCGTGTTGATGCCAAAAGCCAAAACTATTGGAACATGAACCTGGCCTCAAATGTGACAAAAACGTCGAACAAAGTACGTTTAATAATCAAGTCAAATATTACGTTCATTTTGATTTGCAGGTTGCTTTTTTTAGATTTCAAGTCAAATACACACATGAAATTTTGCAATTCGCCTTGAAGGCATTGACTTTAGGCAGCTTCTGACATCCCTTACCATCTGTTTCATTTTTCCACAGCACGATCTTGCAAACCCTGTGATGCCAATTAAAGCCATCTACAAAGCAACAAATAAGTGACATTCTTTGCTTTGCTAGACTCATCAAACTGATCTATGTAACTGATGATGTATGAAACTTGGCCAACAGGCATCAACACAAATTGAGGCGGGAGGCATGGCTCGTGTAGACTTTCCTTCCTTGTAGAGGTAGGCGTTGTTTTGATTCTTCATGACAAAGAGATCACAGTCTCATTATTCTAAGCAAGCAAGATCAATACCCTTTTTAAGTTATTGTTCATTACCCTACCGGTATATTAGCAGGCAGGAAGGCTGTCCATTGGTCTGACTGTATTAATTTTTATAACAGTGTCATGGCTTACCATTACCAAATTATTCCTTTTAGATGGTATTCGAATGAATGGTATTTGATATTTTACTCCAGCTTTGCAGATTCAATAACATCACAAAATACTTAATCATTGCATAAGATATTTATCTCATTTAAAGTAAGGTTTTACAATTAACAATGGACGTTGGCCGATGGAAAGAGTCGTGAGATTAATAGCCGTGAAACTTTTCATTTCTAGTTTCATGAGAAATGCCGGAGCACAGTGGACTCGAAATTGCGCACAGGTATTGGTGAGGTATAGCCGCAAATTAACAGCTAATTTGAATGACATTGTCCAGTCACTGAAGAACTGAGTGAAATGTTGGTTGGTAATGCATTAACAGAGGTTCTGCAATATCAAAACTTTGGAGTAGTGCATCTAAATACCTATTCTATCGATGTGTCGAATCATTAAGTAATTGAAAATAAATTAAAAAATGACCTTACCAGTCCAGCACATATAAACGGGAAGTATTTGAGACGAAATGTGAATGAACTTCGACCCAATCCTACGACCAAGCCATTACACACAGCAGTAACAGCGGCCATGAACAAGGAGATGAAGGACAACCCGTCCATTAAAAACGTCTTCATATCCCCCATCGAAAATGAATCGATTCATAACCATAAGCTTTGAGTGACAAACAAACGATACAGTGTGGCAAGTTGACATCCGCTCTGCTGACGTCCCAGCAATGCTACGAAGTATTTTACTTGTTCTTGTCACTTTATTTTGCTGAGCTGTTTAAAAAAATAGCTGCCTTCTTTTGTTTTGATTGCCTTGTTTTGGTTGAATGCAGGCTTGCAAATGCCGCCTCGACTTATTGTTTTGGCACAAACTCCTTCAGTTTCTAATGGATGCTAATCTTGACCTGAACTCTAAAGAGACAATACAATGCAGGACAATACATTTTATTGAACGCGTTGTTGGCCTGCGTGGTTAGCCAACGGTAATCCTTCAATCGCTTGCTTCAATACCAAGATACTTCGAGCAAGTAGGTCATTTTAAAGAGACAGAGGAAGTTATCAGTAAAATAAACAGCTTTTGGCAGGGCAGTTTTAGCATCGAATTTTGGAAGTCATTATAAAAAATTCTCTAGCCTTGCCTTAAGATTTTGCGAGACGTGCGCTACGTTTTTTTATAAGAAAACAACAAGTTACGCTCACCTTCGGAACACTAGGAAATGGTTAAATTTGCCACGATACGTTCTTTTTCAGTTCTTTTTGAAAGAATTGAATTATGATGTAGCCTAGGACTTCTAAATTTCGCAAAACTAATCACACAAAGCTTCTACTGTTATATATATTATTGTTATTATTGTTATTACAGTCATACTAATGAAAAATACCAAAGATGAGCTGAAGAGAAGAGCTCGTCTTAAGAACATTCGCTAGTTGGAAACCAAATTTTATCTATAGCTCAAAGAAAACATCCCAGAAACGCGTTCAAATTCACAGTAAGATTATACAGTTCTCAAGCTTTATACTTAAGAACTATACAATTTGTAAGCAAGTCTCTTCTACACCATGAAAATATGACTCTATGGGGCTTGAAACAGGAATATAAAATCTGATTGTTCATTCTATCTTTTACGTGAATCCAAATTCCTCAGGCTTTTAATCATACCTGGGGCATCTAGTAACTCCACTTAAAGCAGTCAAAGGTCTCTCCCTCTATGCAGATCACTTTGGCGTCCATTCTCTTCTTTGTATGACCACTGCTGGTTTTCTAAGCCTAGATCATCTCAGAGACTGCTTATAATGCACTTTCCACACTCGAGCTTAGGGAAGGCTTCGAAGCAAACTTGCATGTCGCAAGCCTGCTAGAAAGAAGTCCCCTGTCCCTAGATTAGCTTCATCGTATGCTCTAGTGATTCATGAATCTTTCTATTGGCTTACTCTGCATTTTCGTCTTTTCTGCATGTCATCTGCAGACATGCGTAATGGCCTGAATTTTGACATAAAGCATCTCAACTTTCTGCTAACTAAAAATTATCCTTCTTATTTTGCCATAGAAACAAAAATGGGGGCTGCTACTAGCCTTCTTAAAATTGATTTATTCAAGTTGATTTATTTAAATTTCGTTATTATTAACAAGTATTTCTTGTCACTTTGACTGAATTTTGATCAGCAAGTACAAGAGTATCAAATCAAATGCTCCATTATCAATATTATTATCTTTCATAGCATTTTTTATTTTTGATAAAAAAATTGAGGGAAGGTTGAATTATGATTGCAAACTTGAGCTGATCAGAATCGAAAAAGGGTTTTATTAGCCTTTCCAATCGCGTTTGCACCGTTCCAAGTGCACTGGAATCTTTAGAGCTTTTACATTTCACAAATTGACGGTTTCACTTGCAAAATTACTCTGTATTGTCAATCTTTACTGTCACCAGGGTGCGCTACACCTACCAATTGGCAATCTCTTGTGCTCTATCAAGAATAATGTCTCTTAGCACCCATCAAATGTTCAGGCCAAACTATGCAGCCCCGAAACATTACTATCGGAATTCACAAAATTTCTGATTCTCCATCACACTTTCAGACCAATGTTCATGCAATGTCTCAGCATGCTTCCAAATTTGCAGGATAATGAACTCCTAATTAACCACTTTGGATATGTTATCGTGTTTGGTTCTTGCGCGGACGAATGATACGAGCAATTAGTCCTTCTTCTCCTCCAAATATCCTACATTCTACACCATCTAAACTTCGATTAATCTCTCTTTTATAGATCATTATCTCTCTCGATTAATCTTTTATCAATTTTATCAATTAGATTCAATCACATAAAAACCTTCACCTTCTATTCAGTTTTCCTTTAGGATTTAGGATTTAGTTTTCCACATCCAGAATTCCCTGCCAGCTATATTTTCCGTTTTCATCGATTTTTTCTCGTGGGAGGCTTTCTCTTCACACTAAGATCTTCTTTCCTTTTTCAATATTTATTTCAATTCTTCATTTTCACTAGATGTACCTTCTTCCCTGCTTGCTGCTTTCATCAACGAACAAAGTCTGAACCCTCATGCAATGAACCCTGGACCAACTTCTTTCCTTGGTAGGTACAATGTGTGCCTCTAGGATGAAATGCCTTGTACATCGTCGAATTTTTCTTGTCATCTATTCCATAATCTTCATTTTCTCCTGTGTCCATTCAATGTAAGGAGCTGAATATCTCAATGCCCATGTGTTGATAGCTTGACTCATATTTCAACGAAGGATCCAATGTTAGGGTTATTGTAATTATCTTCTTAGGCAATATTTGTCTTTACTTTCTGCAAAGATCCTTTTAGAGGGGAAACCATACCCTCTAAAGATTGTGCTGTTTTGCATTGACTGTTTCCATGAAATTTTCAATCAAAGTAATGATAGAACAATTACTTTCCGTGCCAGCAACAATGTTGTTGTAGTGGTGACTGTTAATTTCCCCTCAACAATGCAGCCATGTTGTCAAACCTAAAAAATCTGCTCTTAAATATTTCCATGGATGTTAGCCTAGCCCAATACATAATTACTAGATATTTCATTTAAGCAGACAATCAATGGTAATTTTGTGACATTAAAGATGTCTGTTAAAAATACATGGCAAATGACAAAGACAGGATATTTATTAAATATTTCTTTTTATATTGTGACAGGGACATTTTGACAAACACTAATTGTCAATTTTAATTTTTGCTTTGTCTGGGGAATAATGCTTCATTGGAGTTTATCAAATGTGGATGCTTCAAGGTCCTTACAATTTCATATTCATATCCGATTGTGTTTACGAAATTAATTGTCTCGTATGTACATGAATTGTGTTACAAAAGTACATGTTTTGTATCAAAAGGAGGTACTTGAAGGCATGCCACAAGAGGAAGAAAAAGAATATTTTTTCTTGCAATCAGTCAAAAATCATTCTTAAATTTTCTGCAAGACTGAAAAGATAGAAATTGAAAATAGTCAATTTCATGCTACTTGTTTTTACTTATACTAGACTTTTATCAAAATAGATTAGTCTGGGTGCAACAATCTGTATTTTGTTGAATTCAAGAGTGTTGCTTAACTTAAAAATTTCCCCTTCCTTCTGTACATAAAAGAAACGGAGATGCTACACGCAATAAGGTGCATTTTGAAAAAAATTCCTACAGGAATTTTGAAATGAGAAATTTCACGCGACCAGATGGCTACATGATCAGGTTAATTTTCATGCCCTGCATGGCATCCGCATATAAAACAAATTGGGAAAGTGCTCCCATCACTGACTTTGACTCAAAATAAGAGGCATTCTCTATGCCACCGCTTGAGCCATTTCATCTATAGGATTTCTCAAAAATGACTGTAACTGTAAATTAGTGAAATTAATTTTATCATCTATTTCTGATCAACAAAATACGAAAAAAATACAATGAATAAAATGTAGTTGCTTTTTTGTTCAAGAACATCTTATAAGAACGATAGTTCTATTATGTTGCAGCTCTTCTATAATATTCTGGAGTAGCTGCTTCATATTCACAAGAAAATTTATCATCAGCCTCTTTTGTCATCCAGTCTAAAAAGTCCTGAATCTGTGTAACAATAAAATGCATGCTTTTGTCTTCTAAATTTGCATAGCTTAGCATGCCACCCATCTTTACAAAAAGCCGTAGTAAATGCTCTGCTCCATAAATTTCTGACATTGGCTTTTCAGGGAATTGCTTAAGCAAGTCTGCATATTGTGGCCTTTCAAATTTATACAAAAGTTGGGTTCCTAGAACAACATCAAAGTATTCTGCAATGCCCTTTATGACTTCCTCAGATTGACTAAGTTTTGCATCAGCTGAAGAGCTCTTTTTTCTTGTCAGGATATAATCACTAAGCAATGCTTTGATGAATTTTCCCTCAGGCTTTGGCAATGGCACTAGCTGTTTCTGTCTGGTAACAAAGTCTGCATCATCCAAAAGAAATCTTCTTAGGTCCCTTGGAATAACAATTTTAACCTCAAGCTTTGTTATCTGCAGAGGCTCCCGCTCTAACACATGGCTTCCTCTCCCTCTCCTTCTTTTCGTTTGTGATTCCCCAGATTCCTTCTTATCTTCCTGAGATTTTGCAGCCTGGCCTTCTAAGTCCTTCTTTTTTGCCCTTTTACTTGTCCTGAAGAGAAAAATGATTTTCACAGTACACTACTAGGATAAAATACAGGAATCTAGGAATAGCCAAACACCTTAATATAGACCATTTAAATTTTCAATATTCATAGGTAGTAACTATACATAACTTTTAGTCTTAAAATTAGAACATATATGGTGACCAAGTAATCTCTTTTAAGCAAAAAACATAATTTCCATATTATTAAAATAAGTCTAATTACATGATTTTAACTTCAGTTTACTATTTTTGTACTTCAGAAAGCCTCAAGAGTTAAATCTACTATGTGGCTATTGGATATTAATCCAAAGATGTCATTCAAGTCGAAGCAGTGTGGAGAATGACGGTTTGCGAGGAAAAGGGGAGGAGAAGAAGATGAAATGCAGTATGTATTTTAAATGTCCAGATTTCAGAGAACTTTCACGGGAATCCAAACATTTTCAAGTACTTACGCGTACTGCTGCTTTAGCTCCTTCTGCTTCTTCAAATTCTCCTCGCAGTATTTCATAACTCGGCTCTCCGTTACCCATTCATCCCAGTTCTTATTCCACCCATTGTAGTGGATCATATATTTCGTTACCTTATCTCTATTCTGCCCTTTGATAACTGCCTCATAAAGAAGTGGGCCGTGGAAACATAGAACACGTTCTCCTTCGACGAATTTGAGCCTTTTTTCTTGTAAAGGCATCTCAGACACAGCCAGTTCTTCTCTGGCTATCCAGTGTTCATCAATTTAGGCCCTTGGTAAAAGAGCTCCTCCGCTCAAGTGTTTAAACAGCAACAACAACGTGAATAGGTTCAGGGCACAGAAAAGCAAAACAAAAGAATAGGTCTCTTTACCTAAAACAGGAAGAGCTGATACCTCCACTACCCCCTGGTACAGACTTGCCTTTTGCCTCAGCCAGCCATCGAAAATTAGCAAAATGTTCCACCCACGCTCAAATTTGCCAGTGATGTATCAATTGCCTTTGAATTCCACAAAGTTTCCGTAAACTTCCAAATTTGAATTCAAAACTGCTTTTCAAAAACCAAATTCGCTCTGAAGACGGGGGCAAATGACGTATATCCGAGCTCATGGTCACATTTTTAGTAGGATGCCGACGATGCGGCCGTTTGCGTACTTTGTCATCTTGATCCGCTCGCAAACAATAAGATAAGAAAAAGAAAGACATTTGCCTCTGGTAAAGCGCTGGCAATTCATTTGCCACAAATGTTTGACAAATCAATGAAATTCAAACCATTTATAGCACTATGGCATCCATTACTTTTAATGGGATTAAAAAGTTAATTACAACCAAGCCCATTTTTCATTGGCATTTTATACAAGGAGACGGAAAATGTCATTTTGATGTAGGAAATTATGTTCTCCTATAATTGGATTCATTAAGATTGTTGGTAAACACGCAAGAGAGGTTTGATTTGCTTCTTAGAAATTGCAAAACAAATGAGGCTGAAATTTAGGAGGTAGTAGGGATAGGGTATTGTCGCTAGGTCCAAGAATTCTTCGAGAACTCTCACTGAAAGGTTTTCATCTATTTTCAACAGCTCTAACCTCTATCCACACCTCCACCTCCTTCCAGAATGAATCTCAGCCTCCGAAGACAACAATGGTGCATATGTTGTCAATGGAATGACAGGTTGGAGTGTCCGACTTGATTAATCCATTGTGACGTCTGAATTCATTCACTGCAGTTCGTTGTTGACATGAGGCGCGCGCCAATTCCGGCTTCGGTATTCTTTTCGGACACAGTTAAAAAACATCTACTTTGTCGATGTTGGCATTGCTTTTTGGAAGACTCTCAGGTGAAAAATGATTAAAGCGGCAAAATAATTATCTTCTCACATCATTGATTGCGCAATATGCTATGCTAGCCATGTAATTTTGAAGAAAATTTCAACTGCAGATAAAGTCAGTTGAAGTCATTCAACAATTTATTGCTACCACGAAAGCAAAAAAAAGGTGTTGTTTTACATATTTGATCTTTTGTGTTGACTGGATGTACAAATAATTTCACAAAAATAAAGAATCCCTTTCAAAGAAGTAAAGTCGTAAGAAGAGAAATTGTGCTTAACAATTTGGAAAAGCTTCTTTGACTTAATATTCATCATCGCTTAATATTCACCATAACTAGAAAATGAGTGAATGGCATCGAAACTCACTCAAGGCCCAAGCTTTATGCAAAGACTATATTTCTAACTGTATTCTGTAGACAAAATTGCCTAAGATGCATTTTTCATTGCTCCTGCCGATAAAAGAACGAATAGGAATAAATGCGCGTTGCTTACACCCGACGAGACTTATTGAGGATTCCGGCCGAAGAAACATCGGTCACAAAACTCCTGCACGACCGATCGTTTACGACCTCGTTATAAGAATAAGTGACAAAAAACCATAAGAGGCTAATAGCTATGAAGATGCCTTGAAAGGAAGTCAGTTTGGTTTAAAGGTCTAAAATGGAAAACAGTTCACAAAGCACCCCTCCACTTTATGGAATAAAAATGGAGTGAAAAATCGAATCGTTTGGCCAAAGCTTTAGCCAGACATTTTAGAAAAAAGACATTGTTTAATCAGGGGAACAAAAGAGGTGCAAATGCTTCGAAATCAAGGGGTTTTGGTGTGGTTATTCGATGAGGAAACGCTAATTGTGTTGACGCAACAAACATTGTTGCTCGATGTAATATATTAATTTGCATTGACCATGATTAGCAAATGCAATACAAGTCTGCTAAATTGAAGACTGTGTACTTTCCACTTCACTTCCCGATTGAAAATAACCTCACGACACTCAATTTTCCAGAAAACAATTACATGATGCTCATTGCAGCAAAAAGCATTGGCTCATAGGCGCCGACTACGTGGGGGCTTGGGGGCTCGAGCCCCCCCCTGGGAATTGCTATGGGGGGCTCAGCCCCCCCCCCCTGGGAACTTCGTTTTAAATCAATCAAAGAATTGAACTGATGATACTGTAGACCATGATGTTATATCTGCTTTATTAAAATGTTTTGTTTTGTTATTATACATACTACAGATGTTGTATTACGTTATTAAAGCGACAGGTAATTTATCTACCTTTTAACTTTTTCTAATTTTTTTAAATTTAAATTTTGAGCCCCCCCTGGGAAAAATAAAAGTCGGCGCCTATGCATTGGCTGGTGATTATTGTACAGTAATTAAAGGGGCATTGTCATCTTTTGAACATTTCAAGGAATCAATTTGAATTTTTGCACAATATGACTTTAATGATGGCTGGAAGAGCTCTTCTCCACAATAACCAATTCTCATGCTACAGTTTATATTAATTTCCATCAAAATGCAGGAATATATCTTTAAAGCACATCGTATTTTGGATTAATAAGTATCAAATGTAGATATTTTCAGCTAAACTAATGTGAGCTTTTAAGATAGCAACGAACTCTAGTTGAATGAGAGATATTGCAGTCCATGGTTTGTGTATTGTGTTGACATGTATTCTCGAGAAGTGGATCCACTGTCTTAAAGGCCTTCCTCTTACCCAAAAGCCGGTTGAACTGCCAGAGGGCCCAGAACTGTCACAACTGTACACAAGATTTTGCTTTTTGAGCTTGGCCCTTTGTTTTAGAAAGTTATTTTGGGTTTTCCGAAAACTACCTGATTCTGAAGGCTGCGTCTCCAGTAAGCAGATTTTGTGGTTTGGTGGCCAATCGTGCAAAATATTTGCTAGTGCCATAAATGTTGTGCATGTGTTAAGAGATTGAGAAAAATGCTTAGAACAAACAAACTCTTGGTTGAACTGTCATTTTGTCCTGGTAACTTGCATGCTTGAAACTTGAAATTAGATCCCACTGCACCTATGGATATAATAAGTTTTAAATTGGATTACAACTCTTTATAATGAATCTCGGTCGGCCTGTGTTTAACAAAGGCTCAAGACAAAGCAGAAAAGCATGTTTTAGCTTGCGTCATTTTGTGAACTTCTTGTAGGAAAACTTTCATTTTGCTAAAGGTTAGTTCGCTTTTTTATAAAATGAGGTAGCTTCCTCATACTTCTGCGAGGTAGCACTGGTCGACGCAAAGGATGTTTTCTAACTTAGTATCACATTGCCTAGGACGTCATTTCTGATTTGGCTCAGCGGAGTGCCAGGGTAAGTTATGGCTTCCAGACCAGTGCCTCCAAGACTTAATATTGAGACATCTGATAACACGGATAAAAGTGAACCTTTGCTGAAAAATGATACTAAATTTAGCCTCACATATCTTGGTAATGCGTTTGTGGACCGACGATATACACCGGCAATTATACAGTGGGTTGTCCGCGAAGTCCTACAGGTTCAGGCCAACCAACCGAGGGAAATCGATTTTAATATCAGGGCTACGAAGATAGTTATCACAGGCAGAGGAGAAGAGGAGGTCATAGCAAGCCATGAATTTAATTCAATTGTGAAGCTACCAAGGTTGAAGAGCCAGGCTAACATTTTAGCGTTTGTCGTGTCTGGCCGAACTGAAAGCGATAAGTGTTGCTGTCATGTGTTCGGCTGTGCAATTCAAGAAACGGTATGCAATGATATGATTTTTCCCAAACAACTTTCAAACGTTCAACATGCTCAAAATCATTCCTTTTTGCAGGAAGAAGGAAAATTTTAATTTGGTAGTTTACAGATATTTTCGCCACCCTGCCTGCCATGTGTTGGTATAAGGTTATGGTGGGGCCTCGATCCTTGCAGGTCCTGGCATCAAGCCAGTGGTATTTTTCAAGGCATTTAATATTGAGAAAAACGCTTTTCATTTTCCCCATACTTTCCAACAGGCCATCATCATCTTTGTTTTGCTGCATCGCTTATTATTGTAGCGTTGTCCTTTTACCTAATTGAAAACGTGGATTTTCCTTGGTGTGGGCCTGCACTCTTATTTGTTCGCTAACTATGTACTGAAAATAAGCTTTGTTTACACGCTTCCAACTGTTATTTGCTGGTGTTGCCTCATCTTTTATTAGTATCATTTACATTTTAGATTTACAAAAATATCGGCAAATTTTAGTTTTTCCGCAGAAGCATGTCTTTTTGGTAAAATGGCTGATAAGTTTTTCTTTGAGGGTGTTCCCCTTTCTAGCAGCGGGTTTGCGCGTTCCGTTATATCTTGTTTCGATCACGGTTCATTGGCCTTTTCTGTCACTCATTTTCTTTCAATCCACGAGATAAGTGAACAATTGCTCTTGTTTGAGGTATTATGGAGGTACGTGCCCTATCAAAAAGGCTACTAATCCACATGTCAGCGGAAGTTTGATTTCACAATAATTGCCTTCACCAGGCTTAGATTTTGAAATGGTCACGCTAACTATGTTGAATTCTTTGAGGTAAATGATAACTCTTGAAGCTGCTTAGCAAAGAGTTTTCTTTAAGAACCCTGGTTTAAGTGAGGGCTTGCATGTCCCCAAACCTGACTGCTCAAAGATCCAATGAAGACTTCGTCTTTGACAACAGAATTAACAATTTGCTGCTGTTTTGACATTTGAGGAATGGCTGGGGAAAATTTGCTAAAAGTGATCATCACCTACATTAAATGGGAGTACCTTTAGGCCAGAAAGTGCTTCATTATCTACAATAAATTGAGTTCACCTTGTACCTGGCTTGTGAAGATTTCAAACAAATTGATTGCTAAAAACTTAGAATGTTCTCACACCTGTCTGCTTTATTGATTCATTTTAAGAGAATTCGTCTTTTCTCATAAACGAGCAAATGTTTGTAATAAGGAGAAATCTAGAAATATTGGTTTTTGGTAAAAGATTGCTTTAGAATTGGTAAAAAAGTTCACATGTCTTAGTACTGAATGTTTACCCAAAAAAGCTGTTTGGATACTATTATTCCAAATGTTTACTTAAGAAAATCTTGTAAGGCTAGAATTTTTAATGTAGATAAATGTTGGTGTTGGTCTTTGTAGAACCTATTTTAGTTTTAACAGGCAAATTACCTGGTATGGTGAACACTGAAAATATCTTTGGAAATTTAGAAAATGACTAGAAATGTTTGTTTTAATATCTAAGAAGAAATTTGATTGGAGACCTTCAGGAACGAATTTTACTTTATTTTGTTTTAGAAACTTGCAATTCTTCAAGAGTTAAAAGCAAAGATTTTGGAGGCTCAAGCTAACAGTAATACAGAAAATTCACCTCCAAGGAAGTCATTGCACACAACTGAAGCTGCAAAAATGACCCATAGACGAAACCTTTCATACGGGGGTCCAATTTCTCAAGCTGAAGATGACTTTGTTCAAAGGTTCTCAGTTTTTTATGTAGGAAAAGTGACAATATCACAAGCTCAAGCCCCACCAAAATTTGTTGATGAAATGCTAAGGCAGATCAAGATTTTTGAGGTTGAAAACAAAAAGCAGAAGAAGAATGGTCATCTTGAGCACAGTCCAGAAAAGATAACTGGAAACTCAAGATATTCATCCAGTGGAAAGATAATTGATGGCCATTGCAATGGTAATCTTGAGTTATAATATGTTGCTAAGGCTACTTAGGGCCTTTTTTGGTGCAGTTGAAAGATGATTGATAGTTCTTTTGAGTATGTTTTGGCAGTTCACAGTCGCTAATCTCATTAGTTTCGACACAATTCTGTTCTAAACATTTTAAAAGCTTTTTATAGTAATGTTTTTCTGAAAATGTAGGTAGTGAACATAGTTTTATTGGTGAAAATGTCAATTCTTCTGCTTGCCAAAGGTCTATTCAACTCAGTATCTAAATTTGAAAATTCATGTTTCTATTCATTTTGAAATAAAATATCAAAGTAGGTGAATAAAATGTGTAGATTTTCAAACCTCTACACATTGACCATCCTTGAACCATTGTGTTGCAAAATATCATCAATTTTCATCCATATCTTTAATTGGTTGTGTGGATAATTAAAGCATCTGTTCTGAAATGTAGGGTTATATTATTTTGCCTTAAAACTAGTGACCTTATTAATCAGATTTGTAAAAATCAAACTTTTTAATGTTCCTCCATTCTTTTGTCTGTAAAATATCTATTCTCAAATCCTTTCAGATCATCCACCTACCAGCCCTAGTGATCACACTTCTAGAATAAGATCAGCAAGTGATGGTGACAAAAGATTGTCATTGAGTTTAAACCATGAAAGGGTTCACATATCAGGAGATGAAAGCAACCCAAAGCACAAGGGGTGTGACTTGGGCGATGAAATTTCATTAAGAGTTGTTAAATTTCAAGTATCAATGTCCTCACTGATGCTTTTCAGTGCAGGAAACAAGCAGTTGTTGTTGGAAAAGAAAATTCGTGAAATATCATATTGCACTAAGGTAGGGAAATTTGATACACTTTCTCTGTTTGATATGTTATAGCAATAAATTTTATTATTTGTGAAGCTTGTTATAATTAAAGTTGATTTAATTTTTCTGCTTTCATATGATCTCACTCAATGCCTGTCAATCAACCATTTTTAGCCAAGGTCTTAAGTTACATCAATTTTGCAGGGTCAGCAAAGAACAGATCACTTTGGCTTCATTTGTCGTGAGAAGAAGAACCATCTATTGTATCTATTCCAGGGTGAATCAGAGAATGTGGTAATTTTTGTAATGTCATACATTTCTCACTCAAAAGAATGTTGGAATATGATCACTATGTCTTATTTTCATTAATTTGCTCTTTCAAGTAGCTTAAATTTCTTGTTCTAAACTTCAAATCATTCTGTTCTGCTCTCCCAATTGTTTATGAGAATATATTGTAATACATGAGAATGTTATGTTTTTGAAGATGAAAGAAGGTTTTACCAATCCATAAAAATAAACTATTCTAGACCAATATTCTTTCATGCTCTTTCAAAGATGAGGTCTTTGGACAACTTTGCTTCCACCAAGAAAGAATTCAAGTGACTTTATTTATATGACATTGGGTATTTTTTCTTGAACATTTTCCCTATGATGTTTGTCATTTGGATGTAATTGTTAGAAGAGGCCATAATATTTTGGTATGTTTATTTTTGTATACATGAGGTAGTTGAATTTTGCTCTTTTCACTTTTACTCTAAACCTGTCTAATGTAGATCTTAGAAAATGTTATACTCATTATTGCCTGTTAACTTTAGTTGACTGTTTTCAGGTTGACATGATAATGAAGGCAATGAAAAAGGCATTTAGTGATGCACTTCAAGCATCAGCCCATTTAAGTTTGTGTGATGCATGCCCAATCCAGAACCTTGTCAAGCTTTGTACAAAAGTAGAAGGTAATCATGTCAACAGTCTCTCACAATGTGCCTTCTGTTTCGTCAGATTTTCTGCAAGCAGATGCTGTAACCTTGCAAATTGCTTTCTTTGTTCACATGGCTACTCCAGCTTTCATTTTATTTTTAAATGCTTGTTAATACTACCATAATCTAGCTCAGCTTCCTTCAATGCATCCACATGAAATGAGCAGCTATGTACTTTTGTAGCCACGAACTATCATGTTAAAATATCACTCATTTTGATGGGAGAATCTCTGTAGTCCATCATCAGAGCAAATTTGCACTTAAATAGAAAGTCTGAAATGAAATTGCTGTTTATTTTGCTTGCTTTAATAATTGCACTACCTGATATACAAATTTCAATAGAGTGGTTTCTTGTCTAAAAATCTGTCTAAAAATCCTATATTTTTTAACTTTTGTCAAGACTGAAAATTTAATTCCATTCTGCATATATTTTCTTCACTAATAGCATCTGCATGTTGTGTATTGTACTTGGTAATGTGAAGATTTAGCGACTGATCAATTGTTTGCCATTTTGCAGCATCATCTTTATCTGAGCAGCAAGCAGCTGTGCAGGAGCATATACAGTCTCTCAGTGAGGCTGAGTACCACTATGTGATGAACAAGTTCCATGTTAGTAGCTTTTCCTATTTTTACCCCTTTTCTGTCAGGAGACCTATGATATGTTAGAGTAGCAAATTGTCCACATTTCCAGAAGTGCTTTTTGGTTGTAATCCAAGTTGATGCTCAAAAATTTTTTTGTTAAAAAACCGAACAGGTTTTGTCAAAGTTGATTTTGAAGGAAGGGTTTTTCCGTCTAACCCCACACCTGATATGGGGCGGAAAATTTTTAACTAGAAACTTTGATTAAGGAATACGTTAACAGGTATTTTTTATAGTTTTGCCTCTGGAGTATTTGGTCAATTTGAAGAGACCATACATTATGTAATCTCAAATTGATTTTTGCTAATACAACGACCGACGTGAACTAGATCTATTGTTCGAGAATTTAGATGTCAAAAGGAATCTTCCATTTGAAGCCAAGTTGTAGTGTAGGTTTGAAAGTGCTATTGGCAGTCGAAGAATGTCATGCCAGTTTGTTCTTGATGAGATGAGATCCTCAGAAAGCTGGGCCTAGACTTTGAGTTTGTCTCAGGTCTTCAAATGTTTAGAACTTCTCGGGCAACCAGAAAGTCGTGATCAAAGTAATCACTACGCATGGCATGAACAACAAAGACTGTTTTGCACTCTGCTTGGCCTGGTTTATCGCACCGTTGGGCGATTCTAGTTGAAGCAGGGTAGGTTATTTCCAGACAGGAGTGTTTTGTTTCTTTGTTGTTTGCATTTGCTGTTGGGTCGCTAGATAATTTCTGGTAACGCTGTTGACAATGTCTGTTGCTGGTACCAGCTTTGTGCTTCTGTGTGGAAAAAGCAGCTTGGATGTTGCGTACTTTGCTCACTAATTAGCTATAGGAAACGCTGATCGCTTTGTTTGATCAACACAAAGGAAGCCTTCTTGTGACCAGTTTTTTTGCAGTTATAACACAATTTGGAACCGATCGGGTAGTCCTGACTGGTAGTCCACATCATCCATCAATGTGGAGGGGCAATGACTAATAGCAAAGCACCCAGTCTCACTAGCACGTAGGGGCGCCATACTTACCCTTCCCCACGAATCTCCACTGAGATAATGTCAGTGTAATTTTATTCGGGGATATTTACGTTAACTTCATGTTTGTATTGGCCGGGTTTTGGTCAGACGTCTTTTTGAATTTCTCAGAATGTTAATAGAACTGCATTGGGAAGACGGATGTCATTTACCTTGGGATGTCTTCAGAACTGGGAATGTGTTGCTGATTTTCTGTTGGTTTTGTGGACAATGCTAAAGCTCTATATTTCACTTCCTTACCCTCTGTTTAGAATGTTCTAAGTTAAGTCAGTGATCTTTTTGGCAAAAATAAAAGTGCCGGCTAGGTCTCTTGTTCCCCCAGTCGAAATTTCCAAAGCTTCAACTTTCCTAATCGATACGTTTAATGAAAATTAGAATCATGGAGTGAGTCATATGTCGACCGCATTCGGGCGAACATGTCTCTTTCACGGTGTTTACGATTAACGGGTAACACCGTTGTGGCTACCTGGAAATGACCTGAAAGAAGTGAATAGAAACAGATTGTTCTGAAACGAATTGTTCTGGTACATGACGCAGCCTGTCTGCATATCGACATGCGGCTTTTGGAGCAGGTTTCCCGTCGGAGCACGTGCTACACGAACCATTTATCGTAGATAACATATTTGTTCTTGTGATCATATCGAATTGGCTGGTGCTTGCCCTTTTATTTACCCAATTTCTGCATCGGTCAGTACAAGGTGTGATCAAGTGCGCATGACCCTTCGGCTTGCTCTAAATTTCTATTGCGAGTCGAGTGAATGCTGCGATGGAGTGAATAGAGGGACCCTAAAGGCAGCACGGCAATGATAGCACGTGCTTACTCTTCCACTCTCGAACGAACTTAGAACGAAGAGCTTTAACATGTCCGCGTGTGCTCAAAAGGTGGGAGGATGTTGTTGTTTGATACATTTTTGCACCCCTATGAGCCTCTGTTACATATTTTTAAGTTAATTTATATACTGTTAAGGGTTCTTGTCTATTCTATCATCTACGCGATGTATGGAAATGGAAATTTGGAAAAATTGTGTTACAAATGCTTGCATGAACTTTTTTAAAGTGTGAAGAATTTCATACCTAGAGCAATGTATGCTAATTTTACCAACGTTGCCCATATTGTTTTCTGGTTGAAAAAAGCACTCCCTATATGACCATATCTTTTATTTTTTACTGAATTAGAACTATCATGACATTTATGAACTAAGTTCGAAATGTTCAAAGTTTTTTCATTTCTCTTGATAAGTCGAATAATGCTTCCGGGTGACACTTTTGGATTGAGGGCTACCATAACGGTAACTCCGTCTCACCTCAGGAGAGAATTCATAGCTAAAAGCGGAATTGAAGTCAGATACAATCAGGAGTTCTGAGGCCAGTTGCTTATGCACCCCATCCTTAGGTTCCGTTTAGTTCTACGTTTCTACCTTCCTCCTCGTCGTTTATTTCATTACTACGGCTAGTTTAAAAAATTGTTTTTATTCCTCGTCGTGTTCTTTCTGTTGTTCCCAAAGTTCACTGGAGTCGGTTAATAGATTCGATATTGGTGTCACTAAAACGATTGAACATTCGGATTTTTAGTTTCTGATTTAAATGGTCTGTTCCTCCCAGGCGAATCGACCAGAAGGCGATGACGAAAAAATTACAATTCTTGTGTGCCTGCTCCGTGCAGTTTACGACCAAAGGCAGAAGCTCCACAAGCACAATCTACCAGGCATGGGCTTAAGTGTAAGCATACCTATCATCATATGTTCTCGAATTCATCGTATTTGTCTTAATTTTGCCATTTTCGCTGTTTCTTGTATGTCAAAGGATTTAATTTTCTCCATGCATTAGGTCTATAGATTATAGCGGAGAGTGAATTGATTGAACGTAGATTGATTCATTGAAGTAAATAGATTAAACCCTGTTCATTGTTGGTTCCTGTCAAAACGTTGTCGTTTGATTTTCATGCTGGTCCTAATTCTTCTTTCTTGATTCTGTTTCCTGCCTTTTTGCAAGTCTTGGTAGATCGATGTTTGATCGATCAGTAAATGATGTGAATTATTTATACCATTAACTGTAGCTCCCAAAGTGGTGCAAGTTGTAGCGTCAGTTAGACTGTTTCATAAATGCATTCCACCGATCTGTAGCGTATCTTTTTAACTGCATCGTGTTCCTGTACAACTCTCTCTCTACTAAGCCACGGTTCACAAATCAGAAATTGCCGGCCAAGGATTGTCACTTCTTCTGGTCCTTGTAGTGAACGCTTATATCTCTTTGGCCCTACCTACAGCATTTATTGCTTTAGTGCTAACTCTGGATTTGAACGCCAAAGTGCCTCTCAGTTCCATATTCATGACTCAAAACAGTGCGTTTCTTAGGCTACCAGGAACCAGTTGCCAAAAACTCGTAATGCCGTATTAGTTTCTTTGATAGAGTCACTAGACTGGGTATGTGAGCTACCAAAATTCAATATCGCAAATTAGAATGACGGAAAACGCCATCTGGGCAAATATTTAGTTGAAGATATATCTGTTCAAGCGATAAGACAAAGATTTCCACGTTTCGGCAAAGCCACTGACAAGAAAGATGAATCTTTTTAGCCTGATGTCGCCAACGATATCCTGCTAACGAGTTGATTTTGATAATAGCCAGTGGACGTAGATTCATCTCAAATTGGACACCCTGAGTTCTCATCTCGTCTGAAGCTGCTGTTAGTGTTTCAAATGAAGCCGATCGTGTTCGTAGCCTCGATTCTCGTAACCGCTGGCAACGAGGCTTTTCAACTAGAGTAAGTTAAAGACGTCGAAGGCTTAAGTGGTGCAATTGTACGTTAATGGCACGAGCACCCCTTGACGTCTGTATATAAGAGTTGTGCCTCAGTATATTAATTCGCTGTCGCTCCTCCACACATTTCATGATGCTTGCGCATTTCCTAATCTTTGCCACTGTCTTGGGATGTTTTCATTCTGCTTTGCCTTGCGCCAACTTCTACTTGTACCCTTTTATTATTGTTTTTTTCATGTGATTGCTTAATAGCAGTTTTAAATGTTTTGATATTAGACACTTTTTTTTTCTTTGTAGCAAGCCCCAGCGCACACACATTCGTTCGATGAAACCAGAGATCGCTCTCGAAGTACTTTCTTTGAGAAAGCCAAAAAGTCCTTGACAAATTCCTTTGACAACTTGATTTCAAGAAGGGTAAGTAGGAAAAGCTCTGATTCTTTTATATATTCTACTTTTTTTATTCTATATAAATAAGGATATTTCTCTGCAGCGTCTTGCACTCATTTCTGCTGCCGTTTAATGCCTTTTTTTAGGTAAATGATGTTTATATAAGCTTCAACAGTAGTTATAAGGATTGCCACTAAATGGGGCCGAGTACTTTTACTACCTGCTGAGTCATAATGAAGGCTCCGAATGGAAGTCCTGCTATCAATTTGGTTTGGTTCTGGAGAGTGGGAACTGACGACTCGAGGTGCATTCCAGCATCCGGGCACATTTTCATTTGTTCCAAAATAAAGACAATTGAAGTCACAACTTCGCCCCTCGGGAAATGGCATCCCAGAAAGTATCTTGTACCTGCACTTCACTGAAACATAATTCTTCAGCTCCAATTTGAGGTTCTGAGACTCTTTTTGGTGTTCCGTATTTCGGATATTAGTCAAGAAGCATATATTTCTGGATTTATTCTGCTGAAAATTCTTTCCAGCCAAAGAGTCTTTCCTATTTATAAAAAGTACAGCAAATCCGCTTATTAACCCAAAGTTCCCTTCCTGTATGGGCATATGGCAGATGAACTTTCAGCTCAGCCTTCGTGATCCTCGCCTACGCAACTCAATCCGTTCCATATACCCTACTGTAACTGTTCTTTGTCGTGGCTTACGTGTCAATTCGTTAAAGAATTCCGTTGTAAATTTCCATTTTAAGCGTCCAGTTACGGCTTTGCTCTTTTTGGCTCAACCCTCTTTCATGTCACGTGAAATCAAATAATACCCAGGCCTGTTGAAGTTTCTGCTTTCCGATCTTCACTTTTGCTCACGGAAAACCGCTTCAACAGTAAAATATACGTTTATGTTCCACGCCAGTATTTTTATCTGCAACATCTCCGTCAGTTTATTGTTATTCTCACAGACATCCGTAGAGAACACCAATTTTTTCAAAGTCATCAATCATTGAACAAACCATCACATTTTGTCATCGCTTTAATAACCAATGCTTTAAGTGCTGAAGTCGTTATAAGGGATGCAATTTGTTGTTTACCTTCTTGGTATTAAGCACAGCCACCTGCATCAGTTTTTGAATTTTTCGTGCTGGAATTTACCGACTATAAAGAACAGTTACCCTGGACAATGCTTAGTTGAGCAGTTCTCGTTAGCCATCACTGGTGCCGTTTGGTTGCCATTCGCTAATGCCAACTCCTGCCTGAAAAACAGCTTTGAGTTTAATCTCTGACATTCGATTAGTAATTTACTCAATTTCGTTCATCTTTTTACAGCAAAGGTCGAAAACTTGTTTGCACGCAGATACTCCCTTGTCAGTAGACACGGCAAGCAACGGAAAGGTAACTTATATATCATTTGCTTGTTTCAGTTTGTTTCAGTAAGTCATTTTGTTCCATAAAGTATCACAAACTATCCATCCATTAAGCGAAGAGCTATTCTTACCAGTCCATGCATTGCTGCTTTCGATTGCTGCTTGGGGCTGTATGAGACCCGTAAAGCATTCTGGGACTGCTCAAAGGCCAGAACGAAGCTGAAATTACTGGGACTATCCAAGAGATCTGGGACATGTATTGAGTCTTGGGCTACCCAAATAAACCCGTGAATTTCTACCGACATACGACTTTTCAAGAAACCGTAGACTATTCCGGATGCCTTGGACACCTTGGATTGCTTTGTGCTCGGTGTCCTTACCAGTCAATATCAGTCCAAATGTTAAAGCCTTGTTGGCCTCCTGTGCACGACAGAACATTCGACGAAAGCTCCATTTAATCACATCCTTCTTATCGACAGTTACTTACATATTAGATCTACTTACGTCATGCACAGACGTTTGTAAACATGTTCGTTTCACTACGGAAGACATCTTTTTTGTGGGTTTAGCGGGATTTCTCTCCGATCGAAGTGTCAAGTTGCAATGCCGCAAGGTTGCCAGCCAATTGTCGCCAGATGTTTTTCAGGTCTAATTTCAATGTTCCAAATATACTAATGGTGGCTGCGGTAACTTACAGCTGTGAGATGTTAAGCTATGTGACGTCACATCCAAAAAGTGGTAGCGTAAAGAGGTTATGCGCATGCGACAATGTAGGTCCTGAGATATCCAGAGGTCTTCCCGATGGAAATAGAGTAAGATTGGCCCCTAAGGCTCCCAAACAGCTATACCCTTTAATTTCGGGTGTACGGGTGTTACATTTGGCCTCTCTTGATTAATTCAAGCTGTATACTTCAGGTTCCTGTGTAAAATATCTTTAGCCATTCCCTAAACCTACTGGTTAACTTTTCTTAAAAAGCTTTTCTTAGTTATGCACTATATATGTATATAAGCGATTGGATTCTTTTTGGTTGAATTTTCGGTTAAAATTATAAAATTAACCTCTAATTTCATGATGACTCTTTTTCAGGTGAGATTTTCGGCCATAAATGTTACCTAGTTTTTATTAAAGAGAAGAAGGTTAAATTAAAACAAGATTTTGGAAAGCTGCATTTTTGCATCTCTTTGCTGGAAGTTAGGGGCCCATGTGTCTTAGTGCTTAAGAATGTACTTTATTTTCAGTTTACATCAGAAAGCAAGCGATGCTTATCGCCTAATTTGCCAAGATCGTCAAGCGAAGAACATGTCAACGATCGACAACGAAGTCGAACTTTCAACAGTTGTCCACCGACACCGGATTACCAGTCGACTAGTCAAACCAGGTTTGTTATTCCTGAAAGCGACGCAGAGACTAAAGCTGAATCGACAAATAAACACGATGATGATACCACCGCCAAAGACGAGGCCACAGAGAGTGTTGGGCTGAAAAAGAAGTCAGTCACGAGACAAGGTTCTTGGAGACAAGTGAGCAATTTTTTCTTCTTCATTTTGCCTTCTCAGTGAGTCTCGAAGGGTTTCAAAACAATGAGTCCCGTTAGCCATCCGATGCAATTACCCTGTGCAAAGACACCTTCAAGCTTTTCCTAGTCAGGGAAGAAGTTTTAAAAGGTACAAAAACCTCTGTCGCATGGAAATCAAACTCGCTTGCCAAAAACTAGAACGTCATGTCCGTGGTTATGCTCAATCGCTTCTTTCTCTTAGCCTGTTTTTAAATCTTCCATTCTACCACACTTGGTATTTTCCATCGTATGTACAGGATATCTTGTATCTGATAACAGGGAAAGGCCAAAATTGGGATGCTTTTCCACGAAAGTCTATGGGTTTTTATGCACATTGAGATTTGCAAAGCAGAATTACGAGCAATTCGTTGCAGAATTGTGTTGGGGGCCCTTTATAGCAACCAAAGTATCGTAAAGTGCAAGACACATTCGTTGCAACTTCTCCTTTGAGTTTTTCAAAGTGTTCTGTACTTCATCCAGGGCTGGCATTTCTATATGTTGTACTGCGAAGGAGAAAAGTAGTGGAACCAGCGGCCTTCTTCTAAAATGCATTAATTCTTTCCTTAATTAAGCTGCCTGTTTTCTTCACGCAAATTTTTTTGGTTTCACTGAACAAAAGATGTAATTTTGCAACTATGGCGTTTGGCTACTCTTTGTTATAGTTGTAAATGGACGCCTCTACCTGAAAGTAAAATCAATATGTTTGCCCTGAATTCGACCTACAGGTGCTCTTTGTTTGCTAGCTCAATTTACACCATGGAATATCCAAGAATGTTTTAACATCAAAACAAAGCGATCGTATTCCTATCTATCGAGTTCATCTGCCGCAAAATTTCTTCAAAATGGAGATACCAGTTGCGATATTTGACTTCAGCCAATACCTACAGCCAGTGATGTGTGTAGTCATCCGATGTTTTTACCGCAGATTACGCTGAGTGCTGCTGCCCGGTTGCAAATCCGATTGTTATTGTTGTTGTGGTTGCTCTTGCTTGACTCGAACAAAGCCTCGCAGCTCTGCTGTGCTTCTCCTCGCCTCGATTGATCACGCGATGGCAAGTCGTTCCCACAAGTAGAATCTCATTTACCTTTCTCGTTTTAAGCTGTTCTTGATTCGTCATGTGCTGGTTGCATAAAGCTTGCAATGACTCGACTTAAACCATCTGTCTTTTGAACGCAAAGTGAATTTCCGAAGTATTAGTTCCACTGGCTAATAGCTTCTCACGAATTATTTAAGCTGACGTGGTCTCTTGTCCTGATTGTCGCAAATAAGGGACGTTCCAACACCAGCATTGATCGCATTTTGTTTTGCGACAATCTATCCATTGTTGGTGTTCAGCCCTTCCTATTTACGCTGCTGCGTAATTTCCGTGCTGCGCATTGGCTTTGTTTTGCTGCATGGCTTTCCACTCAGCTGTTTCATTTTCACGCAAAGTACCCACACATTGTACTGTCGAAATGAAAGCTAACTACTAGGGCCTTGCAACGCTCGGCCTTTCAGGAAACCCTGTCACAATGCGAGATTATATCATGCTCTACACAGAGTCGTGGCTAAGGAGAAAGGTACTATGCGTTATTTTTCCGCCAATTTAAAGCAGAATTTTTCTGTTCAGCAGGAAATTTTGTTTTATGGTGTGAAGTTTTATTGTATTGCAGAATTTTTAAATGATCTCATCGTGTCGATTAGCAGTCGAACCTGCTATTTGAGTTCAGGACTAGACACGGCTTGAATTTCATCTCCAAAGTGTGTGCTTATATTCGGTTCTCTTCTACATATACCTCTACAGTCAACTGCACTGTCGCCAACTAACATCCAGTCGTGTTTATAGCGGTGATAATTATAATCATAACCTTTCGAGCGGCGGTAACTGTTATCATAACGTTTATTTGGACAATGTGAATGAAGAAAATTTTGCCATACATTGTCTTGCAAAACTACTATTTTATTTCCATTAAATTATGATAACTCGCATGTTCCTTGTGTGGATTTGGACGCATGCTTATGTTTGGAAATATGGCAAAAACTATTTTCTGAAGTATATGATTGAATGCCTAATCCAGTTAGATATTGATGCTATGTTAATTTCCTCGCTAGGAATTGTTGAATTTTTTTCTATGGGGGTTCGAAGAAATGAAAAATATTGACTTCCCTACAGCTCTGCATGTATAGAACTGAAGATTCCCCTTATTCTTATTATGGCATCTCTATTTTACTTTTATTGTCATTTTTATTATTGTTGTTATGTTTCTCAATTTGATGATTACCAATTTCCTATTTGTTGTTTTTATACGGTAGGCCTATTTAGCCAGATTAACTACGTCATGGGCTGCTTGCGGGGGTCTCGTTTTCTTGCGTGGTGCATTTGACCACTGTTGTTTAACTTTTGAATTCCTGTTTGAATGGCTGATTCTTTCCCTAAAGCAGACGAGCCTTTTCCTTGCGGGGTTTTAGAGACTCAGACCTTCCGCGCAGTAGGCGCTAATGGATTTCTTCTGAATCGGACTTTAATTGCTAGATATTGATTTGAAACAGCATCAGTGGGGACCCGCGCAATACCCGATGCTCTCATCCGCCACTCCTTTCATTCGGTAAAAAATCGTAGGAATACTACGATCAGTAAATATAACTATCACATCCAAAGGCTGATGCATACACCTCTCTGTCTTCTGAGATACTCTCTGTTTCAGTGAAGTTGCTCCAGAATGCTATAATAATCTCTTGGCCATTAACGAGCCTACACAAGTTAACGAGGCTAGGTTACACCCGAGGCTACATCGCTATCTTTGTACTTGGGTGTCATCTTTGTTTTTTATGATCACGTTAATATTTTTATTACTCAAGTTTTCTTCAGTGATACTCTTCAGCATTATGCACTTGGGTGACTTGACTTCTTTAATGCACAATTTTTATAAGAATAAGGCCTATAAAAATAATGCCAGCCTCAACCTTCATCTAGACAAAAATTTCCCCCTTAATCTTAGTTTCCTCCCAAAGTAAAAACAACCATCCCTTTGGCGCTACACACGCAGACACACACACATATATATAAATATATATACGTTTTAAAATACAGTCATCCGCTCTTTGAGTAATTTATGACAAAGCAACACATTGAAAAAGATTTAATATTTTTTTTATCTTAAGACGAATTTACACCTTGTGTTAGGCAAAAATGATTTAAAAACAATCTTAGGCTCAAAATCGAAAATTTTTAAGACGCGGCACAAAATAAGATATTCTAATAAAAAAGTATTTACTCGACAACACGTGGGTAAAATGTAACATTTTGGCAGCTAGAGGCCAAATTGCTTGTACTCGTATTGTAGTGAGTCATGTATCAACATTTGTTCAAGTTTTTAGATTGAGTTTCAGATTTGTTTTAAGTCACATAAAGGCTAGATGAGCCTGCGGCTCTCCATAGTAAGAGTCAAGCAAAAGAGTCTTTTTTAAGGGTAATGTCATTCAGAAAAATATAGTTGCCATTCCCACTGGTGGAAAACGTTTTTTTTGTATTTGTTTATACATTATGTTCATTGTAATTTCCATTTATGAAAGCGTTGTCTTATTATCATTTCAGCAAATCTACAACACAGTCACTGTAGACGGTAAGTTTCTCCTTTTTTGCGCAAATGTTTTCACGACCATCTTGCTTTTTCAAAATATGATAACGGGCCTAAATATTTTGTTTGGTTTTAGCTTTTAGGCTCCCCCTAAACGAAAATTTAATTTTTGTTTTATAAACTTTCCTTTCTTTGTGTGGTCTTTGTTTAATTCATCTTATTTATTTTCTCCGACTCAGCAATTTCACAAGCCTCATAACTGATCCTTTAATTTCTATTTTCTTTTACTTTGCTGATCTCCTAAAGCACTGTGCTGTGTAATTTATGCAATTTATGACAAATATTTTAGGTCTTGCTCAATCGCTTTGCCATATTATTTTGAAGCTTTCCACGTTAGTCCTTTTCCAGCGTTATTGAGAATGGAAAAGCACAGATGTCTTTCGCAACCCTTCTCAGCGATGTTTGCATCTGGCATCAACTCTGGGCATAATGTTATAATTAGGCGTTATCCCCTTACACTAAGACACCAAGACGTATGGAGGGAAGGGGGTAGAGAAGCTAAGAAGTTCCCATGCCGAAATTTAGTGTATGTTGATGTAGATAGTCAAAAACGATCACAACTTCCGTATTTGTGCAAAAAAATTGCTAAAATTTGTTCCCTGCGCAGGCGCTTTCTGAATTTCCGCAATATAAGAGCTTCGATATTTAAGTCCAATATTCTTTTTAAAATCCTGTTCAAACTCATACAATTACGGTGCATGCCCAATTTTAGAACCTTTTTTGTCTTTGTTGCCATGAGGGCCTCGTGTTTTTTTCCTTAAAATGAATAGGTCCTCGAAGGTTAACGATCGATTAAAATACGATCCTTTTGTCTTGACATTTTCAAGTCATAAAAAAACCCTAAAAGGTGCCATGTTTGTAATCACGATATAAACATGCTTCTGTAGAATTTAAACTTTTTTCAGCAGAATTTTGAAGAACCCATTCAACCGTTGGATAATTATTTCTAAACTAAGGCGCTGATCAGAGAATTTCAACCAACCGCAATTTATATTCGAAAACGCTGCAAAAAGTCTCCTTCTACCCCTGTCGTTTCAAACGGTGCTCTGTTTTGGCCTTGAGAACAAAGTTCGTTTAATTTCACTGAAAATGGCAAAACACAGGTGGAAATTTGCCTTACGTTTTGAACAAGGGGCCGTTGTCCTGGGAATGCACCCGTGGAAATTTCTCTCGCTAGCGATACCAGGGAAAACCCCCGAAGGCTCTGGGGAATCTCCGTGGTCTCTGTCCGGTTTCAACGAGCTATGCGTCCTGTCGTTGCTTTGACAAACAAAAGTTATTCAGGCGTGTAGGTGGCTATCTTATTTCCTCATCTTTCGTGATGGTCGCCGTTCGCTGGACAAATTTCTTGAAATCCTTGGTTGTATTGGGCGCATAATAAAAGCCAGGACCCGGCTAGACTTTTGGTGCTGAAACGAGTGCACGTCAGTTCGTTATACAGTTAAAAATGAGACAGAAATACTTCTGGAAGCGCCTATTCAGCAACGAAATCATCAAGGAAGTGGACGGAACGGAGAAAAACATCGGTACGATTTGCAAGTGTTAACATTCTGAAACTATCTTGAAGCAACAAGTATAGTTTCACGTTTTTATCGATTCATTTCTTGGCTTACTCGAGTATTCGAATGTTTTTCTGTTCGGTTTGTTTACACGCTACGTATCGAAACAGTTTAACAATCTGAACAACTCTTTGTTCGTACTCGCAAATAGCCAGAAATGCTTTCAAATAATGTAAATAAATAAACAGATTTGAAAAGTCAGTGCTAGTTTTGGGCATTTGTGATAACCTGGTCCAGCAATATTTCAACCATAGGTATTTTAAGATTTCAAGCAACATTTCAGAGATATTTGTTTTTATGAGATTTGCTGAACTTTTCCCTTTCTGAAAAACGCTTTCCTGACCTTATTTTTTTCAAGATAGATCGTTCAGGTACGCATTGATATTCATACAGTCGTTGGTTTTTGTAACTGTGTTTGATCTCTTGAACTTTGGTCGACCAAAGTCTACATTTTTGGGTAATCTGTTAAGACCGTAAATGTGATTTGTTTTGCGATGCCTGACCTACTTAATTCGAGTTCAGCTATTTACTCTGGTGGGCCTCGTTCTTTTATTCAACCATTAACATTCGCTGTCATCGAAGTTTGTGTAAAACTAGGCTTTAGATGTTGATAATAACTATTTTGTCATTGAATGTTCGGTTTCTTTGGGCACCGATAATACGTCATTGTTTACAATTTCTAGAGTTGCCATTTGGTCAGTCTGTCAACATAATTTTGTCCTGTTGAATTTTTAAGAAATAGTGTCTATCTCTAGCAGTTGCCTTTAGCAAACCATTTTCCGTACCAAAGCAGTTCTTTATCAAACCTCGCGGAAATATTTGCGTTATTTATAGAAGATAATACAGATATAAGTTATTGAGAGGTTGAAATCAATATTTCGATACAAAACACATTCATTCGCAAACAATTGCACCGATTTGATTGTTATCTAATTTGTGACCCCGCAGCGTGCTACGCAAATATTTTCATGATTTTTGTTGTTGATAAAACAGAATGCTCAAGTGCTTCGCATTAGGCCTATACAATAGACCCCCAAACCACAAAACTACACGACAGTTAACCCCTTCTGAACGTTATCTACCCCTTCGTATTCCCTGTCTCGTTGTTGACAGGCAACTGTGATCCCCACTGTTATTAGATTGGATATCATAAATTGTTCAGTCAAGATCCAAATTCCAGACATTTGATATTTTAATGAGGCTTTGAAGATTACGAATAAGTAGGCCTTCAAGCCCAGACGGGTACGATATCGATTTTGTCATTCACCTGTGCAAAAAGGGGGGCGGGGGCATTACTAGGGCTTGAAAGGCGCGCGCACACGCATGGCAATAAATGTAAATCTGGGTTCTGCACGTTTTAATGGTGCCCATCCAGACTCTCGCTTTGGCAAGGGCCTTGTGCAAGATCTAGCTTAAGAAAGACCCGTAATAAAAAGGTAAATTTTGAGGTGAAGTGAAGAAGACCCGTTATATTCATTTTGTCATACATTTTTGTATAAATTTATAAATTTAACATACACGAAGCAATAGATAATTGGCAAGTTTACCTTATTTCTGTGGAAACGTTCCAAACTAAAGCTCACCTTTGCAATTTTTCTCACATAAGCAACATTATCCGATTATTCAATCCAATCTTGGTAAAAAAAATACGGCACTTCTGTCAACATTGAGGCGCATGCATATGCAAAAAGGGGAGGGAAAATGTTGTAGATCAAGATAAACTTGACAAATATATTTAAATACATAAATTTCTCCCATTCCCCCTTTTGGTAAAGGCAGGAGATGTCACCCCCCCCCCCCACTTTGTTACGAAAATGGGATACTTGCCTGTATAGATTCGCACACCCGCGAAAGTGCAACATGGAAGGTGCAGGACACAGCTGTCAAGATTGAATGTAATCTGAATGGCCTGCGTTCATTCTTCAGTTGAACTTGTTAGCACCAGTTGGCGAATGGCGTTGATCAATCCTTTTCGTTGTTTGCAGTTTCAATCAACGAGGAAAAGCAGGAAGACTCCAGCTCCCTAGCAAGAGGAAGATGGCGCAAAGCAATTATGGAGCAAATCCTCCTCATACGAATGGAAAGGGAAAACCAGAACCTAGAGAGTAAGAAAAACATTCTCTGAAGCAGTTCCTTTTCAAATTGTCCGTATTTACATAGAAAAAGCAGCAAGCGTATTTTTCAGAAGATTTATTTCAGTCAGATGATTTGTTATGGATTTATAATTTGACAACAATTCGCAACAAAGAGAAAGGTGTGCTGTGCTGACATTTCGTAGTGACGAGATGGTCTTGCGAGTTGTTTATCGTTCCTTCTCTATTCCCTCAGCAAAAATTAGTGCAACGGAAACGAGGCGTGAGAAGCTGAGCTATGAAGTTTATGAGCATTGCAGTGCGGATGCGGCAAAGGCCTGGGACGAGATTCTGGCTAAAAACTGGAAAGAAAAGGTTGATGACCAGCTTCTTATGGCTGCTGTTAAAGCAGGTGAGTGAAACAAGGCAATCGCATTCATCATCTTCAGTCATCATCACCCGGGGTGGCTGTGTTTTTGGGGTGGCCAATTCGATTTTCGCACCCCTTCCTATATATTGCGGCTTTATATTTCAAATAAATATCACAAACAAACAATTTGGCACACCCTTATTTCTAATTGGGCTTCTATTAGAGGGGACATTATCATTGTCATCGTAATCATCTTTTACTTCCAGTCAACATCAAGTTAGTTGAATCACTGAAATGTATTCTGTATATTTATCGCTATCAATCAACATTTAAATACTGGCTACAGACGTGCCACTGTGCTATAGATATCATTGTGTGCCTTTCTCTAATTTGCTTCTCCTTTAAGGTGTTCCTAAATATCGACGTGGTGAGATCTGGAAGTTCCTTGTGCAGCAGCATGCCATCCGTGCCCCGAGGAAGGAGGAAGACCAAAAGAAGTCACAGACGTATGAGGAGCTACTCGAACAGCCAACAACGCATCAGCATGCCATTTTAATCGACATCGGTAAGGACCTGACTTTTCAAACCATACAAACCCCATTGCGAAAAATCCAAAAAACTGTTACGCGTGGAGAACGTCCAATGCTAGGCTATGTTTCGTAGAATGCCTAGCAGTATTCTCTTTCACATCTTTGTTATCGTGTTGTTATGCCAACGCCTTTTTGGTAGTCCATGTGCTCGTGGATCAGAAATCGGTGGCAAGACCCATCTGATGGTGTACTAATGAGATTTTTCACATTCAGATTCTCTTCTGTATTTAAGCCTGGTTTCCATATAATTTTCAAGTGACGGCGATCCACCGCCGACCCATCGCCGTCATAGAAAAAAGTTCAATCTTGTTCAACTTTTTCTCATTTCGGCATCGGCGTCTGTGAAAAATTATATGGACAGCACCTTGCGCAAAAAATACATTTACAAACTCTTGCCACGAGCATGAATTTCTCCTAACAAGGTTATTTGTAAGGTTCGCGTATTGTTGAAAATGCGTGCCTTGTTTATTTTGAAATCTGTCAATGCAGCAGCAATTTCAGCTCTAAAAACTGGCGCCTTGCTTTCCTTACTTTTTTTCTTTTGTACACTTATATATTTCTTTTTAAAAAAAGGCCTTGAAATGTTCTGCCTTTTCTTAGTAATTTTTATGTCATGTACTTCATCGTGATGGTTATTTACATAGACAATCAGGGTGGAAACTGTCTTATGGCTGCGATGCAAAACAGGATATCCTGCAGAGCTTTGTTGTCACGTTGAATAATGCCATGCCTCTAGAAATTCTACTTCCGTATGTTCGCCCCTTCGATCTATCCTCATAGTCATAGTATAAACTTTGCTTTTAACACAGTGGAACCTTATTGTCGAGTAGCAAAGTGAATTTCCTTTTTAGGCCGTACCTTTCCTTCACATGCCTACTTCAACGTTTCTCTGGGTGCCGGACAGATTGGTTTGTTTAACATCCTGAAAGCCTACTCCCTGCTCGACGATGAAGTCGGTTATTGTCAAGGACTCAGCTTTGTCGCCGGAATGTTGTTGATGCATGTAAGAAATGTTGTTGTTGTTGTTTCCGCCTCCAGAACTGGCTGCTCATAAAATGCTTTAATTGTCACTCACTTGTGTTTTGTATTCCCGCTGCCTCAAAAACATGATGATTCTGACGACATATGCGAATTCCTTGTTTGTTTGTTTAAATCATTGTAATTTAATGGCTAGATACATTTCCTGTTGCTCTTGTCAGGTAATTCTCGTTTAAATCTCATCGAAGAGTCGTTTAGAACATTTGCTGTAACCTTGTCGGACCCTCCACGTTGTCCTCGTTTTAGCGAAATGTTGGCCTTGCCGTCCGTAACCATTTACCCTGGGTACCAGACCCACGATACATAATCTGGTCTGGTACCCAGGGTAGTAACCATTCTGCCCTAATTCCATATGCTTAATTCTAGATGCCTGAAAGGGAGGCTTTCGACTTGTTCAAGTACGTTACGTTCAATCTGGGAATTCGCAGTCAGTACAAACCTGATATGAATGCCGTCCAGGTATGCCAAATCAGTAATTGTAAATTTGCTCTCTGTCTCATTTACTCACAGCTCCAGCTCAGAATGCTCTTCGATTCACGGAATTAGTGACAATTATTTGCAGCTTATAGAAATAACCGACATTAAGAATGACACAGGTTTCAAGACGATAGTAGTCCTGTTTCAAAGCATTTGAAAATGTTTTCAAACCTCGAGAACATTTTTTGTCATATTTCTCAGCTAACAAATGTTTACAATTATTGTAGTCGTGTAATATATGTTTCCCCTACAAGCAGAAAAGGAGAGGTATAATGTAGTGAAAATCAGTAAAGCGTTCTTATACAAGGATCTCTCTTTGCAGCAACAACTTTACCAGTTGTCTCGCTTGTTGCATGATGTGCATCCAAACATCTACGAACACTTCAATACCCATGACGTCACTCCAACCCTATACGCAGCGCCCTGGTTTCTCACCCTTTTTGCATCGCACTACCCTATCGGCTTTGTTGTCCGCGTTATGGGTAAGTTGTTAAAAAACTGTCATTTCAGTACCCAATCTAAGTGACATGAAAAGTTTCCAATCTTAATAGTTGCTTAAAGTCGTGTCTGTTTTACTAGTGAAGTCAGTTTGGTTTTGATATTAACTAAGGGATGATTCATGGTCATTCACTCTGAGCTATGGAGTAGTATACAACGCTTTTTAAGTTTTCCAGTTGCTGCACTATGGTTTAGTCGACAGGCAGTTACATTTAATTGCATTTCTTTCTTGTTTTAGACTTGTTGTTTCTCCAAGGACTGGAGGTTGTGTTCAAGGTTCGTCTGCTATTACTTTATTCTGCTTTTACTTTTTGCTTTTACCATTGATGGGCTCTTCATTGGACCCAGCTGAAGAAGCGTCTTTTTGCTCATTTTATTTTTCGTCATTTTAGATTGGCCTAGGTCTGTTCGCCAATAGCTGCACAGATATCCTTGATTGCGATGGTTTTGAGACAATAATTGACTACATGAAGAACGGACTTCCAGAAACAGTGAAGACGAACAGCCAGGAGCTCATAGCGAAGGCTCTGGACATGGATATCAACTACCAGCTGAATTTGTTCGAGGTTGAATACCAGCTCTTGCACGAGGAGATGATCGATATACGACATAACCGCGAGAGATACGAGAAGCTCGAAGCTGCAAATAAGGAACTGGCCCAACAAGTTAACGACTTGAAATGCGAACTAGATTACGCCAAGGAGAGTGCCGAGGCAATGAGAAAGGAACTGTTAGACACCAGGGACCACTTGCGCAACTCAGATATACTGAATGCGCATAATCGGGAACTGATGTTTCGTGTGGCTGAATTGGAGGAGAAGTTGAAGACGGTCGCTTCCAAGGAGGGATATAAGCATCTTGACGAACGAGATGGGAAAACAATGTCACCAGCCTCATCCGAAGTTGACGGAATCATGTTGACTGGGTTGGAGACAAAGTACGGCATTGAGACTCAAACCAGCGTGGAAAAAAGCTGGGAACTAGTACCTAGTCCTGCAACGGTTAGCCAAGAGATGGTTGGCGATTTGCCGGGAGCGAACAGAAATGTAAATGGGGAAGTTTCGAAAGATAACCACGAGTCTTGCGAAGAGGCGAAGGAACGGCACCCGATTTTGATTAACTGTAAATCAAGTAGCTCAGAGTCTTATGAGTCGGTTGATCTGATATGTCTTGACGATTCGACAGCATGCGGAATCAGCAGCGTGGCGCACAATGTTCTTTCGTCGTCAGAAGAGTCCTTGCTGGACGACAACACGGATCAGAAAGGGCCCACCAAGTCCCCGCTGAAGAAGAAGAGACCAGCACTCCCTGTTATTCATACAACTGGACTGCTTGCCACGTACAAAGACCCAGAGGTGATCACTAAAGAATGAGGGATGTTTTATTCAAATGTTTTAATGTACCTCTATATATTGCAAATAGTTGTAGCTAGCTGATGACATAAAGATATATCAAAAAGAAGCTTACCTTGCAGGACTTTCACAGAGACTTACTCTCACACCATAGACAAACAGACTGGAGACTTACAATTGTCACTTTAACAGACCTTTCATTACACTCACTGAAGAACAAAACATATGTCTTTTTCTAGCCGGGCTAGAATAGTTTTCAGTTCCCCAGTCTTTTACCTGGTGTACCCTGGGGTGTTTTGTTCTTCATCAACCCTCCCACCTTCTTGACTTAGAGAAATATTGCCCATGTGATTATAAGTGTTCCACTTCCATGCTCTTAAACCTCTCACATGCAGAACACTTTTAGATGAAAAAATTTTATTGCAAGTTTCTCGACTCAAGTTTGATTGTTCACGACCGTAACTTTCGCCACGATTTTTTTCCATACTGAAAAAAGCCGGTGTTGAGAGTGAATAAACAGATTGTCCTGCAAGCCTAGATATCTTGTAAATGGTTATCAAAAGATACTTTAGAGCTTTTCATTCGTTCTTTTTATTTGGAGTTTAAAAGAGAGATATTGCGTTTATGATTCGCTGTTGATTTTCGACCATTATTGAAAAGTATAAGGCTCCAGACATAGTGTCGCATGCTTATAATTATATTTCCATGTTTTGCAGCTTTCGTGAAATATTGTTGAAAATTGAGTTTTGAGTCGTTGGAATCAAGTTGTAAAGGGTATGAATACTAAGACTAAGAGTGTTCATTTTTTGTAAATAATTAGGAATTTATTGCCAATGGAATGCAGCTTTCAGGTGAAATGCAGAATTTTGTATACATGTAAAACTTGCCGGATTCAATGACCATCTCTAATTGTGGCAAAAGAAACGTTTTGCAAAGTTTAATAGTTAACTAAGAGGCGGGTGTTGAATCTTTTCTGTTTGTTTGGGTATGATCGAAGAACGACCAGAGTTATATCGGTTGACGAACAGTCTGGACAAGACTTCAATTAAATAAGCGACTCGTGTTTGTGTTATATTTCTTTAAATTTTACGTATATGTTTAAAAATGTCGAAATATATGTTGAATACTATTATTTCTACCGAAATTCGCTATCTGATGAAGTGTAGTATATTTTTGATTTGAATATCATGACCTTAAATAACCGCCATTTTCAGCTGGTAGGCATTCGCAAGATTCGTTTAATCAGCTACAGACCTGTTTTCATCAAAAGAGCAATTTTCAGCACGTACGACAGAAAAAGAATGCTTTATTGCGATTCCAGTCAATTCAAAGCGTCAAACTGATCGAGTTGACCAGAATAGCTTCATCTACTGACCATCCCCTTTCACAGTAAGCGAATGCCTGCCAACTGCAATAATCCCGTTGAACAATTTACCCAAGCAACTTTTCTGACCCTCAACAATGTGTGCCTCTCTGTGCAGCCATTCAGCTATCAACTTTGTGTTGCAATGCAGTTTTTAAACCGCAAGACATTACAGTTTTTTGGTTTTTTAGATAAGCAACAAAAATTTAGGCTTGGCTAAGTGTTTTTATATTTAATCTCACAGAGAGGTGCATAGGGGGAACAGAACGGGCGTAAAAACGTGAATTTTGTGAATTATGTTAAATAAAAAAGAGGAAAGTTGCTTGCGTTCTAGTAAGCGTATTATACCATTTCGTATCTACAAGTCTATGGAAGGAAAATTTATAAATGAAAGTAGCTGAATTGTCAGAACGTTTTTCTTTTTTGTCACCTTCACCAATGCGTTATGTAACGTTCTGTGGTTCTTTGCTAGCGTGGAAGGAAGATGGCATGCTTAGGCCCGAAGGCCTAAGCCAAGTAAGACAACAGCGTAGTCCATAGATCACTGTATTCCAAATCAATCTCAAACAAGACTGACTTCATGGTCACGAAACACACTGAATATAACACTGAATATAATTGGAGATGACAATCAACAGTAATACGTCACTCTACAACAATGAACGTGATCACAATAACGGAAACGACACATTGACATAATACAATACATACTTGTTAACAAGATTAAGATCAATCACAGGCACTGCACGCAACACAACTAATTAACAAAACCCTAACACGTTACAGTTAGGCAGGCAAATGATGATGGAATGTTCAGAATACGAAAATTGTAGACATTTCGTGAAGATATCTTCTTTATGTAGGCTTGAAAAGAAGCAGTTTATTTGTAGAAATTAGTGGAACATTTGACTGGTAGCATTTTTATCACGTCATCGATGCATTTGCTGGAAAGTATCTCGCTTGTCAAGGATAAAAATGCGACGCCATCATATTCCTTTAATTTTGGATGATCTCATAAAACGTAGCAAATGATATGAAATGTGATCTGTGATATGAAATGGCAGGGAATGTATAGATGAACACAAGCGAATGGTTGGACCAGATTCAGGATGAGACCAAAGCATGCACCTCCTATTTCATGAAGTTGTATGGATGAGTTTCATCAAATAAGACAAAGATGGCCAAAACTGTTGGAATACTGGTCAAGTCAATTAACTACGTCGTCTTGCAAATCTAATCCGACTTCCTAAGGCACATTTGTCGTGCAGGCGGGTCTTATTTACACGGGAGGTCATAGGTCATAGGTCTCAAACAGCCCTAGAGTCCACCATTTTATATGGGGTTGAGGAACGATTCCAAACAGACCTGGATGTTGCAAAAGTGGATAGGGAATATCAATGGCAATCCAGTTTGCTACAATTGGAGCCAGAATCGGCTAACCGTAACACGAGAAGTCGTTTCAATATGCAAGCAAAAGTCTTCTCTACTTGGAACGGTTACGTTTGGCACCCGTGTAAACGAGGCCTTAAGTTATAAAGAAGATTGGCAAAAGAAAGATGTCCCTAACAATGAAAACAACTGGCTAACAGGCAGCTGGCATGAAGGCAGCTTCGGTTTGCATGATACTCCAATTAATTTCTCTAGTCATTCAACATATAACTATACAACTATCTAATGTTCATCCCCAAATATTACAAAACTTTAATCAATTCGTCCAGAAATTTAAATATTATTGATCTGATTGATTATATGCTGTAAACACTTAAATATTTAGTAGAGGCTATTTAAACGCTACAGTTTATTATGTCAATTCTGATAACCACGCAAGAGTTGAAAGATTTTGCAATGGAAAGTAGCAATATTAAATTACATTGCTGAAAGGCGTGCACGGCATCAAAATGATGGCTCTTCATTAAAAGTTTGCACACTTTCTATTCTTTCTGAAGCTCTCGAATGTGAACGCATCGCTTCAATACCCTGGAGATTGCTGGAGAAACAAAACACTGGGATGCATTGCTGCCTTTTGTCAAGGGAAACTCTGTTGTTCCCAGTTGTTATTCCCAGTGCTACCCCGAACCCTTTAGAGAGTTAATTTGTTCGATGCAGGCAAAAGGAGGCTGGTAGATAGGGATTTTCTTTGAAAACAACACAGAAGTATGGAGTTCATAATGAGGGGTGCTGTTTTGTTGATCAAATCGGGACGAAGGGAGATTTTGAAAGCATGTATCAATGATGGGAGTCGCATTCAACAGATAAAGTAAGTCCTTGCTTCTGTTTATACGATGTAACTGCTTTCTGATAAGCCATACATTGGGAGAGTACGTCAGTTATATAATCTAGATAAACGGACACGCTCACACGCACCAAGAAAGTGTTAACACGAGGCCAACTAGGCCCTCGTTCTTTGGCTGCAGGCGCCAAAGATTTTCATTATGCCTGGCGGGTTTATTTCATTACAGCAACAAGCCATTAAATGAAGGTTGCTAAAGCAATAACGTATTTCTCTCAAACCGAAGTTTCTTTGCTTGTCGCTCTCAAACTACCTGTCAAGTAGTTGTAATTAGCCCGTCCATTATATGATATTCTGGTAAGATGGTACATAAAAGCGTTACCCAGGTTCATTGATACTTCCGACATTTAAAGGGTACTACTTGGGCTATAATAGTTCATAACAGTAATATTTTAGGGTGGTTATTAAAAAGGGCCAGGTGTAAAGTTTTTCGTTGCATAATTCAGTAAATGTTTTGCAGCTTTAGGATGTGAAACAAATAATAGCAAGTAAATAATAATAATTAATAATAATAGAAAATAATAATTCAAACCGATAATCTTTTGGGTCGATTAATTAAGAATTTCCTTTATGTGACATCTCCGTAAATATGATTATAGACCACCTTATGGTTCAAGAAGGACGTGCTGGGTTGTGGATTATTTAATGATTACCGCGAATGGTATCAGTTGAAATTCAATGTTAGACATGGACAACATCCTACCTTAACGTTTTAAAAAACAGACGACAAGTCTAATTTGACCATCTACTGAGAAGTTCGACTATCTTGCGACTATCTTACTATCTCAACCTTCTCTTTATGTGACGATACGATGACACTCTAACTAAAATGAAAAACAGCGTGCACCTTCGTTCTTACAACACAGTCTGGAAAAAATAAAGAAAAAAATTATTCCTGGAAAATTGGTAAAGTTAATACAGATGGGGTTACTGGTAAACGCATTTAAAGAGTTTGTACCCTTGTGGCACTGCTTGGCTGAGTTGGCTAATTAGTTGACTAATTTATTAGGGATCGGCAGATCAAGCAATTAGGTTTTTGTTCATGTGAGTAGTCATTTGGCTACCGGCCCTATCAATATCCTAATTTCAGTTTACACACTCAAGGAAAGCTAACTCACTCAAACAGAAATGTAGCATAAATCGTTGACTAGCTGAAAATTACAACTAAGGTATTATAAAGCACCGGCTCTCTCCCAATGCAGTTTATAAATAACTTCAACAATTTAAACTCTAAACCGGGTTCTCTAAAATAGATTCAGTCAAAACAGAGAAAAAAGGCTTAAATATAGTTGAGATTGACAGCTTTCCACAGATTTGGCGCTTACGGTTAGCCTGTTGGTTAGGGAGAAAACAGATGTGATCAGTCATGGTAACAAGTATCAAACGCATAATTAGGAAGTAGCTGGACCTGAAAATCTAACACGGCAATGATCCAACAGCGTATCAAATAAATAGCAGCAATTAATCAGTAAATATTCTCTCATGGACGAGAATGTAGAGTGAAATTCAACACACTTAATCTTTTCGACCCAGCTGTTTTTCTCCTGCTCACTGTCAGCCTTGAGCTGGTACAAAACTCCTTTCTTTGTCTCAATATCAAATTGGTGCCGATACCCTAAAAATGAGTCATATAACAGTCAAGGAATGATATATATATATATAAAACAATGAAACAAACAACTAGATACTAATAACCACGATACTAGTGTAAAAGGAAACACTTTTATTTCATTCAATTAGAGCGTTGATTATTTACTGAGCTTCTATTCTTACAAACGCATGTTTGTTACTAGGCGAAAACGGCAAACATTGCTCTGTTCTGCTACCAGTGTTTTCATTACTACGTCATGATAATCTGTGATTACACTCTAATTGTGTGTCAATATGTACAACGAAGGAAGAGAGTTGATTAGCGAAATTTGCTTTGAATAAACGAAAACCTGATGCTGATATATCAACAAACCCTTGAGAGAAGAGGCTTTCATGCAACCCCCTTGTATGCACTGTGTATCTTTATCCATCTTTTCGTTGGGGCCATCACACAGCCTGCTTCCAAGAAGCGAAATCCGGCCTTTGGGGAATTTCGGCTGGGAATAGAGATAGAATAGACTACAACGTTAAGCGAAAGCGTGGTTTACTTGCTGCCCACAAACCAATTAACTTTTTTCAGACAAAAATCAGCAGGGCATCATTGTAAATTTGTCGACCTCCCTTGATACATTGCTTCTGTTAGGCTTATTGGGTGTGACAAGCCAATAAAACTGAATTGGCAGCTAGCAAGGGTTGAAGTAAAGACAAATTCCGTAGTTGATAATTTGCAAATGAAATCTCGTTATTTTTACTAAAAGTATCTAGGGACCACATCTTCATGTTAAACTAATGAAGCCAAGGACTTGCTTTCATCAGCATAGCTATACGTTTAGTCTATAATACTAACCTTTGATGGTTTGAAATATAAAAGACAAAGTGGATTTTCAGTTAAAATAAAATTCCGCATTTTCCAGTTGTGTCTCACGTGACCCTGAAAGAATTGATTTGAAATTTGCATATTGCATTCCCATGTTCGTCATCATCAAATTGCCATACTTCATAAAAATTGGATTGCTGTACCTAAGTTCAGGCTCACGATTTACGCCAGAATAATTGCAATTTCTATATTTCTCGTTTCATTGTAAGCGACATGACTGCTCTACAGAACTCTGTTTGGACATAGTCAATAGAAAAACACTGGTCTGGAAAGCCGGCAAACATCAAAAGAATATCTTATTGTTAGGATTTTTGAAAGTCACGTGACATTATCCGTGCACACTGCTTCGGCCACTACTCTTGTATGCTTCGATCGTGGATATATATCATGTCAATTTTATCATGCCCGGCGATAATTGTGCAGTTTTAATTGTGGAAGCAGCCGTAGAACGAAAGGTATCGGAATTTTTGAACTTCCAGCGGCAAATAACGACGAAAAAATGAAATGGAGGGAACTTCTCCTGAACGAAATAACGAAGAGCAGGGTACTGGACAAGGCCTTCAAAGAAAGATTGAAAAATGACAGAGTTTCTATATGTGAAAAACATTTCCTACCAGAGCAAATCGAATTTTTTAAGTATCTAGCATTCGATTTGATGGCCTAGTTAAATTTGTGATTTTCCTATAGTATACCTTTTTCATAAACATTTATTCGATCGTTGAAAGATCGATCGCGAGTGAACCTTGAAGACAGCGGTTAGGAGCCTAGGCCTGTCTATTTTATCATGAGCACATTTTCAGGCCCCAAACAATTTTAAAACTGCAAGCCCACCCCTTTCAATATGAGTTTCGTACCGACGACACTGCATGAATTTCGTACCGACGGCACTCAACAATAAGAAACTCAACAAATCCTCTCACAGTATGTCAAAGAATTTTTATCAAATGCAATTTCAAAATTGCAATTTTGTTAATGGTACAAATAATTAAATGTAAATGCCTAACCGATTTTATCACAGCGAATAATACAAAGCAAAGATAACTCTGGGGGCCTAAGATCGATTCTGAGAAAGCTACTCAAGCTAATTGAAAGATTTGATTTATTGAATATGTGAAACTAGTACAACATTGGAAACTGAATTGGTTCTCGCTGAAACCTTGGGTATCAAGGATTTAGTTTGTCTCAATTGTACATTTACTTTGATCTTAGAAAATCTATCGATACCGATGTTGATGTCTCCATGCAGAAAGCATACCAACAATCAGGGTCCGAAATTTGGCCGATAAGAAAAAAGAAAGCTGAACAGCATTGCCGATTTAATGGAATTAATTTTCTGATCTTTCAGGAAAAAATTAAAAAACCGAAGTATTTTCATCAGTGGTAAATTTTGTTGAGAGAGCAAGCAAGATGGAAAGAATCAACCAGTAGTTGTTAGAAATACGTACGAGGCCCTTATCAGTCATTGATCGGTTTAATCTTCTACTTAGGCTTACTTCATCGTCAAACTCATGTTGCAAACTCTCCTCTAACTCCAGAGCCTCAAATATTGCGTCCAAATTTTCATCTGATACCTCTGAATTTTCATTATGTTGGGAAATTCTACGAGAAGATCTGCGACGTTCGTTGTTTTCTGCCATTATAAAACACTTCCGTGCAAGGCTGTGCACGGATATTGTCACGTGACTGGAGAATTCAACATGCTTTCAAATAATGTGAAAAGCCCTTTGATGTTTGCCGGCCTTCCAGACCAGTGTTTTTCTAATGACTATGGTTTGGATCATGCTTATGTAAAGGCCATAAGCAACGAAGCTTCATTTAAGCACGTGGATCTAGAAGCCATTTTAAGCCATTTCAGCAAAGTAAAAAACGTTCTAGATCTATTATATGCTTCTAAATCTGATGGGCTTTCACCTAAATCACTTAAACGTCAATTAAATATTTGTTCTTCCGTAGATTCTCGAAGAAAGAAGTACGGAATATGACAATACCTTTTTTAAGAGAAACCCCTCTTTGACAATGGATCCAATATCCATCTCAGTGAGCTGTAGAAATAAAAGCTATTTGAGAAAAGCTGTCAAATAGATTAATTAGGTTTTTTTTCTAAGAATGTCAAATATGTTTCTACGGTTGGATATTGTAGCAAATATATTTCTACAGTTAGATATATTCTGTTCATTTCCGTTCCATTTGGCATAAACAGGATAAAATTGTATCTACCAAGTCAGTGGTTGATTCATCCTCTGAATCGCTTGAGTCGTCTTCAAAGATCATGTCCAAACTGGCGTCCCCCTTTGTGAGTGCAGACTAAAAATAAATTTGGAAAAAAACTGAAATTAAAAGGTGTGTTAAGAACTAAAAATCACACAACAGCGTGTTGATTTAGAAAAAGTACATCGATATTTAGAGATAACGTTTTATGTACAGATTAACCCCTCTAGACAATACATTGAAATAAACACAATTCCGACACATACAAATCGATACAGCGCTTGAGTGTCGTCACAAAACTTTCTTCTCGCGTCCTTCCTCTTCACTGATGTTTTGCTCAAAGGACCGACCGGGTGCAAATGTGCTTGCTCTAGTAATTCTACACAAGCCACCGCGCCTTCGCAGCGTGTTTTCACAAAATTCCAATGCAGTAGCCAGTCAATGAGGTCTTTCCCTACAAGAATCGATGGAGATAGGAAAAAGAACAAGCAAAGTGCCGCGCCCATGAACTTAGGCAATAGCAGGGCTATGAAGTGAGCAGATGAGTTTGTCCCTTTACTTTTCTAAGGGAACAAACGTCAAAAGTCCAAGTTTGTTGCTTCATAGGGTGCACGGGTGTGGCCTGCCAAAACTCCAATTGAATTTTCGTTAAAAGCTTCCCTGAAAGCCTTCTATTCTTGTTTATGTTTAGAGCAAAGGTTTTATGAGAAATTGTTTTACTGTAAGGCAAAGCTAAAAAAGTAGAAGATAAAGGAACCTTTTGTAGTAGCAATTTTACTTCAAACTTTTTCTTTAATTTCACATTATCTTTCATCTCTAATCTGGGGCATTTATGTCTTGATGAAAAACACAGTAAAAGAAATCTGCATTGACAAGTCGACTTTTTAAACACTTAATTAAACATTAGAATTAAGGCTAGTGCTAAAATTCTAACTTGCAGGCTTACTTTATTTTAGCCAATGTTGAAACTATCACACAGTAAAAGCCCTTCTGTTCACAATTTTAGTACATTTATAGATACCAAAACTAAAGCAAAATTAAACTGTCAAAAGTGTATGTTCATAAATGTAGAAAGTATGATAAATTTGTCTTAGTAATTACCTGTAAAACAATGTTTATAAGTACACTGGTCAATTTCAAAACTCTGTATAGGCACCCCTGCTTCACTGTCTTGCATTGCATCAAGCAGCTCCCTGGGAAACAAAGCCTAACCAATTTGTACATGAAAAGCAGCTTTTTAAGGCACCAACAAGAATTTCCAGTCAAAGTTCAAATTTGGCTTTTGGTTCAAAAGAGATGGCTCAATTAAGTTATATTTATTTTCTTGAGAGTACTGGGGAAATCTTGAAAGCCCCATCAACTTAAGCTATAGAGGCAGTTTGTCCAAAATATTACCTGCCAATATGTTTCAAGATCAAAATATAAGAAAGTAGCTCACATATATGTCACTTTGTTTTCAAACATACTCTGGACATCTGGAGCTTCCTCATCAGGTGACTGATTTTCTGTTCCTTCTGTTGTCTCCTATCGGGAAAAATGCATCTGATATGAATGCAAATATCAAAATTTATCAACAAGGACAGCAAAATTTGAATGTGCTGAGGCAAATTTGTCCCACCTAAAGTGCACTAGATGTATGCTTTCTGAAATAAAACATTTATACAGCAATTTCATTTTACTAGTTTCAATTACTACAACACAACAATGGATCTAAATAATCAAAAATATATCGTAAAGCACCTTCTCTGACACAGGTATCATTTCTAGGTTTCTGATGACTTCTGCTATGGCCTTGGTCCATTCATCTTGAATTTGCTTATCTCCACATTGTATAAGGAATTCCTTACCATTGTGCTCAATCAGTCTAACAACACACTGAAAAATCATACACAAAACTTGTAAGTCATAAAAAGGCCTTAATTCTTAAAGGTGTTCACCCAAGAATGTATAAAAACAAGAAAATTAAAAGAGTTCAAACAAAAAAGGATGCAAATGCTGGGCAAGGAGAAAATATTTGCTAACAAAACTTTGTGGCTAAGTTATAATAAAATATTATTAGAATTCATAAGTAAAGAAGGTGCCAGGCAAATTTACAAATATTTTTAACACTAACATCCTTCTTTGTGTATTCTGGGCAAGGAGAAATTATGCAGCAGCCTCGTAGGTTAATCTCGCCTTTCAGAGATGTATCCTGTGAGAATAAATATAGGCTTAGTCTATACATTAGCTTTGAAAAATATTCTAAATGCAAAACAGTGGCAGGACATACAATGTTGCAGATCAATGGTCCATAATTATGGATGTAACATATCAGAGAAAATGGTAAAAACAATGATTTCCAAAAAGCCTTGAATGGTAAGCAAAATAACATTTAGATGATACCCAGATAAACTGCGAATTTGCCCCATAAAACAGGGCAGCTTTAAATTGTGACTCTTTTGCCAGAAACCACCTGCACATTGCTTATAAGAACAGGTTGAATTTAAATAACCAAAAAAAGGTAGTTGTACTAATTCTGAAAAAACTGGTTCTGCAAAACTATAAACTGAAAATGCAAAAACTATTGTTCCAAGTACAATAACGCAAGCATGAACATTTTCCATTAAATACCTAGATCTACATTTTTTAAAGTTAACTAAACATACAAGTGTCAATTTCTATAACTACGATACAACAATAAAGACATAGTTATGCTAGGAATGGATACTGAGTCTAAATAATACAGAACTAATTCGGGTATAAAAACTAACCTTTTTAGACTTGTAGTAATATAAACCATCCTCTGAAAGAACAAACCATCTTGATTTCCAATTGTGGCGCTTATGCCCCTGAAGATTTTGAGTTAAATATAAAAGCATTAAACATTTGAATCCAAGATACCTCAGGATATTAATTGTCATCAATTTCTAAGATCATTACAATGAGACATCTATTTCAACAAAGCAAAACGTAATGTGTATAAAAGTGAATACCTTTGATTGAAGGGTCTAGCTTTTGCTGCATGTAAAAAACATCTTAAATGTTTGAAAAATAAAAACACAACACAGATGTTTTCAACCAATTACCTTTTTTATCAGAATTCCCTTTTTAACTATTTTTGTTCCTCTGGACTTATTTTCCATTTCCATTTGGGGATGGGAACGCGCGAAAAATCACTTGTCACATCTTTGTAAACAACGCCCCAAAGCCATGTAAAATTTGATTGGCACGCTTCAGAAAGTCTTGCACTTAAACAAAATATTTACGAACTTTGTCAAAATCAACGTATTGAATTACTTAACACTGTGTTTACTGTTGCAACCGGTGAGACACCAAAAGCAGCTATGCAAAGAGAACTCTTCCGTGTTTAGCAGCCTCGGATTCAATGGGCATTGACCTCCATTACGAGGAAGCAGAGAGTCCTTCACAGTCCTTCACCGCATCAGACAGTGCATGCAACGTAACCATGCATACGTGGGGCTGGGCCAAGTTTATCAGATCTGTCTCCATTCCTACTCTTTCTAAGGAGATTATCTTATAGAACTTTATGCGAAATATCCGATATCAAATTGTTTCTGCTTTGTATCAAGGAAAGTATCAATATTTACAGAACTTTATGCAAAATACCCGACTTGCAATTGTCTGTACCTTTCTTCGTGCCTTACTTTCTTCTGCATCCAAGTTGAGCGTTGGTGCTCTCTGTTGGTAATTTGCAACAACCCTAGCAAAGACACAGATTAAAAATGATGTTTGAAATCGTTTTTAAATTGCTTTTCTCTTTCCTTTATAATTTTGAATATGCATTTAAGGTGAAATCCAAGCCCAGTAATCTACCGCGTTAATAAATATCCAAGCACATGACTCGGTAAAAGGTAGAAAAATAGATAAGAATGCGAGAAAGGGATACTGAACATAACCATATCGCCATTTCAATCGTTTTTGAAAACACTTCTGAATTCTTATGTTATTACCATGTAAATTCAAGGTCGGTGCAAGTAGCAAGGAATTATTCAAAAGATCTTGCGGGATGTTTTGTACAATTGCTTCTGCACAGGCTGCTGATCCATAATGGTTATGTCTTAAGAGATAATGGGCAACCGAGCAAAATGTTTGATGAAAATAATCGAATGAACTTACAAATAACTTGTCCATAGTATTCTAAATTAGTTGCCCTTTGTAGGTAGGGTGCATGAGTTCAAAATTCATGCAAATTATCCTGCTTTAAAATTATCCTATATTTCAGTATTCAACGCTAATTATTTCCGCAAGGATCTGTGGAAAACAGAATTATGAGGGACAGTCAGCTCACCGAATCATTGTTTTTCTATATACACCATTCATCTAAAAACAATAGCTATTCCAATGCTCTAATTACAAAGAACTCTAATATATATCGAAATTATGCGAACAATAAACACATGAAAGGACTTATTTCTTGAAGAAAATTTCGGAAATCATCGATGTAAAACGAATTTCCCTGGCAATTACCATGCCAATATTCTACACTGTCTTTTTAACGAGATACACAACCAACAGCAACACTGTACGTAGGCAGTGATGGTTCAGTTACAAATATTGGCTGCGTGGTTTGTTCGGCTGGAAAATGATTGCCGACTGGGAAGGAGCCTCGACTCAGTTGAAGGTATATGAGTTCTGAGCCTGCTGCATCTTGGGGGAGACGGTATGGAATTCCGAGTTCCAAAGACGCAACGGATTGCTGGTATGGCAACTGTTGGTACATGCCAGTCTGGGCGATGCCTGTTGGGAAACAAGGTTGGCCCGATGGTGCCGTAGCCAAAGGCACGGTCAAAGGGTGCATTTGGAACTCCATAACTGACTGCAAATAAAATAGTCAAAGGGTTAGTGTGCTCTAGGGAGGAGCGAACATTTCTTTTCTTTATCTAGTTCAACTAAATACTGGTAAATCAGTCGGAACAAGAAGTTCCACGAGAAGAAGACGCTCGTGTTTAATGTTAATTAGTAAGACAGGGCATGGAAAATATATTCAGAAATTCGGCCTCAGATTTGTACGGACTTTGAGCTGATGCAAAAATTTCAACCAAGTTTCGAGAATGAACTCGGTGCATGGTTGGTTATCAAGAATTGGAAAGTAGTTCAAATACTTATGAGGTGTAACTAGGAGACGAATTGAAGGGAAGTGAAAAAGATGCGTATAATTTAGTCAAGTGAGTTTTCAACGCACCTGATTATCGTTCAACGCCATGGCATCTTTCATGTTCATTATTATTGAAAAGGTGTTCAAGCCAACGACCAATGCAAGCAGAATCATAACCTCCAAGTTCTCGGGATTTCTCCCATCCGTTAATCCTGCCAACACACCAAGGGAGCCACATTGTGACACCAGACCAAAAGTGCTGGCCATGGAATGCAGTGCAATCTAATGAAGTTCGATATTCGATTATTTCCAGCACCTTTCAACTTTACCGAACATTCGACAGGATTATAACAATTTCCTTGATGTTTCGATCGAAAGAGGGTGCTCTGCTTTTCTCCCAAGTCGAGATGCTCCACCGCAGAGATTGAGGGCCCTCCTACACCTAGGAGCTTGGATTCTGCCTTCAATTAAATTCCACATGGACTTTTTTTAAAGAACGTGGAACCTGACTGGTCATTAAGCAGCCAGAAAGTTTTTCGATACTCAACTGGCTATTTGTTTTGTCAGCTAAGGTAATTTTCTGGCATTTGCATACCCTGATGCAAAAAACGTTTAGCCCACATGCTATTATATGCAGTAAAATATTGTTTTTTTATGAATCAATGTCATCAAAGGGGAGTTGGTTATGTTTAATCAGAAGGCATTTGTAAGACTAGATGAAAACTTTAATGGTATTTGGGGCATGAATAGCAAGTGTTTACAGATTAATGTCCACTGAATGATAACTTACTGCCTTTCTTCGAGTAGACGTCCTCGATATAGCAATGCCAACAGCGCTACATAAAATTGTCTAATGAAGAAGAAGGATAATTCATGCAAACACTGCATTTACCACAGAAAACCAGGCAATTTCTACAACAGAACATTGTTTCGTTATTTCAGAGTGTCAAGTTGCCCACTTTTACTTAGTGTAAAACATTTCATTTCTAATTTAATATGTAATATCACCTTTTCTATAAAAAGCAATTTTTCATGACAATATGTCATGACAATTTTCCTTTGAGAATCTTCTGTTTGTATCCATCATTTGAAATTTCCCAAATAAGACTTGCCAATAGTTTTGATTAGTCGATTGCCTTTTGCGCAATGTTTGCAACGTAAAAAGTCCCACTGCTGAACAAAATTTGCTCACAGATTGTACGGGAAACGAAAATGCACAGAAATAAAAAAAAATCACTGAACGTGAAATCCATGAATTTAAAGTGATAATGTTTTTTCAACTGAACATACAAATTTTAGAAATCTTTAACGAGACACTCACATATACGGCAGCAAAGAGGATTGTCCCTGCTAGGCCAGGTGCACGTAGGATCTCGTTATCAGAGTCTTTAATTGCAGCTACCAAAACCGCCACTCCGCTTATCTCAATTAAAACCGTTATAGCAAGTCTCCTTTTATGTAAAGTTTCGGAGGCAAGAGTTTGACTTTGCTGGGTCGTCGTTGCCATCTTTGATTGTGACCTTAAAAGACATTTCTCATGTGACCAAATAGTCGTGATTCGGACATGTTTACAAACGTGCAAAAAATTCAAGATAAATTTTTGAATTTTTTACATTTTCGCACACACAGTGCACTTTTCACCACAATCTTCAGCGTTACGGACGAGGAACTTGCTAGAGGGGTTCCAAATCTTAATAGCCTTCGCAACATTTTTGTCGTATTCATGTGTTGAGGTAGACAGATGTAAATACCAATTTGCCGTATTTATCATAACTAATTGGAAAATGCTATGATAGTTGCGTGCTACCTGATGCTTGAAATGGCTCGACAAGCCTGTTGCGCATGCTCGAATACATGAAACGTACTAAAGGACTTTTCATTCCTCGTACTAGCTACCTTAGTGTTGAGGAAGATCCTCAAAGCTGATAATTCATACCAAATATTGGTAAATATCGTATGATGGTAAAATTTTCATAAGATATCAACAGCAATGATGATAGAGTAAATTCCGTCCAAAATACACAACGAAGCTAAGATTTCACTTACGGTTTTCCGCTTGTAATTCGATGGGATCCAATAGTCTTGTAGTGTTTTAGTAAAATATTAACCGCGCAGTTCTATAGATAAATTATATCGCGATGTTCTGTCTTTCCGTGAGAAATATACTTCTGAACACATTGCTTTGAAGATGTGTCTTAAACAAAAGGAATAGAAACCTCGCTATAATCCCAATTCCACTTGAACAATGCATGCTACTGCCAATTACGTCATTAGTGGACGTGTACAATGCCACGCACACTTGCAGAATGTCCTAATTCTGCATATCCTTCAATAGAATAACGTATAAATGCACGACAAACTCATTTCACTATATTTTAACGAATATCCATTGAAAAATAGTCACGCTGTAATGGAAGCGCACTGTTTCACTTGCATAGTTGGAATCGTAAAACATATAATGCCCAGGTGATTACGTGACTATAAAGAAAGTGTGATTAGGTTATAAAGGAGCAGCTTTGGAAGAATCTAGAGGGGTTTTAGCAGATTGTTAATCGTCTAATATGCCTCTTGAAGCAATTCAAAATCAATACTTTATCTATTAAAACTAGTATGCACTTTGCAAAACCTAGAATGAAAAACAAATTTGACCGAAAAATAGATATACTTCGATCATGGTGGTCAATAAAGGACTTTAAAGTGCCTTAGAGATAAACCTTCAAGGCATCGTCACCAGCTCAAAGATTATATATCAGAGTTGATTCACAGACAACTTTATAGCTAATAAGATATATCAAACTATGCTAGAGTATAACAGTATTGCTCAGACTCGTTAGCCAGAGATCTATTTAGTGTAAGAAGGTTCAAGAATAAACACCTGCCAGCTTTTGGTGCCCGCGTCATCGTCAAACAATCTTTCGTGGCTCCTATTTCGCAAACTGCCATGGAAAGTCATCTGGATATTCTAAATGCTTTTAAAACAACCTGGCCTGCAAAAGTCTTATGCACGTACACTGAATAGCAATAGAATATGTCGGGTGAATCCCTCGTACTTTAAATTTTTTAAACCATATTCTGCAAACTAAAAATTTATTTCATTCTTAAACCCTAGTACCACACTTACACAAGAATTTACTATCGTGCTAAAGAAGTCTCATGACAATTGTCCAAGATGTTTACTTTTCAAATAAGATTTTACTCTTCCTTTCCTCTGCGTAAAATTCTTGCTGAATCAAAACTGACTGGAATAAACAATTACTCCAAATTCTGCAGCACAATGTAATCTCTTCAAGTCAGAAAAAAGTGAATTACTTCACGAATTATCTTTCCTGCTGATGTTTTTGTCTAGACGCGCAGTGAGGCAGGTCTATGACAAAGGAACTGAAACCCAGCTACGCGCTTGTCTAAATGACATCATTCGATTTAAGGCGATGGTATCTGCCTTTGTTTCCAGTGTTTCTGGTGGCGCTATTGTTTTCGGACGTGCACGCCCGAATATCGTTATATCGTTACAATACTTAATCTGGGACATGAATGTTTTACAATATTCGAACTTTGCAAATAGAACATTGCTTTCCCATTATAGATTGACTATTTTTCAATGGTTACTGGCTAAAAATTGCGGCAAACTGCATAATTTTCAGTGATTGCATAGCCTCTCTTCTACGTTCCTTGTCTGTTCTGCCTACGCAGAAACTGATAGTTTACGTAATTTTCTCAAAAATTAGTTTGCCTGGCATCAAATGAATAATGCGGGAACGGGGCGGGGGGAATGGAAACTTGGTCGTATGTTATTCGATTTGTTTCGCCACTTGAAGGATATGCAGAATTGGGACATGACATTCTGCAAGTGTGCGTGGCATTGCACGCACTCACTAATGACGTAATTGGCAGTAGCATGCATTGTTAAAGTGGAATTGGGATTATAGCGAGGTTTCTATTCCTTTTGTTTAAGACACATCTTCAAAGCAATGTGTTCAGAAGTATATTTCTCACGGAAAGACAGAACATCGACGATATAATTTATCTATAGAACTGCGCGGTTTATATTTTACTAAAACACTACAAGACTATTGGATCCCATCGAATTACAAGTGGAAAACCGTAAGTGAAATCTTAGCTTCGTTGTGTATTTTGGACGGAATTTACTCTATCATCATTGCTGTTGATATCTTATGAACATTTTACCATCATACGATATTTTACCAATATTTGGTATGAATTATCAGCTTTGAAGATCTTCCTCAACACTAAGGTAGCTAGGTCGAGGAATGAAAAGTCCTTTAGTACATTTCATGTATTCGAGCATGCGCAACAGGCTTGTCGAGCCATTTCAAGCATCAGGTAGCACGCAACTATCATAGAATTTTCCAATTAGTTATGATAAATACGGCAAATTGGTATTTACATCTGTCTACCTCAACACATGAATACGACAAAAATGTTGCGAAGGCTATTAAGATTTGGAACCCCTCTAGCAAGTTCCTCGTCCGTAACGCTGAAGATTGTGGTGAAAAGTGCACTGTGTGTGCGAAAATGTAAAAAATTCAAAAATTTATCTTGAATTTTTTGCACGTTTGTAAACATGTCCGAATCACGACTAATTGTTCACATGAGAAATGTCTTTTAAGGTCACAATCAAAGATGGCAACGACGACCCAGCAAAGTCAAACTCTTGCCTCCGAATCTTTACATAAAAGGAGACTTGCTTTAACGGTTTTAATTGAGATAGGCGGAGTGGCGGTTTTGGTAGCTGCAATTATAGACTCTGATAACGAGATCCTACGTGCACCTGGCCTAGCAGGGACAATCCTGTTTGCTGCCGTATATGTGAGTGTCTCGTTAAAGATTTCTAAAATTTGTATGTTCAGTTGAAGAAACATTATCACATTAAATTCATGGATTTCACTTTCAGTGATTTTCTTTGATTTCTGTGCATTTTCGTTTCCCGTACAATCTGTGAGCAAATTTTGTTCAGCAGTGGGACTTTTTACGATGCAAACATTGCTCAAAAGGCAATCGACTAATCAAAACTATTGGCAAGTCTTATTTGGGAAATTTCAAATGATGGATACAAACAGAAGATTCTCAAAGGAAAATTGTCATGACATATTGTCATGAAAAATTGTATTTTATAGAAAAGGTGATATTTCATATTAAATTAGAAATGAAATGTTTTACACTAAGCAAAAGTGGGCAACTTGACACTCTGAAATAACGAAACAATGTTCTGTTGTAGACATTGCCTGGTTTTCTGTGGTAAATACAGTGTTTGCATGAGTTACCCTTCTTCTTCATTAGACAATTTTATGTAGCGCTGTTGGCATTGCTATATCGAGGACGTCTACTCGAAGAAAGGCAGTAAGTTATCATTCAGTGGACATTAATCTGTAAACACTTGCTATTCATGCCCCAAATACCATTAAAGTTTTCATCTAGTCTTACAAATGCCTTCTGCTTAAACATAACCAACTCCCCTTTGATGACATTGATTCATAAAAAAAAATTTTTTACTGCATATAATAGCATGTGGGCTAAACGTTTTTTGCATCAGAGTATGCAAATGCCAGAAAATTACCTTAGCTGACAAAACAAATAGCCAGTTGCGTATCGAAAAACTTTCTGGCTGCTTAATGACCAGTCAGGTTCCACGTTCTTTAAAAAAAGTCCATGTGGAATTTAATTGAAGGCAGAATCCAAGCTCCTAGGTGTAGGAGGGCCCTCAATCTCTGCGGTGGAGCATCTCGACTTGGGAGAAAAGCAGAGCACCCTCTTTCGATCGAAACATCAAGGAAATTGTTATAATCCTATCGAATGTTCGGTAAAGTTGAAAGGTGCTGGAAATAATCGGATATCGAACTTCATTAGATTGCACTGCATTCCATGGCCAGCACTTTTGGTCTGGTGTTACAATGTGGCTCCCTTGGTGTGTTGGCAGGATTAACGAATAGGAGAAATCCCGAGAACTTGGAGGTTATGATTCTGCTTGCATTGGTCGTTGGCTTGAACACCTTTTCAATAATAATGAACATGAAAGATGCCATGGCGTTGAACGATAATCAGGTGCGTTGAAAACTCACTTGACTAAATTACTCGCATCTTTTTCACTTCCCTTCAATTCGTCTCCTAGTTACACCTCATAAGTATTTGAACTCCTTTCAAATTCTTGATAACCAACCATGTACCGAGTTCATTCTTGAAACATGGTTGAAATTCTTGCAACAGCTCAAAGTCCAAGTAGTAATAAGTGACGATTACCACTTCCAAACCAGATTCTGTTTTGTGTTGCTAGAAATTGGATACTATACCGTACAAATCTGAGGCCGAATTTCTGAATATATTTTCCATGTCCTGTCTTTCTAATTAACATTAAACACGGGCGTCTTCTTCTCGTGGAACTTCTTGATCTGACTGATTTACCGGTATTTAGTTGAACGAGATAAAGAAAAGAAATGTTCGCTCCTCCCTAGAGCACACTAACCCTTTGATTATTTTATTTGCAGTCAGTTATGGAGTTCCAAATGCACCCTTTGACCGTGCCTTTGCCTACGACACCATCGTGCCAACCTTGTTTTCCAACAGGCATCGCCCAGACTGGCTTGTACCAACAGTTGCCATACCAGCAATCCGTTGCGTCTTTGGAACTCGGAATTCCATACCGTCTCCCCCAAGATGCAGCAGGCTCAGAACTCATATACCTTCAACTGAGTCGAGGCTCCTTCCCAGTCGGCAATCATTTTCCAGCAGAACAAACCACGCAGCCAATATTTGTAACTGAACCATCACTGCCTACGTACAGTGTTGCTGTTGGTTGTGTATCTCGTTAAAAAGATAGTGTAGAATATTAGCAGAGTAGTTGTATCGTTTTGATGGGCTTTTTCGAGAATTTATTCCGAAATTTATTTAAAAAAAAAAACCATGTGTTTATTGTTCGCATAATGTCGATGTATAACAGAATTCTATGGCAATAGAGCTCTGGAATATAAAAGCTAAACTGGTAACTAGCTAAGAGTATTGTAGACTACCTCTTTGCAATTAGAATGGAACCTTAATATTACGTGTTTTGCTCTGTTACTCATCCTTGGCCTTACCTCACTTGCTAAATGTTGTATTTTTACGCATTTGTTAGGCTAGCTTGCGGTGACCGAAGAGCTAGATCCTCCTTTAACAATGCGATCGCTGGCAGAAATCAAACAGAGAAAGACACAAAGTGCCAATCTATAACTAACACAAGTACTTATCTCTCAAACTGTAAAACTTGCTTGAGCAACCAGTAGTTAACTAGCAACCTTTAAAGTTATCTGTCTGTGTCAGTAATAATATAAACATTAATGATAAAAGCATTCAGAAGCATTTTCAAAAATGGTAAAGATTGAGATCTTTATTAGAAGCACTTTCTTATTATTTCAATGTTAAGCGCCCTAGCGTTAATTTCTAGTAGATTACCGTAAAATCTCTATCTCTCTCAATCTCTTCGAAACGGCTTAGAAATAGGTGATTGCTGAACAAAAATTGGAATGGAGTCTTCGTTAACGTTGTAATCATTTCATTGCAAACAACCCTGTGTTTGCCAACAACTCCCTTAAACTATGACTCTGAATGTTAGCCCTCTGATACACTATTTTCTAGTTTTTAGATTGCATGCTGTGATAAAAAGTAGCGTATATAGTGAGGGCTCTCCCTTTCCCTCCTTCGAAACATCATGAATTAATGCCCATTCAACACTCTGTCGTGGTCATAAGTATGCAAAACTCAAGTGAAAGATTTTAGGTACAAACTTTGAGTTAAAAGCTATTAAAAATCGCTCAGCCTTTAATCATATGACTTGCTATTTTTAGTATTTCATTTTCTAGATGCATTTGACGTGCTGGTGATAATTTCTGGTGTGAGCCTTTTGTACTCTCGCTAATTCTTAGAAATCTTTCAGTTCTCAAACTCAATTTCAAGCAGCATTTTCACGATCCGTTGTCGTACTAGAAGCAGTATGGAAGTAAATGGAAAGGTGCAACATAGAAGCACAATTTTTTATGGAAAGAATCGGCAGTTTAGCTGTACGCAAATCACCAACACAGTTGCAACTACAGTCTTCCGAACATAGCTAATGAAAGTCTTGCAAAACAGCATTCAGAATTATATACAAGAAACAAGCATCTAATTACATATATTACTTTCAAACGAGAGGATCCCATCAAAAGGACACATTCACTTTTGTCCACTTCAACAGTTTGGAATTACGTAAAGCTTCTTACGCCCCAAGGCCATTGCTTTCACAAACGTTTCCTTTTGAAAATTGCATTTTCGTGTGGTGAAAATTTATTTGTCCAGCTATTCATACATATTATTCATTTGCAGGCCTCATCATACGAGGGTGGTGGTGGTAGCTCGCCCCCTTCTGTTGTGGGTCGCAGAATTACCATTGCTTGTTGCCTGGTGTTGACAGGTGTGCAATTCGGCCCCATTCGCAGGCTCCTCGATTCCCCAAGTGATGGGAACATGTTGGCTAGATTCTCTGCTCCCAGGTTCTCTAATGTTAGAAACTGCTCATGTGGTTGCTGTTTATTCATGCCAGATACGGACTCACTGCTGTTGATGGAATCCTTCCAGGGGGTCTGCATAGGGCGAACTGGTGTTTTACACGAATGGTCATTTGTTTTCTCACCCACACGAGTCTGTAAAAAGATCAGGCGCGCTGTACAAATTGTTTATAAGATCATATTCGGTTGGGCTTAAATAGACAGCTGTGCGACTCTTTCAGAATTGACATCTATGAAACTCATTTGACAAAACCAAAAGCTGTTAGTTGAAAATTTAGAGCGATTGAAGAAACTTGTGGTAGACTATCTGAGTCTGGTACCAAGGGTAGTGGTGGTGGACGAAACTTGTCATAGACTTATCGATTGCCAATAGTGTTGTACTGGGCAATCGAAATCTTGGGTACATTGCTAAAACTTAGCTGTCGAAGAAAGTGCAATAGAAGAAGCGGCCGTGATAAGAATAAAGGCATGCAACTTACTAGACTTTGGCTGGTCGCCGTGAAACATTTTCTGCTCCAAGTAATCGAATATACGTTGGCGCAGATTAGAAGTCCAAGCAAGCTGGTTAAAGTGACGTAATCATAAACACCACATCATATACCGATGGCGTAAGGGTAGCGATGGTGCATTGCGAAATGAAAGCACCAGCACAGGAGGCAAAATGGCCTCGAACCTAAATTGAACGTTAATTGGTCGTTTTAATGTTTATGATCATTTTGGATTAAAGATGCGACTTTCTTCTACCATCTATTATCGCCATATTGTCATCATATAAAAGTATCATGTATTATTGAAAATTGCAGCGATTTTAAAGCATAGATTAGCCATTTTCTGGAGGAATACTTTGGGACGAGTTGCAAGCACTTTTACAAATAGAGTTTTTTGCAAACTGCGTTCAACATACATACCGGGGCACACTTTATATGATTGACCTACATTGATATTAAATACATTGCATTATGTTTGCATAAAAAATCGCTTGCTGAAAAATGGGAATGATGTCCCGTGGATGCATAAAAGATTTCTCGATACGAGATTGCGTAAACATAACTTACTGCTTGTTGCTTGTCATCAATGTTCCTTGTTATACAAAAGCCAAGGCAAGCAGTTACGATTGTCTAGCGTGAGCGATACGATAGAAGTAAATAAAAAGGTCGCATTAGTTGCTAAAATTGAGGCAGTTAAAGTGCACTACCAATATTTCGGGAAAGAACTGTTGTCAATTGGTAATACATTCATCTACGAGCTCTTAATCAAGTTTTCAAAAAAAATTCACACCTTCAGATAATTTTACTCACAGTTCAGTGTTTTATTTATGTCAGGTACAATAGAATTATGCTATAAAGCGTCTTTCCGACGTCGTCTTTTCTTGCTGTGTGAAATTTGTGAATACATTGCCCAAAAACATTTCTTCTACACATGAAAAAGGAAACAGAAACTTGGCTCCGTGACTTAATTCGCGCCCAGTCGATCCAGGCTTGTGATTAACGTAATGACGTCTTGAGTTAATTCAAGACGTAATGTAATGACGTCGTTGCAAGTAGCGCTTTTGTTTACGAGGCGTGCATGGCGGGCAGCAATAAAAAAGCGGAGAAAGAAAGGTCGTCCAGTACAATCACCACGCAACCAGCGCAATAACAGAAACAGGCTGCGTAGGAGCCTCGCAGAGAAAGCCTTCACTGCACTTAACATGGTCAATAGAAATTTTTCTATTGACTGTGAATGGGATGGCAGCTAAGTAGTAAGGTTTAAAAGAACTGGCAAGGAAGGGAAATTCTTAACGATTGATTTATTTGGAAATATATATTGATCAAGTACGTGCCAGTTGCATAATTAGTAAAATTTTTATAAGAGGTTCTGCGAGGCCGATTCAAAATGAGCACACATGCCACCTCGTTCTATCTCCAAGTTTCATGCAAATTAAAGCAAGGTGCCAATATTTACCCATAAAAGTAGCTAAATTTTGCAAGCCTGGCGAGTTAAACTATTTCTCGCAAACGCAAGAAATTTGTTAGAAATACGTGATCCTCACACATAAGAAAATGTGCTAATGGATGCAATTAAGCTATTTCATAAATAAACAACGACATCAAGTCTGTTGATTCTCATGTATTGTGAACAATTGGAGATCTCGAACAAGGTGAACTGAACACAAATAGAAGAAATGAATGTCTCTTCGAGAATTCCCTTTGGGACAGATCTTTGAGAAAGGAAGTATAAATATTAAGAATATGGGACAATAAAATAGGTTGTCAATATTTCTTCCTCATTCTGTAGGTTAAAAGAGGCGTGAGGAGTAACAACGGAGTAAGTTTTGAAAGAAAAAACAATGGGTGGTGAAATTCTCTCGTTGATTATTAAGCTGAGAGCTTTAGAGCCTCTCTTGCTGAAGATATGCATTCATATTTTAATTAGATTGACTTGCATTTTAAAAGTATGAAACATTTCGCCGAGAAGGCAACGAGGCAGCAAAAGTGCACTGGTTCAAAAAAATTCTTGTTGGTATATCACAGGGCGCTAATGTTGCAACTCCGATTATTATGGGCCTAAGTTAATGGAGTCTCGCCTGTGACAAACACCCTCTGAAGCCAGTAGCGATGAATCTGGATGCAGAAAGCGAGAAAGGAATGATAAAACGTACTGCCGTTGTACTAGACCATAGTCATGCTATTGCTCTGCTGAGCAACATTAGAGTTGAGGTTGCAACTGAAGGGGTGGCTACGTCTTCTTCGTCAAAACATCGTTCGTCATCCCATTCTAGTTGTATCGGATCTTTGACAAAAAGTATCTGGACGGTAATGGTTGAAGGAGCCGTTGAGTATTGCAGGATAATATTTGATTTGCTTCCGGAACATTTCATGGTAATTTCAAACTTTCAAGCTGGTTTCATGTCATTTATCAAGTCATCGCTTGAGCGCCACACATGTGGTCTAATTGTTTATATCATCTATTTATTGAGAATCCATATGATTTGCAAGAAATAGCTATACCGTATACTAGATGCCTAATATTAAATAGGTGGAAATGAGGCTTGAAATGGAAATTAATTACAATTACAAGTTTAAAAGGGTTGCATTATCAAACCGTGACAATTCTCCAAGCCAAGAATATTTTAACTTCACATTTGGCAAAAATGGATTATAGAATTGGAATCTTTATGTTTAAATTAGTCTGTGCCAAAAACTTATAAGTGTTTGGGCCGTCAGGCTGAAAATAAGCCTAAGTTGCTGTCAGATGTAAAGAAAAATCTAAGCATTTAAAAATAAAGTAACTCGTGTCTGAACGGTGCAAACAACATGATTTTTTCATCCAAACTAATTTAAAGATGAAGATTTCAATTCTGAAGTTCATTTTCACAATAGATCCATAGATAGCAAGATACAAAATCAATGATGTCAACCAGGATCCGAGAACATACAGAACTAAAACAATTTTTTTATAGTTTATCATTGCTGTGAAGTTATGTGGAATTTAAACTTGCTTCTAGGTTCAGTTGGTTGTTTCAGATTCAGACTCAAAAAAGCTGAACTATTTTAAGAAAGAAGAACAAAACATTAACCAGGTAGGAATTTAGCACCTAAAGAAAATTGTTGAGATTTATGCTTTGTTTGAAAGGTTTGTTGACACACAGAAACTTCATCTTTGTTGAGAATAATAAGATTCAAATGGATAATTGTAGTGCAACATGTAGCAGGAGAATATTATTTTTAATAGCAAGCTTAGTAACATTTAAGAAAGTGAATAATGTTGAATGGAAACAGCCTGCTTTAAATGTTTGTTGTTGTTGTTGTTGTTGCCAAGTTGATTACAAGTACTATATTTTGTTTCTAATGAAAGAGCTCGGTTTTAGAGCCTGTGATATGATTTCCTAGTATTATAATAACAGTTATATATAGATAGTTTGTGACAACAGTCCTTCTATAATAAATTTGTAATGAAGTAATGAATTCTTAGTTTCAATTCCATGGGCATGAGGTATACTTCCCTCTGTGGCAACAGCTATGAATGTTTATCCATTTTATATGATCTGTATCCAAGATATCTATGTAAATGGGCAACTTCTTTATCTGCTATCTAATTTTGTCAAAACTCATTTACATTGCTAAGTGACAACAGAGCTTCAATTCATGGTTACTTTTACATACTAGACCTTGATCTTGCTCATGTTTTGACAGATCCTCAAAGGATTTGCAAGCTTGGGCCCTCCAGTTGATGATTTCTCAGAAGAGAGCAATGAGAGTGAATTCTTTCCTCACCCTGGATTAGAATCTGCAGTTATATCAGTCATTGAAAACTATAAATATAGGAAGGACTTTCAAGAAGAGGAAAAAGAGAACTCCTCTGGCAGAATTATTTTTATTACTTCCCTCACCAGGTTTGATGATTTGTGATGTTCAAAACTTTTGATTAATTTTTCCAAAGGAAGCTAATGTCTCATTTTAATATTCAGTTACATCACATGGTACAGCAATATATTCCAATAAATAAAAAGTCACTGTCATACTCAAAAATAGAAGAAGCATTTCAAATCATTCTGGACTACATAGCGCAAGAAGATATTTGCCAAAGAAATTTCTGTTATTATGCAAGCTTTCTTTGCAAAATGATGATAATGCTATAAAACTATTTCTACCCTGGTCTTTTTATCTGTCTCTGCCAGTTTACCCATGTTGGTACCCTTGCATCAGAATCTGAAGTACCAATTTTTCTTTGTACCCTACAGTCAACCAGTTGCTAACTTATATTGATGGCTCAACTAAATAGTTATGGATGTTTTTTGAATTTCAAGTATATCCAGATAACCTATTGATGATGTTTAAGAGTTCAAATGTAGCCAAAGCCTTAAAATGTAATTATTCTATGATCTGATATATTTATTAATTTACATTGCACATGATGAGATTTAGTTTAGAATGTTTTGCTTTAGATTTTCTTTGGCATGAACCAAGAGATTTACACAATCATGAATGTTGTTTCACAAACTCTAAATTTATTTCCAGCGAGAAAGACATAAAGCCATTAATATCTAGAATTACTGAAATCCAAGAAAGATATGACAATGAAAGGTAACAGGGGTAATTTTGTGTCTGGATGTCTGCTAATTTATTTGTGTCATACTAATTTCCTGTTTTTTATTGTTTATTTCCTTTTAGAAATATTTGGCATTTGTATCCACAAATTTGGTATTTATTTGGCAAAGATGCTTTTAGGCTTTTAGCAAGGTGCAATGAAAATCATGTGTTTTCATAGTTGTGAATATAAAACTCCTTTAATGCAATTATAATTTCACTTCTAGAGAATGTTGTCTAGATTTGGTGATTGTAAATGTTGCAAATGTTGCTGATAAAATCACAAAGGAGAGGAAGCAGGTATTTAAGAGTTTCTTTGTTATCCTTGTATATCTATTTTTCTACCATAAGGGATAAGCCTAATCAAAATTTTTTGAGTAAGTTAAGGTGTAAAAGTTTCATTAAGTAATGGTGTTTAATAAGTTTGATTGTATTTTCTGCAAAATTCTTTTAGAAATAAAAAATCTTCATTCTTATTAAAATTTTTGTACATGGTCTTTGATCAATAATGAATACTTTCATATATCCAATAGATGTTACATGATCATGATATATATTTGCAGATTTCCTCTACTCTGACTGCAAGCACACATACATTTCGTGCAAGCTACCTTCCAACAAAGATGATAATGCTTGCAAAAGAGCATTTCAATCTCCGCTCAACTGCAATCACAGGCATACCCATGAAAGTAAATATCCCATTTTAAGTAGTATCAACCTTCTTCTGCCTCAAACGTATGGTTTGTGTTATCATCAGACAATACATTAATTGATTTTTGTAGAGTTGTCTCTTAATTTTTTGAGGCCCTTCAGTGGCCAAAATTGTGTTTCCAATTTTGTATTGTTACTTTGTCTATGTGACTCGTAAACTGGAATACTTTCATAGCACTTATAGGTTTTCATAATAAATGGGCAAGCTAGGTCGTCTTTTCATCCAGTAGTTTTATCTACAGATCTATGCAAGATCCCATTTTATCTAGATTGAAAGAGCTTGTCTTTGCACTTGAACTTTCTAAAAAGGAGCTGTGAAATGGGCAATGGTTGGTCATTAGACAGCCAATCAAGTGCTCTTCTCAAAACCATCTTGTATTTTTCGATCCCCAACTGGCTATGGTTATTTGCCGACGTTTCGAATGTCGGACAAAAAATTGTTTCAAGTGTGCAAAGGTTATGCCTCCAGGTTTCTTGTTATTTTAAGTCTTGTACAACAAAACAATCTCTGATCAAAATATTATTTTACTCCCTTAGTTTAAGGAAGCACCTACTAAATTTGCAAGCAACTGCCACCTTGTGAGATTTTCGTTATCTGTTGCATACCAGCTTCACTTTTCATTTCGTTGAAATTTTTAAAGGTATAAAAAAGAAAAACAATTTATGTCTGACCGTTGGTTCTTCGATTTCAGGAAGAACAGCATGCTGGGACGTCTGCAAATTATGACGTCGAAATCGTCCACGCAGCTGAAGTGCACCACGAAACGAACTGGTTTTGTAAGTCTTTCTTATTTGTTCACTTAAACTCAACAACTATCTCACGTTTGCCTTCACTTCGACCTACTTCATTTTCTTTAGTTCCCTTACTCTTAAACACTTACCCTTACCCTTACTTGTCTTAAGTGATGTTGTTGAACATATTACTGATGTAGCTCTCATCGTGGTAACACTTCATGCAAGGCATCAGTTTAATGGTTCTTATACGATTCATCTAGTTGTTTTGAAGGAAGCTTGCGTTTTCAAGAGATTTGCTTTCAAATAACGTAATGCTAGCTTTATTTTGTACAGACGAATACTCCCGCCACGAGTCTTTTTTCATGCCAGTAAAAACTCTCCACGTTTCCCAAAAGCCATATCCCTAAATCACCAAAATATTTTTAAACAATTGCTACTTTTTCCTTTCTTGTTTAGATCTTATATCGGCTTACTTTTTACTGTTATTGCTAAGAATTTGCTTTTAGACTCTAGCCATGTCATAGTTACCATTATTTTTCACATGCCACATGGTGTGGCTCTGACTTAAACCTCTGCACAAGTCACTCAGCCTTCATTTCATGTGTATTCTTTCTCTGTTGCTGCAGAGCGTCGTAAATGCTTCCATATCACTTTCAATCAATCATACTGGCAAAACATAGACTCCACCTTTAGCCTTCGTATTCTTTGTATGATACCTTCATTTGCAATTCTCTGAATTCAAAGGCAGCGAAGGACAAGGCGTGACGGTGTCAAATTTCGTGAGCAACAAGCACAGAGACAGTTACGCAAGGAGCATGATCACGTTGAAGTGGTGCACGCCAAAGAGTTCTTCGAATAATGGTAAGATTCCATTTTACCCTCATTGCCAAGGCTCGTTTGAATGTTTGTCTATCATACATTTTGATCATTCTTGGCTGCAGTACTCTTACTTTTGCCTTTAGGACGTTCTCAAATAAGTCATGCCAAAAGATAAACTGGTGATGATTCAGAATTTAAAACCCATGGAAATGCAAAAGCCACTTTTCTTTAGAGGTTTTAGTATCGGTGTACAAAATACTGCAAAAGAGTCCCTGTGAGGCAATTTGTGGAAATGAATCACTAGCAATCCCTGTCGTTTGCTTACTTTGAAAAAAATGCCTCAAGTATACTGAACGTTATCTTCCCGTTTTTTCTCTTTATTTCTTAAATTTGAATGCACCATCGACAACCGTCTCATTTATCAAAACTTTGTTATATGTAATAACCCTTGACTGAATTGTTATGCTTCTCAATCTCATTCTCCTACAAGAGTTAAGTCCTGTTCGATTTTATTCTGATTTGCCTGATTCTCATTCTCTCTTTTAAATGTAAAGCTTATTTTCATAATAGAACTTCTGCAGTGCATTGGGGCGTACAGGTGCACCCCCGCAGAGGTTTGTTATTTACACAATGTTTTTTCCACTAAAGAAGACGTCTATTTACACGTTTTATTTTCATCAAATATGAGAGTGCCAGCCGACCACATTTGTTCTTCTACAAAACTCAAATTTGACTGGTCATTTTGCAAACAGAAAAATCTGCCTACCTTACCTTTTTAGCTGCATACTTACAAATGAGACTGTTTTTTATTCTGTTATTGCCTTAAATGTATATATATATAACATATACCCGTCAGAGCTTTCCCTTTCTACAAAAAGGTTTTAATTGAAAAAGGAGTATAAATGGATTTCTTTCATGGCAAACTCTAGTTTACGAAAGGACTAAGAATAATGCTACAAGGCCAGCCATTTTCAACAGATTGTTTTCAGCGTTTTTGTCTTGAAACACGCTGGAGTGACATGATATATTGGTTCGTTTTCTATCCAGCTTTTTTATTGCACGTTTTGTCTGTTGCCATATTGCACCAGAACATGTTGCTTTGCAAACTGGAGTTTCCACATGAAACACGTTTTTCTCATATCGCTCATCACTTTGACGTGGCCCAATATTTTTGCGAGTCCGTGGGTCTTTGATTTGTGTGTTGGTTTTGGGAAAATGAGATGACTGCGCGAATTGAAGGTAAAGCTCAAATTCCCGTCTCAGTGGATGTATGCTATTTTTGTTTCTTTAGGTGAATAGTCGTCCAGCGGCGTGTCTCATTTCTTTTTTACAACAAGGTGCGTCGTAGCAGCTTTTCTGGTTTTCCATTTCTTTCTACTGCAAATAAACACTCCTTTACGGGAATTCATAAGGTTATTTGGGTCGCGAGCAAAAAGCGTACGTTTAAAACTGTACTTGCACAGGACAGTTTGCACAGAACATACTATGGGCTTTAAACATATCCTACTATGAGCTTCACCTGATTTTAGAGGCTTTAAACATATTCTTTAGGAAAAAGTTAGCCTTTCGTTGTAAAGCACACAAATCTTCCGGAAGCAGATAAAACTCTGTCATTATGGTTAGAGCAAATGAAGATGAACTAGAGCAAAATATAGAAACCTGTTATGCTGCAGCCAGAATGCAATATCGATATTTAGTCGAAAGATTCCACTAACTTTTTAAAATTGTGGTGTGTTAAGGTCTATTAAGAATGCTGTCTCTTTTAGAAAGCCAATCAAACCCATATAGGTTTTTCTGCAATTTAGAAATTTGCTTATGATCTTTTACATTAAAGAGAAAGATAAATGGCTCTTTAGGCTGTTGATACGTGCCAGAAGTCTCGTATTGCAATGCTAGTCGATTTATGGCTCTTTCAAAGACGGCTAGTTGATAGCTGCCATTTCAATCGTTTTTTTAGGTAGAACCGTTCTACTCGAGCAGCCAAAGAGGTCTGGGGCTAAAGTTATTTCTCACATGCTTGTCAGTCATGGAGGTAAGACGAAGCTAATGTTGATTGTCATCGTTAATGTTTGTATAATGGTTGTTTGGTCGTGTTCATCTGTTAGCCAGTAGCCATTACAATTCGATCAATCAGGCACTTAAGTTTCTTTATTGGAATAAACAGATCAATTTTTACATTCCGTGGTCAAGATTGTGCGCTAACACGCTTGTATTACAGGCAAAAGCTTGATTTAGAAAAAGTGAACCAATTTATTCGTCAATTTTTTCACCTATGGTGGCTTTATTGGGGGTGGATTATTTTTTTTCTATATCTCTGGACATGTCGTTGGAAAAAACGCCATTCCCTTATTTTGCAGGCGATGTCTACATTCACGTTTTAGCTACTGGTCGGAACCCGGTCGAGGACCCTCCGTCGATCAGCGAAGGTTGTGGCGGCCGGGTAACTGATTACCGCATCGAGGTATGTTTCATGGTGCTTGGGTGAAATCCACGGTCGGCATAGCTCATTGATTTGTCACACTTGCTTACACAGTTGCCACAAGACCCAGGCTGATGCACCACTTTCCCGTCACTGTTGATTGCTGCTCCACTGCAATTTCTTACAATATCCCAGTAGAGCATCACATAAAGTAGAATGCATTTCACATACGATGGTCACATAGGCGAAGAAGAAGATATAGTATGAGATTCCCTAAGGCACTATTTTTCGAAATTACGGCGCTTGTCTATTGAATATACTATAGCAATGATTGTTGTGTAGTTGTGTACCTGTCTCAATGCAACAAACTTGGAGTTAATTTTCCTTCGTTTGGGTCTAGTGTGCAGGGCACGGAGTTAGAGTCCGCTACGGTAGAGATCTCGATTAACTAAACTAACTAAACTAACTAAATTACTATTTATAATCAAATCAGATATTGATGGTGAACCTTGATGATGACGAAGAGGGATGAGGCACGATGATGCAAGAAATGGTATTAGCAGGAGTGAATGACGTATCGCTTTCTTCAGAAAGCTGGGCTAAGCGATAATTAGCATAAATAGGCCTAGAACCCTCTTTATGGCCGGTTTGCTTGGCATGAGTAGGGAAATTCTCATAGTCTTTTGAACGGCTTCTAATTTCGCTCGGATTTGAGATTCAAAAACCCAAAACCTTTATGTTTTTCATGAGGCCCTGTGTATATTTCAGCTCAACTGGCCAACATAGGCAGGTACACGCTGCAAACATTTGCTTTGAAGTCCAGTTTTAGCCAGGAAATAGAAATTAGTAACAATGGAACCAATTCTTTGGCAAATATGCTTATAAGTGTGTCTTTGTTGTGTTGTGGTTGCTGTTGATACCTTGATGCCGAAAAAGGATGTGCTGATGCACAGATGATCTTTTTCTGCCCCTTATGCATTGATGCTTGGAAAATGCAATGTTCCTTAAACACGAGAACAAAGAGGGGGGTTCATGTATACCTTTACTGAGCTCCATGGCACAACAGTGTTCAAAAGGAGGCTGAAAGCTCGATTTTTTTTGCTGAACAGGACGATATTCTTTAATGAATGCGTGCGGTTCGTGAATCAACGAGACAAACGGTGAAAGAAAACTTCACCCGACTTGCAATGGGAAATTGTCTGTTTGCCAGTTAAATGCTGTAAAGCAAATACCGTTTTAAACTTTTATTTACTTTTAGAAACCAGCTTTTTCCTAGATATTTTAATTCAAATTTTCTATTTATAAAATAATGAACAATTGCACTAATGTATTTACTTGCTCACGGGCATCGTGCCTAGGATGGGGCATTCAACAAGGAAGCATTCGCTGGGCATAGTACGGATTTCAAATGTTGTTCCCAAATAGTGTTGCCATTTATTTTTTGCGAAATAATTTCTTTATCCCTGATCACAGTTTCAATTAAGATACCAAGATGTTAGTGAAGTATAAACCATATCACTAACGACTGTAAAGTATCTCTCATTCGAAAACATTGATTTTCCACAAACTCAGGTGGTGATTTCAATATTGTATTTTTGATTTGATGACCAAGAATTGCTGTTAATCAAACATGATTGAAACTGTAGATTCGATCGATAAGCGGCTTGATCAATTTATTTTCACCTTTTTTAAGGACTTCGGTAAATTTATGAAGGAGAATCGTCTCGCTCCGATGCTGAACGCGGAAGCTGCTGGGGAGGAGTCACCCGTTGAAAAAGGTAGCTTATATCTCACGACTTTGATAACGTAATACTTCAATTAAACTCGTTTATTAAATTTTTGATATCTTAGGGGGCTTCTTCTCGAGGGGGCGTTTAAAAGAGTGGGTATTTATTGAATTTTTCACTCTTCCTTGGCAATATGTTTAAAAAACACCCGATGATGATCCCACTTCGCGTGAAGCATTGAGTAACAACAAAACAAGTCTGGTTCCAGAAGTATAATTCTAAAAAACTTCTAATATCTAGATCAAAGTCATCTTCCACGATGATGTTGAAAGAAGGAGCAGCTTCGGTCTGTCTGTATCTGTTCGAAGGGGGGCGTTCAATAGAGGGAGGCGTTAGTTGAGCAAAAAATTAAAATGGGGGTCTTTATTCGAAGGGGCGTTTAGATTAAGAGGGCGTTTAGATTAAGAGGGCGTTTAGATTAAGAGGGCGTTTATTCGAAGCTTTACTTTATTGAAAGTTGTGGCGATTTTAGACGATTTGAAAAAGGAGGGGACCTTCGATTTCGTCTTTTAGAGTCCCAATGCTAGGATGCAAATGGCTTCCCGTTTTTTATAATGTGAAATTTATTTGCACATAAGTCTTTCATTAAAATTTTCATATAAGTCACAATCCATGTTATAAACAAAAAACAAGAGTAGTCGTCGTTGTTCAAAGTACAACTGGGCTAAAGGTGCAGTGGAGCCATTGGCAGCTGGAAGTTCAGCCAAGCGCACCACGCAAGCTACAGATTGTTTCACGTTCAGCTGATTGTGAGAATTCATGATGCAAGTTGTGGAGTTTTCCATCTCCTGCTTGCCATTCAATGAATCGACCCAACTTTGCAAGGTGTTGAAAAATGGCATATGTTTAGAGGAATCTGGAATGTGTTGATTGGAAGGAATCTATTTCGACGCCAAAACGTCCCACCTCACATGAATTTGCAGTCACGTTGTTTTGTACAGTCTCGCCAACTTGGTTCTTTCTCAACAAGGAAATGAGAAAGTGTGAGTCACGGCCGTTGTCACAATTTACCATGTATCGTGACTGAAAAGGGGTTCAAATCCATTCATCGACTTGTCCTTGGGTGCAGTATGCCCCATTTATTACTTGTTGTCGATATGCCAAAAGGAGATATAGCTGGCTGCTAAAAACACTTGCGTCAGCACTATTTTCTAGAGAGGTGTTTACTTTATGCGACCACTTGCTAGATGTACTTAGCTTCTTATAATTCGATCCCCAAAGGAAATTTTTGGCCCTATACATTGAAGCATCACAATTACCATCATACAATCGTAATCATTATTGTTATTATCATCATTATTATGTTCTTGCATATCTTGAAATAATAACGACAAAAGAATTTACAACATTGCGATCGTTTAAGTATTTAGTAAATAAAAAACGAAGTCTAGGTAATGGGAAAGATGATGGATGATGCTTTTCAAACATCAAGATGCCAAGGCTTGATTGACTTGGTTTTTAAGGAATCTTTGCACAGAGAAAGCCATAACCAGAAGGTTTCATCATAGTCGGTAGAAAAGGTTTCCTATTCACTGCCATTAAATCAAAAGTTTGCCACAAATCAAAGGTTGTATGGGTAATACTTGGTCACGAGTGCACGAAGACGCGGAAGACGCCAGATTGAACGTGGTTGCCTTTCTGAAAGTGTTAACATTTGTCCAATTAAATAATTATTGCCACCTTCCTCTCGCTGCAATGACAATACAATGTCGTGAGAGTTTGTCACGGTGATTACAAAACAAGGAAACGGAAATAAGGAATCAGACTTTCGCAGATTTATCAAAAAGAACCTTTAGAAAGAGTTTGTGGGTTGTTTAATTTGGGAAGGCACTCTCAAATATCGCTGTTTGCATTGAGTTTGATTGTTAAAACATTTATGCCTACAATAACGAGCCCTTTGCTCCGTTGTTGGCCTCAGTTTCGTTCACGGAAAGCCGGCGCGTGGGTTTGGCATTGCGCAATCGACCACCAGCGCGCACCAGCAAACAAGGAACTGCTGGAGACGCTCGGATTAACCAACGGCAGAAAAGACGCGCGTATAAATATCGCGCCCGCGCAAGGACCGGCAGTCATTCTAGCGAGAACAGTCAGCTGCTTTCAAGGAAGGAGTTGCTCCCGAAGGTTCTTTCACGCAGGAGTTTTTTTTGCATCTGTAGAGAGTCGGGGATTGCTATCAGACGTTTGCCTTTGTGGACAAAGTTTATGTTTTGCAAAACGTGTTGTTTGGGATTGTGTTGAAAGTGCCAGCCGGATCAGCTGTTTTTACCAGACTTGTTTTAAAGAAAGTTCACAGTCGAAGATTCACGAGTTTCTTGAGGTTTTTTCAAGCACTCTGTTTTAAGCTACCCACACAACACCTAATCACAGACAGGCTGTGGGCAACATTGACAAGTGTGCAAAGAGTTTTGTGTCGAGGGAAGTAAGGACAATTGCCAGGCATCGGACCTCGGAGTCATGAGTACAAGTAGCCTTTCGCAAGAGGATCTCAGCAGCACGAACTCGCTCAGCAGTCCGGACAGCTGCGCGTGGAGCCCCGTCACGGAAGAAGAGCTCTTTCTGCAGCCAATTAGTCCAACGTTGCCAATAACGAAGGCCTCCGCCCCACACAGTATTTTACCCGTCAAAAGTGTTGTGACCAACAGGAAGGAGAGAAGACGCACTCAAAATATCAACACTGCGTTCGCGGATCTGCGAGGGTGCATCCCAAATGTGCCGAACGACACGAAATTATCGAAAATAAAGACACTGAGGCTGGCAATCAGTTACATCCAACACTTGATGCAGCAGTTGAACGACGAGAGGTACAGCATGGTAATGACGGAGAGCGGCCGACTCGCCAGTCTCAACTACTGTCAACAGTTTCTAAAAGCAGGGATGCTGGAAAAACAAATATTACCGAGAAGAGCTATAAAAAGAGAATGCTCAGAGGTATGTTCAATCTTCGTTAATCAAACGCACTTTACATACTAGGCGTTTTACTGTTCAAGGTTCTCGTCCCATTTCTCACTTACTTCTCTCATTTCTCATCTCTCGTCTTTGCTGGTCTCTCTTACGCCTATTCGACCGTTCGAGGCCAGCCACTGCTGCTTATATAGAGAAATCCATTAATACCGAGATGAATGTCTCTGCTCGTGACGTATTCATTCAGAACACGGTCTTAGGGGCAAACTCTGTACTTCGTAGACACACACAATTTGCTCCTTAAAAGCCCATTGAGATGATTAAAGGCTTCGTGGAAATAACTTTCTTTATTAACACCTGATCAGCGCTTTTACCTGCTTCCGATCATTCGAACTTTGTCGAAGTTTTGAAATCAGCTGATTCCAGCTTACAGCACGGGTGATGAAGGAAGTACCATAAAATTAGGGGTTCAGAAAGTCGAGGATTCACTACATTTGCTACAAAGAATAACTGGTGCCGTGGTTAATTATATCCAATGTAGAAGGAAAACATTTACGAATTTCAACGGGATTTTCGTTAGGCTGCCCGGTAGCCACTTAACCAGGCTAGCAAACCACTTCACTTGAAGTAGTGCAACCATAATAAACTGAACCACTATCAGCTAATTAGAAGTGCCTTTGCTGGCTCGTAGGCAACCGCAGCGGTAAACCGTAACCCTTATTCCCGATTAGTCTGGCCGATTTGCCTTTCCAGCACCACCTTCTCAGTGGCTGGCTTTCTGCTCAAGGTACACCTGCAGAAGTTCAGGGCAAGGGGGCAAAAACACAAAGATAATGGCAGCTGTTCCCCCCTCTGCCCCTCCCCCTCCTCTGCCCCTCCCCCTGCTGCAAAGCGCCCTGCCTGCATTAGACACGTGTGCTTTGTCTATGTATACAAAAACAACGCTTTTTATATCAGTATGGAATATTGATCTATTTCCTACAGTGCTGTCACGTTATCTTCGTTATTCTTATGTGTGAATAGCTTTTAAAGAAAACGCCAAATGAAACTACGACCTCCTCTCTGGATGTAGTCGTGTGCCTGGTTCGTTACCATAATTCATAGTACCAACTCCGATTCTTGTTTTAGGTGTGTGAGCAGCCCATCCGGAAGAGGGGGCGAACTGGCTGGCCTGAGATGGTCTGGGCTTTGGAACTTAATCGTTAACATCTCTCGGTTGATGTGAATCATGATGGGCGCAGGTTGGAAAGCGTTGAAGACAATCGAAGGATTTGCTTTTAGTAAATAGAGCCGAATTCAAATCGGGTTGGCTTGGCTTGGCCGATAGCTGGTATTCTTTGATGTCACACCTCAAACATTGAATGGCGCAAGGGAGAGGCACCTACTACGCCCTTCTCAAAGCAAAGTTTGAAAGACACCACAAATTTGTAATACTAGTCAAGTCATTTTTGGCCAGGCCTTTGATCTGAGAGTCAACTGTCTTCCAGTATGTCTACCGTGTATTTAAGTACGAAGATAGAGTCCCAGAGTTTGTATTTTGTAACACAGGTATCTACACAGATCATGTTGGCAGTTTGATCTGTGGTTTTCTCGGCTCATGTATATTCCTACTCTAATCTATCTGTTTACTCGCACTAGTACCGTTGAAGATTAAGCTCGAATTTTCGCGAAACCAACCATTTCACAGACAAGACAGCGCCCTCATTCTCAATCGCATTTTGATGACAAGGAACATATGGATTGTAATAACGTATCAGCCTTCTTAGCTGGAGAGAATCAATGCACACACATATTTTACTGAGATATTTCCAGATAGCTATTCAAAAACTGTACAAAAAGACCAGTCTCATTTACCCCCCTCCCCTCTGCCACTCATTGTAACACTGGCTTTGTTGATTTCAAAATGGGGCCTTACGTAATGAGCTATGGTATTGTACTTGACTTGTCCCCTATGCTGTCTTGTTCTCTTTTACAAAGCTGTCTAATGTTTAAACAAGACATGTTTTTAAGAAACAAACAAACCTATTTAGGAATAACTGACGTAGTGGGGACCCAAGTTTTTGTTTAGTATTATGTTGCCTTTCACCTATCTTATATTTGTAAAAATGCCTAACAAGTGGCATATTGTTTTATAAATACTGTAAAAGTGTATGTCAAAATTGTAGAATTTAGCTTTATTATCAAATTTTGTAAATTTTCAGTATGTATCAGGTCTGAATTACATTAAAAATTAAGTACGAGGATTATTCTTCAATGCTTTAAGCAAAGCCGACTTTGCTTTTTTGCGTTGCTTGGAGAGATAGCAGAATATTCTTGTCGTTTTTCGCTTGTTTCCTGAGTTGAAACCAAGTTTTTTATCATTAAAATTGACAAAGTTAAGAAGGAAATGGATGCAGGCAAACTAAATCTTTAGGCCGTCGATAAAGATTTGCGATTTACTTTATTTCTTCTCTAGTGGAATACAGCTGAACTTGATAAGCCTTGGCAAATTTTTCTGAAACTTTTTGTCATAATCCTGATTTTGTGAATGTCACAGTCTGTTCCGGGTTTTTTGCCGAGTTCTGGCGTCGACTTGCAGTTCCATACAAATTTAGCAAGTTGGCCATTGTTCGAAGCTTATGTGAGCTACGTATTGGCACCTAGAATGGTTTGCTGTCAATTTTCACACGGGTTAAAAGTATTGAAAACCCGGCTTTTTGGTACTGCCCTTAAAAATTACTTCTAAAGGATGTTGAATAGACTTTCTGACCGCCCCAGGTAATAACGCTTAGCGCAAAAGTTTTTTGTTTTTCATTCTTGCGAAATGTGCCTGACTTTCTGCGATGATGAACACCGCATGAAGAGGCTGCAGAAACGAGGCTGCAGAAACGAGGCTGCGCTGAGAGCCGTGGTGACATCGATATCACCATGCGTCTGCTGATGACAGAAGGAGTGGTGTCAGGTTGATTGGCCCAGCCCACCTGATTCGATTCTTCATTTACTGGCTTCGGACTGATTACATTTTCCTAACAGCCAATTAACTGCCACGTCGATCTCTTTCGCGTCGAATGTACCAGCAGCATGGGTTGGCTGTAGTTCCCAACTGACCTGTGTATATAGTACGAACTTTACGTCGTTACGTCAAAAGGTTGGTAGGTGGGGAAGCTGGTTAATTTTGAAGAAGGTGATTATTGTGATGTGCGCGGTTTTACAAAACAGTTCTAGATCTATGCTTGGCACTAATTCCAATGTCACCTTCATTAAGCACGTTGTTATCGTCATCGAGGGGCAATTCACTCTTGCAGATAGCGTACGAGAATTCCACGAAAACAATAGGATTTTCCGATAAAACAATAGGTTTTTCACAAAAGGGGTACGAGATTCTTTTGGAGTGACTTGCCCCTCGATCGTCATCACGAATAAAGATAAGATTCATCATAGTCCTTAATCATAATCATATTCGGCCCTAGCTTATCAGATATCAGACCAATATGCGACTGGTGGCGTCATATATTCCAATTCCGTCCAGTTTGGCACAGAAAGCCTTGCATCACGGAGGGGTGACAGCATATGGTATTTCCGTCTTCCACATGACCCGGCAAGCTTGCCATTTTCCCAAGCTGAATCTCACGGTGGTTTTGTTTTTCGTTCGCTCGATCTGCTCGTGAAAGTTTTTGTCAAGTTACTGACAGCGGTAGAACGCCAAGGCCGATATCTCTCACCGTTACAATGGCACACAATATGCACCCGAACATGTCTGGCGAAATGTAATTTTAGGATTTGCACGGGCAGGTCCAGACGCCTTGTTTGTTCAGGCGAATTGCATTTGTGTGGGACTCAACCGGGCAACACGGCAGTTATATCAGGTCATTTTTATTGAAGCGCACGATAGATGTTTTTTAGTTGCTGCACAATGCCATGGTTTGAAGAAACAAGACTGGACGTAGGTACAAACCGAGCGGCAATCACGGGCCCATCGGAACAAGGGGCTGCAGCCACCAATAATTGTCAAACTGCTGTATGTTTCCTTTATTAGGGTGTACTGATTGAGAAGGAATACAATGGACAGCTCCCACCCCCCCCCCCCCCCCAATTTGAATTTCGTTACGAAGGCACTAAATCGTGCTTTGGATATTTGTCAAAGAGCTCCTGTTTACATGCAAGATATTAAAACTACCATCTTTCTTTTTTCCAATCACACGGAATTCTCCCAATATAATTGCAGGTGAGATTCCAAAAAATGGTTGTGGACCAACCCTTCCTTTTTCTGAGAAGCGAATCCAATTATCAAAATATTTGCAAACACCGTATTTTAACTGAAATACCAGACTACGCTGCATTGAATGGCTAAACGATTTCTAAGCCAGTCTATTGCATCTACTTGCAATCATGGCGGCCTATGTTTAGTTTGTAAGAATCAATTTTGAAATAACAGCCGCGATGCTCATCAAAATTAGTTTTAACTTAACAACAAGCTGATGCTGTAGGTTCTAATTTGCTTTTTCAACAAATGCTTTCTGGTTACTCGTTTAGAAGCTGTAAATCGGAAACAGTTTGAACAAGTGACAGCCTTTTTTTAAGACAAAGGTAATACTGTTTTTTTGGAGAACGAGGACATGTCAGTTTCTAGAGCAGTGGCAAACCCAGTTAACCAAACCTTAACGGGAGTTTATTGCGCGCGCTTGCATCATGCATAATTCATTTTGATATCTTTTCCCCCAAAATCTTTGGATTCTACTCTTATGAAATTGGGTAAAAATCCGAACCCAATCTTTATGTGTTAAATGAATTTTCAGTCTCAACCCAGAATTACTGGCTCATTTTAAAATGCTGTAGTTTCAATATCTGGGTAACACACGGAGGATCGACTTGGCCAGTGATGAATGTGTAAACGAAACTCACTTGATTGGAAAACCTCCCACGTTGCTCTTGCCCGGCTGCAAGACTTATAAATCAAATGGTGACGTCAGCTATATTTGGCAACACGTAATTCATACAATCGAAGATTAACTCAAAATAACCCATCACGTGTTTTTCATCTCTCACTTCATGAACACAACGTTAATATTTTGTCATTTAATACCATCTTTGACATTTTGATAATTGGGTTCTTCAATTAAGCGCTTTTGACAATAATGCAAACGATCGGTGGTCTTTGTGGGGGGAAAGGCGGTAATAGGCGTATCAGCTCGTCCTGTTGCCAGCCTGAACTTACCTTCCTCTTTTCGTGGCGCGGCGTTCAACGCTGCCAAAAACTAGAAATTACAGACAAATGAAAACGTTTGATCCCTGCTGTTGTACGTAGGGAGAAGTCGACAGTTTGTGCGAGGTTTTTCGTTGATTTTGCTAATGCGAAACCGTTTTGAATTAAGTAAATCAAAGACGAACGCAGTAGTTCATAATAAATTTTATTAATGCATTTTTCAGAAAGGATTTTGAGTCAAGAGAGACTTGTAGCTAGGGTAATTTCATGGGTTGAAAAAATAAATGATTGTGCCAAAAAGTTACAATTGATACTGTGCAAAAGGCTTGTTTTTTCTTTTGGTTTGTATGATTCTTCCTCGTGTGTTTGCTTTGATTTTCTAATTCCTTCAGCCAGCAAGTGAATGCTCGTACAAGGTGCATATATGGTGTGGCTCCCGAACAAATTCTAGAAGCACGTGTTACTAGTGATGGAAATGCCGCCTAAGTGGCAGTAATATCTTACCTTGCGGCGTGCTAGTTGCATTTCTTTGACTGGTATTCGGAAATTTGATGCCTTACTTTTCCTTTGCAGCATTGTCACGTTTAGAGAGAGGAACACGACATTGGCCAATGGCAATCAGCGAGACCCTAGTTTTCAATATGTCATCTGTAAGTACTTTTGCACTATGAAAAGTGTCAAACATTGTATTCAAAGTCCACATTAGACGGTTATCTTTCTTGGTAACCATAGATAAAAAAGGAGAACATTTCAGTCCTTGTCATGCCCCTATCCCTTTGAATTTAATAGTACTTGAGCGTAAGCAAGCATAGAATAAGGTATTATCTGTGCTTAACAACTTGTGATGCTTATTTAGCTCTTTTTATTCCCCTTTTGTTTTCATTCATAAGTCAGGGTTGCTCTTTGTTTTAGCAACTGGAACCGTTATTATCAAACCTTGTCAAAGGGAAATTGACTGATGAAGACGTCCAGGATTGTAAAAAGGTTTGTAACAATTCTTTGTTTCTGTTCTCGAGTAACTTCATTTGTTTCCGTTGCTGTTCTTTCTCCAGTAGTTTTGATAACTATGCTTAAAGCATCGTTTTTTCCAATGGATACCTAGATGTCACAGTTCAGATTTGCAACTGCGTTTAATATTTTCAACGATGTCTTCTTTTCCTGTGCCACTATCTTTTTATTCAGGTTTAACTAGTCAATGATTCAAGCAAACATGAAGTCACTGTTTGATGTAATCTGAAATCTAATCTGTCTGATATGTTTGCGTTGTTGCCACTGATGTCTCCTTCGCTAAGCAACATTAATAATTATTTTTGCTGATGTGCGGAATACAATTTGACTTCGTTATAGTGTGAAATGAATGAGCAATCGTTTCCCTTATTTAAAGCGTTTTACCCCTCTAGAAATGGTATGAAAGATAACGTCATTAATTCACCTCGGACTTGGAACTATATTTGTATTTGTTGTTGTTGCTCTTGTTGTTGTTGTCTTACGATACTTTGTATTCAAGAAGCTGCAACTCCAATGAAGTATCGCGCCAAAGAGCCATTCTTCATCTTAATTGAGTATCTAACACTAGGTCATTTACAAGCTGCAAGCCATGGAAAGCAGGAACGACACTCTCCCACTCCCTATGATCAGCATGCGCGGAAAAGGCTCTAAAAGGTACCTCCGTTCGTGTATTGTAGTATTGATCTTTAGGCCTAATTAAAATGTCAAACCTCTCGTATGCCGAACCTAGTACATAGATTGTTCATAGCAACTTTTAAAGCCAGGGTGCATGCAAAAACAAAATGACAATTAATGCGCTAATTTGATGCACAGTTTGCATGCACTGATTAGATGACGTATAATTGCCTGCAGGGAAGAGCAGTACCGTCAACTTTGGTCTGAGCTGGACACTTTCATACAAGAGGCATCCAGAACATCGCCGAACCATGCTAAAGTAAGTTGTGAGATTTGCAATGTTCCCAAATCTCTCTCTAGAATAAGTAGCACATTTTGTGAAGTTTACATATTCAAGGTTTTTGAAACAAAAAGGATTAAACAACCAATTCTTTTGCTTTTGATGTTTTTAAGTATGAATTGGCAAAGAAATTAATTTGCCTAATTTGAAGGACACCTGTTTTAGTGCTGTCTATTTTTATACGTGAATGATCAGCAATCGGTGCATCGTTGATTATCATCATTTGATCGGCCTCCTAAGTTATATTGAAGGCCTGTTATGCCAAATTTATCCCATGTTTACCTTTAAGCAAACGGCGAAAACCTTTTTAATTGATGGAAAGTCCTTTTTCAAAGGTATTTGACTGTCTCCGTGGATTGCAAGAGAGCGAGTCCAGCTTTCCTACAAGTAATGGAACGCAGTCTTCGAACAAAGGTATTTGAATCAGCCCGAACTACCCGTCTTTTACTACTTCAGGTCTTGGGGAGTTTTGCTCAAGCTTAAATACTTGGATTTTTGACGCAGAGAGCTTGCTAGTTGTGCAAAGATTAACCTCTATAAGCTCAGCGAAATGTCTATTGAAATGTTTACCCTGCTATTTTTATTGGGGTCCTAATGATAATTTTATTTTTAACGATTTGCCGTTATACAGACTTGAAGTCTACAGATGTGAATAGCATGCAGGATCTCTCTTGGAGGGAACTCGACAAGTAAGAAACACAATAAAGGTCTATTGTGAGATTGTCTCTACTCGCATTGAATTTCTGACCAACATTTTAATGTTAAAATTGTTTTTAGAAACCTGTTTTCGAAATGAAATTCGCCCTTGGTGTTTTCTTCCCTAAATATTCAGTGTAGAAGAGGTTTTTTTCCAAATTTTGTATTTTAAAGAATATCCAACCCAATAATATTTAGTATTTCATACTTGCCTAAAACAAATTAAAGCTTAATCCTGAACTTTGTTCAGGTACATAGATAATGCCAATTTCATTTTCGAACTGATTTTATTTTAGGTATTCTCAAATGACTGAACACGAGAAACGAATCGTTAATCAAGTCCCGAGTGATCCAAGAAGAAGACGAAAGAATTCGGAGCCACCAGAAGAAGTAACTGCTAAAAAGAACAAGCCTAACAACCAGACTGGAATGAAGGCAGCGGGAATGACCATATCGTGTATGTGCTGGCACGTGATATTGGGACGGCTCTGTGAAGTTGCTACACAGTGTTTAATGCTTAATGCGACCACGAGCCACCATCATCCCTTCTTCCGCGTATTCGTGTACAGATCCCCCTATACGGCATTAAGTCGTTTAGCGACTTCTTATAAAAGACGTCGATCCTTTATCATGTACGGAGATGTAGGGACAGCCTTTTTCACTTCTTGCCGACGAATCTAACAATATGTTAAAAGCGTGCTAGTAGCTCACGAATTCATATGTTTTTATTTTTACACACTCAATACTCTTTATATTGCTTATAAATTTTTGCAAGGTTTCTGTGAATTAGGTTTTTTCACGCAAGGATCAGAACAGATTCTGATGTGACCAGCATCCAAAGCAAGATTATTTTCTCGTCTATTTCTGCATTTAGTAATACCAGCGATTGTTCCCTAGCGTCACTTGGCCCCAAGAGCAACCTGCTAGCTATTTGGACCAACCAGTTGAAGTCCGTTGCCAGTCGACGCCACGCTGAGTTCGAAGGACGAAAAAGTTCAGTCGATGGCAAGGCAGAACTTTATTCTGAGCTGAACAAGGAGATGAATATACAGAGGTACGTGGCGCCAATAGAACCGGCGCAATTTTCTTTATTAGATACACTGAATTTGGCCATCCAACCTTAAAGTTTTAGATATGATTCTTTTAATGATCACGCACTATAAACTATTTATCATGCGCAGTCTTTGATTTTTCTTAATCTTGTATTTTCAACCGGCATAATGTATCGATACAGAAGTATTTCTAAAAACTTTGGTAGTAATCATCGCAATTTTTTCTGCTGTAGCCTAAACACGACGTCTGTGAATGAGTGGGTTTGAATGCAACAGCGACACGAAATTCAAAGGAGCAATAGGACGAAGGCCATTTCTTTCAAAATGCCATTCCTCTGTTACTTACTCGTGGATGCTACACAGTTGAGAAATGTCGTGACGTCAAAAAATGACTAGGTCCCAGGCTTGACGTTTTGAACCGGCTCAATTACTCGTCATCACTCATCATTGCCAACAAGGCTGGCGGGCATACGGTGGCACTCCTATCATTATGAACTGTTGCAGTCAAAAATTGGAAACCGGGAAACTCGCCACGAAGCTTCAATCTAACGCTACGTAAACCATTGGCAGGTGGATAAAAGCCATTGATGAACAAACAACTAGGAATGGATTTTTAAAGCAATAGTGTTTATAGAGCTGATAATAGCATAGGTCTACGCGACATTACGGCCCCTTTTCATTCTGAAAGAGCGAATTAGGTTCAGATAATGATGGACCCAGGACTGAGAAGGAAAATGGTGTCTCTGGTGAACAAAAAGAGGATCAATGGTGTTCATGTACCAGTTGGAACAATCCGCAAAGTTTGTATCTAGTTGTAGCAAAGATGACATTATGATGTAAACTTATACATTGGCTCATGCTCCTAGCCAGAAACATTCATCTAACATATTTGAGATTAGTATTTTGAGTATTTTATGCTACAAAGCAAAAATGGGTACCAAAATTATTTTCTTTTCAAATAAGTTGTTTAATTTTTAAATACTAATCTTCTTTGACGAAAAAAATCTTCAATTCAAGGCGAAGAAACACAAAACATTGCCATGCTTCCTCTTATATTGTGAATATTCAATTTTCAGCAATTAATAAAATACATTATAAACCAAATATTTCAAGGTTTGCGGTTATACGGTATTTACAGATTAGTTATATTTTACATAGCCCTAAGTACGAATGAACATAGAAAAACAACAACCAAATATAACGAATTAATGGCTGGAAACATTTAGTGCTTAAGACAAAGCAAGAAATTTAGAATAACTTTAAAAAAGTTACTAAGAACTACTCTAGCATGAACGGATAAATATTGTTAAAAACCTAACTTCCAACTGAACTGAACTAAATTGCAAAATGCTTGTTTAAGGCTTCTACCGTGTATGAAAGAGCATTGTGGGCGTCAGATTTCGGACATACACAAGAAATGATTTCATTTGTAGCAAAATCGCAGGGTTGGCCCCTAGTCCTATCATTCAACATAGTAATGAGTTTGCCAGTTCTAATATCGTGACGTTTAAGCAGTGAAGGCTTCAGAAGAGACTTCGCTGACCAAGAGTGCACATAACATGAAAAAAATCAAGACGACAGTTTGAATTGTTCCTAAGAAAATCAAGCTGAATTGTTCCTAAGAAAATTTGAACCGAAACAGCCAAAACGCGCTATCAACTGGAAGTGTCTCAATCGCGTAATATAATTAGGAAGCTATTTCCTCTGTTCCCTGGTGATAACTGAAAAGTGAGCTCTTTTTGTATAATGTTAGCGAACTTACTATGAATATAAATAAGTCGCAGAGCTTTCCTTGCTTTCCAAAGTAATACGACAAGTCATGCTTGAAATAGAAATCGGCCTGATAAGATTAACAACCCCCTCCTCTACGTCTGACCTATATCAATGCATTGAAGAAAGATCCGGTCAAAGCGGGGGATAGTTCTTTCGAGTGGACCGCTGAATTCTTTCGAGGACGGCAGCTTAGTGTGGCGGGGAAGAGATAGCTTGGTTTCCAAATTGTCATGGATCTAGACAAAGTCTTTCATGTTGCATATTTCAGTCATTTTTGCATATATTTGCATATTTTGCTATGTGCAGAACATTTTTGACGTCATTTGTCTTGTACCGGGATAGCGCTACAATTTGCTACCATACACAGTAGTGCCTCTTCCGTCAAAATCTAACATACACCTTACTTTACGGTTTCAGGTAATTACCATATTATTAACAGCCTAAAATTACAGTTTTACAAGACTGAAATTCTTTTTATAGGGATACTTCGTTGCAAGAGGCGAAGCTGGCTGCTACGAGTTTATCACGGCTTCTATTGTTTTGCGTAATGGGGTAAGGCTTCAGTAATGCAATCTCTCCATCAAGCTTACCTACTGCAACGAGAGGCGTATCCCAAACTCGCATTCGTCCTTAATCAAGTTTTCCTGTTTCTGCTAGGATATAAATCTCTGCCAGAATGTTTGCCAGTCTTGATCTAGTTTATGTACCTCTAACATAAGAACTTTGTGTAACCAAAGGTCCTTTTGTAGTTTAACCCATACGTATGCCTCCTGCATTAGAGAAATCCAGGACCAGCCTACTTCATTCACCCACTTGAGAAGGTACTGTAACCTCTACTGCCAACCTTTATAGACATGGCGAGGTTACTATAAATTCTACTTTTACACTACCTTTGAACTACGCATGAAAAAAATAATGACTTCGGTTGAAAAATCTCTTTACATACGCATGTACTCGATTCACATCTCAAATGTTGCTACTGAACTCCTCTTAAAGTCTCCCCCAATGTGACATAAAAAATGCCAGCATTGGTACTATCGTAAATACCTTCAACGCTATTAGATGCCAGTTGCTCGATGTCATACCGCTGGAAGATTTCTTGGATCTTTTGGTTCTCTGTCACGATGATTGGTACTTCGCCCGTCAATTGGTGACTATGTATTGATAATGATATTTGCATTTACAGTCAACTCACATAAAGTTATCTACTAGCACTGCAAGCAAGGCTCTTTTAAAACCAATTTAATAATGAAATTGGATTGGCGTCATATTTTTGTATCCTTATTCAGCAAACCATTTGAAGCGAAGCGTTATAATTCCTTTGTGTGATGCTTTAAGCATCATTATGCATTAACTAACCAAACAAAAATGAGTAGGATAACGAGCAAATGAACGCAGAAAATGTTTGAGTCAGTTGGTTTTGTCAAGTGTCAAGGTCGTAGGCCTGGATAACTTACCTCTCTGCTATTTATGTTAAATCCGCTCTGAAATGGATCTATATTTGATATGTGTGGCATTGTAGAAAAATATGTTTTCTTGTTATGCTTCGAATACGACTTTGAATGATGCTTTCCTGAAATGGAAAGGTACCTGAAGTAGTTATGAGCTATGCAGAAAACGTTCTCATTATATATCATATTGGAGACAGAGCTGTCCATGCGCCTTCCAGGTGGCCTGCTTCGTTATATCAAGAGCACATGATCGCAGTGGCCGAATCTACAAATAAGGTAAAGAAGCCCTTGCATGAGGCTGTCGTTTCATGCTTCACTGGCACGACTGATTTAGAATTGATCTCTCTGGATGTTTTCGTCATCTGCCCCATGGTATCTTAGGCCTTGCAATCCTTTCTTGGCGGAGAATTACATGAACGCAGATGGTACCTATCTTTGATCAAGTGTTAATACCCAAGAGGACGATGTGGCAATCTTTGCACAATTGTCAATACACAAGAGGACGATGTAGCCAACATAGGTGCTGGGTTGATTATATAAAAATATCTTATTGTACCACCATCTCCCAAAAGACTTACCCACGCCTACTTTGTCTTCGAAATTACAAATACACGAGTATTGCCCAGCAAAGGTTGGACTACAGTTAGACAAACAAGAGAAAGGCTTGGGGCAGTGACTGCAGGAACAGCTTTCGAATAAAGCAGAAACAAGACCTGGTGGAATGCAGCAAGAGGTAAGTTCTCTATGAACCAACCGGTTATTCTATTACACAAATACACGAGTTTAGGCCAAGAGGTTTTGCATTTTGAAAATGAGTTTAGGCCCAGAGTTTTGGCGACCGTTTTCTCCTATAGACGCTGCAAGTCATTCAAGGGAGTATAGTCTGTTCATGTCAACCTGTGTGCGTTATATTTGGCAAAGTTTGACAAAGAAATACACTTGAGTTATATTTCAGCTCATTGCGGTTAACATAATAGGGCTGTACGGTCGTATGTTTTTGTTTCGACACATGGAAGATTAACATATGTTGAGTGGTTAACCCATTTATTTGTTAGAATCGGCAAAAATCTTAGAAAAATGTTGTTTTCACACAAAATCCACAGCCTTCCCGTTCTTGGCAAAAAAGTTTCAAAGGTCGAATTGTATTTTTGTAAGATTGCAAGTTTCACAAGAGTATGGGATATATTGCAAAATTCTGAATATTTGTAATACGGGTTTCCGATCCTTTACGTAGCGTATGTGATACTTTCATACCTTCGGCGCCTTTGACGCTGGGGAAAGTGACACCAGAAACGGGGGGCAACTCAAGGTCGATCCTTGAATCTCGCGCCAAATGCTCCTTGCTCTCCTGGCGCAGGTTCTTCTTCTTGTACTTGTCCGCATAGCTTTCGTCCACCGTGTTTCGACTATATTTGTCGTGATCATTTACTCGTTGATCCTGGTGGGTGATTCTATCCGATACTAGATGTCCATTGAAATCGGGTGTCGGCTTTTTCGTGTGTCCGATACTACCTACTTTTTTTAATTTTGGATCCAAACCCCTAAAGAAATGAAAATAGCAAAGATAAGAGAGAGCCTACAAAATTTTGAACAACAAGAGAAGGTTGCAAATAATTCATTAATATAATGTTGATGCTGCTGAAACATTTACACATGGTCAGTTTTTAAGATGTAAAAATACAAAATTTTGGCTGCCGCTCTAACTGAATATTAAGAATAAAGATTAGGAGAAGAAGGAAAAAAGAGTGAATCTTATGCAACGTTTGATCATTCAGACGATAACTTTGACCGTGCTATTATTCATTATAATGACACCAGTCAAGGTAACAGGAACATTTCAGGGGATCTCTATCAGACATTCAACTTCTTATCAAGTTGAAGAGGCAAACACCTCTTCAACCCCAGGCAACACTACTGTGAAGAGAAAATTTGTGTACAACTTTGTAACCCCGTTTCCTGGATAAAGGGACGTTATTCAAAATGACAAAATCAGGCCTATGGAAAGGCAGATACCTGTGTGCTTGGGATGATGCCTGGGGTAAATCGGCTCCCGGTGCCGAAATATTCAGCCCTAGCGTTGTCCTTGAGCTCATTTTGGTATCCGACCGGTTCAAGCCCATCCCGTCCTCCGTGTTCTCCTTGTGGTGTTCCAAGTCGTGGATTGGGGAGAGCTGAACGTTACCATGGTGCATTGCGTTCTTTTGGTGGTGAAAGTTTTCGCTAGACGATGACACGTGGGCTATCTTTGCATCGGGGGATGATGAGGATTTCGATAAGGACGGGTTGGAGGCCTTCAAAGTTATGTCACGTTTCTTCTTTAGTTCGATCTCCTGCGCAAAGAAAATCATTGGGTTGATAAAAATAACACCATTGAACACTACAATATCCCAGTAAATCGTTGGCATTCTTCAACAATAGAAAGTGACTGTTTGTTTTTGTGCCAGAGCTTGGTTTGAAAACCTTGCCAACAGTGTTAAGTATCGTTGGAGAACGAGCGGAAAATAAGAACGTGACGCTCTTATCCAAAGTGAAAATTCACACCAACTGTTAAACTTGACCGTTGAAACCGAATGATTACACGCTCAGCTATTTAGAAAATTGATCACATAATTGGACAAAAAAATTGGCATCTACTGGACATAAAATTGAAATACGGTATAAAGATCTGTTTATTCGAAGATTTGATCTTGGCCTGTTGGATTCTTAAGATTTCCATTCAGATTAAGGTGACCTAGATTAATATCATACGCATGTTTTGAAAATTCTCTGCTTCTGTTATTATTCAAATTTGAGTCATAACTCTCACAGGCAACTCATAAAAAACAATAAAAATTTCATAACAAAAAGCCAAAAGGAGCACCAGCATAAGATTTCACGCAAAATTGTCTTCAATATATAACAGGTACTATTGAAGTCCAAAAAAACTGCAATCGTGCATTTCTTTATCATCACCTTTTTACTTCTCTTCTCTCGCCTCTCACGCTCGCGTTCCCGCTCTCTTTCCTTCTCTTTGTCTCGTTCTCGTTTCGCCTTCTCCTCCGCACTTTCCCGTCTGTTTGCAAGTGCCCTTAGCAAAGGGTTTTCCGCAGTGTCCTTTTCAACTCTGCTCTTCAGTTCAACAAGAAACTTTTCAGCAAAATGGTCTCTCGTGTAAAAATCATGCTTCATCATTTGCTGACACGAGGGTCGGTGATTTCCGTCTAGCTCTAACGATCTCTATGAAAGAAAGTTCGCTATCAACACCATGCCAATAGCAGTAGCTATGCAAAGCAGACACATTACAAATCATGGGCCGTCTTAATTGATTGGCCTGTTTCAATGAGTCAATTAAGAGCAACCAATAAACGAAGAGAACAACCAAACAGTCAGCACAAACCCTTGCTCTACTTAGTTATGAGGGCAGCTTTTTCCCTATAATCTCTTTCAGCTCTATTGGCGATTTAAAGCATTTCAAAATAAAATCGGCTTTGGAATAAATACGTATAACTAATACTATCTTAAGTTTTGTGCTAAGATTCTTTTGGGCTCTTTGTAACTAAAAACTCAGCAAACCCAACATAAAACAAGAACTCTATTCAGAGCTCTAACATGCCAAAATTCTGAAGCCACATAAATAAGCCGATAAACATTCCATAGACGTTTAGGCTTGCTAAAATATATCCGAACTACCCATTGAGAAGTTGGCATGTTTCTACTGAAGGAAAGAACCACGCACATCTAAAGGGAAAAAACCTCAAGGATTCGTAATTTCTGGTCTCTAAAAGCATGCCTATTGTCAACGATTAGATGAATGTCTATGGAAATTAACTGTTTGGTGGTAGGTATACCTTGATGATGTTCATTGCATCTGCGGGTATTCGTGAGTACTTCCTCTCTAGCGGCTCCGTCTCTTTCACTTCAGGCACCCTCATGCCCATGAAAAGTGGATTGCGACTAAAAATCTCCTGGTGCTTTGGGGTCAGGTTACCTGTTCATTCAAAATATCTTAATTGAGTCAATACAGCATTGCAGTTAGCGATAAAGCAGTTATTTAAAGAGAAGATACTTTCAAAACGTGATTTGTCAACCCCAATCTTTCTATTAAAAACCTCGCACCCTGAAGATAAGAACAGCACAGATGATCTGAGGCAAACACAGCGCCGTCTGTCATAATAAACAAAATTAAAAAAAAGATGATGTATAGGGGATACAAAATGAAATAGTTTACTGCAACTTAAATTGCCATGTAAATTGATTAATTCTATTGTCTTTAAACCGCTTTAGGAAACCGAACATAGGGTCTTTTGAATAAACAACAACAATTTTATTCAGTGTAACCAAGCGAATTAAATAAAATTGATAACTGCGTTCTTTAAAGAGAATGAGCTTGGAAATAAAAAATTTGAGATATCAAGGAAAAACTGAACATGAAAAGTTTGACAAGTTCTTTGGCAAGTTCGAATTTCATTCAACCAGAGAATAAACGAGGCAACGAGCCTACGTAATTGTTCTGTTAACGTATGTTATTTTTTGTACTGTTGCTGCTATGGCTACATTTGTCTGACCTGGTGCATGCTTGTATCAGCATATATGTTGTTCTGACGACAGTGGATAACAGACAAAATTGAAGAATGCTTCGATGTAAACAATAAAAGTGAGCTTGTCCCTGGATTGATTCCGTAATTCGTTTACGAAATATATTTCGTAAAGATTACAAAAACAAAATAAGACATAACAGAGAAGAGAAGAGCAAGGTTGGGCAAAATTTGTTTGAATTGTTGTATCCGAAAATCAAAATGTCAATAATAACCTAATAAACCTAATAACACAGAAAGACCACTGAGTCGTGAATGTGACAGAAACAGCATCACTTCGTGAAAAGCGAGGAAGAAGATAATTTGGAATTTCTGTTAGGGCAACAAACAGCACGAAAAAGCTCTGAAAACAAGAAGGATCACTCACGGAGTCGATGCCATTTTGCATAAAAACCGCAATTGCATAATTATTTGTAGAAACTCATTAGCAAGGTCTTCAATAAAATGAATCAGTCGCTTTCTGAAAGTCTTAAATAAAACCACCTCTCACAGGTGGTTGTAAAAAACTGTTTCACTTTTTGAGGAGCCGACACGAATACTATAGCCGCATGCTCAAAATAGTTTTAATGAGTTAGCTACAGGCAATCCCATTTGGGAACATTGCAGCTAGCGGCTCAAAACTGTGATTACACCTATGTCAATAAGGAAGTAAAACGTTTGCCGGGTACATGAATATACTGGCAAGCAGGTAAATATTGATCTAGACGTAGCTTTTGCATCTCATCACAAACAAAGGGGACCAGGATACACCCCTTACCCTAAAAGAAAGTTTTATCGGGCGATTTAAAGTTTGGTGCTTTAATTTTCTGATGATGATGTGATGAATCTGTGAATATCGACTTCAACACTATCATTGGGTTGAAATTTGGAAGCGTCTAATTCGATGTGAAGTAAGTAAATTCGCTTTCGAAAGACAGTAACCGTAATTGGCACAAAAATTCTAACGAAGGTATCATCGAAAATGGATGCCAAAAGGCCCGGGTAAATTGCAAAAAAGCGATGTGTCAGCAAATCGTGAAAAGGAGAGAAATTCTACTGCCGCTTTTCAATGGTTCCATTATCTAGAGCCATCTCAGTCAAGATTTTCTGAAAACGAAATCAAGTCGTTTTGTTGTACGGCTTCATTATTTTAGTTTCGACTTAGGCATTTTCGCCGACAGCGTTGCTATATACAAATCGAAGCATTCAATTCTAAACAGTCAAAATATCGGCCAATTTTTATAATGTTTTCGAAAGCAATAACCATCTGCAACCAGTATTAGCCAGAGCCTAATTCTAAAGCTGGATTATTGTATTCTGCGCGTTTACCGTTTATCTACCAAAATATTTACATCGTTTGCATTCAGATTGTGACCGCAATGGTTAATTGGGCTGAATTTTTCAGCTAACTGATACGGCGCGGCGTCAAAGGCACGGTTGAGTCATAATTGGCTATTGCAGAGCAAATAAATTTCAATTTGTTTACAGCAGCCATCAGAATATGCAATCAGTAGAAAAGAACTAATTGCAATAGCCTGAAAGTGACTGCCTTAAATAATTGAGGGCCAAAACAGTTCCCGATGTGCAATAAAAGTAAACATACCAGTCACACCATATACACCTTTAATACACTTCAGGACGACACCCCAGTGACCAAGAAATGTTCACATACTATCTAAAGGTACCAATGCCATCCTAGTCGAAATGAGTATGTGTGCTTTCTTAGACTTAACAGCTTGCCCTTTTATTTGACGTTAGAAGAGTGTGTAAAGTGTGAATGGGAAGGGAAAGACTTCCTTTATCTACAGTCTTTACATTTCAAAGAGGAAGGAGCAGGAGAGTACTGAGAAGTGTCATAGATCTCAAACTGAAATGCCACTCAGAATAACAAATTGGCCTTACTGGTTCAAGGTCCTTAAAACAAATTTTTCCGGTGAACCAAACAGCAACAATAATGTTTTTGGTAAGTAGGATTTTTCTCTACATAGAACAAGTAAGCATAATCTAAAGGGTCATTAACTGCATATGTCTGCTTCAGATAAGCTGATACTCTCCGGGCATTCCAAGCTTTGAATCCATGCAGTTAAATGCACAAGATTCTGAAACTTTAATTAAGGAAATATGTTGAATTCTCTTTGAAAGAAACAAAGATACACGTACCAAGGCATTTTGTTATGTGAAAAAGTTGATCAATGTCTGAATCTCCAGGAAACAGAGGCTCCCCAGTTAGCATTTCTGATAACAGACACCCAACTGCCCAGATATCAACAGCCCTGTAATTAATTGAGCAATGAAAATCAATATAAAAAAAATAGATAAAAACGGATAAAAATAGGAATTGCCAAGAAGGAAAGATTCTAACCCAGGAAAGATGAGCCAGAGTCTGGTCAGAATCTCATTAGCTGTCATAAGAAGGCTCCAATATTACCTCTTTGTGGGCCCCTGATATGCAAACCATTTTGTTAAATTTTAGCACTTAAGATTATGAATACTGATAATAGCATAAACATTTTAATTGGATTGTACTTTGTAATTTGGTGTAACACCCTGAAATAACTTTCACTTAATAACTGATCATGCTTTTATCATGCAATACTTTATGGGTCAGTAATAATTAGCTAGTCTTATGAAGATGTTAACTTCAGGTTATCCATGACCAACAATATTATGCAAAAAGATTGTTTGCTTGTTATGCAAGAAAAACATAGAATATATATAATATGATATACATTTGGCACTTTATATCTGAATTGGTAATTATCTCAAAATTATCATAGGAAGCTCACTAGCTCCAATTTAAATTAGTGATAGTATTGGTACCATAAATTTGATGATAGTAGAAAACAGCTGACACAAAGCTCAAGAAACTTGAAAAAAAAATTCATAATAGCAAGACACTAATGTCTCTCAAGGCATCTGAGCAAGAAGCAAATGGGACTTAAAATGTACATACTTTCCATAGTTTGTGTCTCCTACAAGTAATTCAGGAGCTCTATACCATCTAGTTGCAACATAATCAGTGTAGACTTCTCCTGGGCCAATAGCTAGAAGATCATACAAAATATTTTAATATATATTAATTTTCACACATTTACACACAAGTAGTGTTTTGCTAGGTATCAAATTCAGATCAAGTATAGAAAAATGAGTGGTAACTTATCACTTCAAAGGAACACTTAGAATTAAGAGTGCTCATAATTTGAAAAAGTTCAGATAAAGCATCTTACAACAAATAATTTCATTAGATAGATAAAAAGGCAAATACAAAGAAACAGTTGATCAACAGACAGAAAAATCTACCTAAAGGTCTTGCGAACCCAAAGTCACAGAGCTTTACAATCCCCGATTTTGATACCAAGATATTTTCAGGCTTCACATCTCTGTGAATAATCTATCAGGAAAAAATGTTATGTCTTTACAAAAGGATGATGTATCAAGACAAAAAGACAGAAGGTTTGTTAGGCAATAAAACTCCAGGTAGTAGTTTCATTTGCAACATTTTATTCATATGCAAGGATACACAGGGTATCAATTTCTGATGACAACATTTTTGCACTATAGATTTATGGTAGAAGTGGGCATCAACATACTTCAAAGTTTAAATATTATTTTATTAAAAGATACGGAAAAACAATTTTCAGCTTAATTACTTACATTATGTGTGTGGCAAAAATCTAATCCTCTGAGAACTTGGAAAGATATTTTCTTTACTGCCGTTTCTTCTAGCCCATTTGGAGCTTTGTCAAGATCATCTAAAACTGTTCTATCAACATATTCAAACACTAGAAACAAACGTTTCTTTCTCCGAAACACTTCCAAAAGATTAACCAGATTTGAATGATGAAGTTGCTGCAGAAAGAAAAGTAGACACTTGATCATTAATGTAGACATTAAACTTGAACTTCAATTTTAAAAAAGATCAAATTAATGTTATCTTTTTTTTTAAGCTTATGCTCAATGCATATCTTGCAATATTATCTTTATATGAATGTTTGACTCAGAATTATTTATCTTGTTTTTCATTGAAAACCAACAATTAAAATAAGCATGCATAAATATCAGGTAATGAAGATCTCATTTGCTATTCAAGATGAAAGCTGGTGACATACTTAATATTAAACTATGCATGAGTTACAAGCATTTTGTTTGTGACCTTGGTCAGATCCAGTTCTATTATCAAACACTTCCATCCAGCAATGCTAAAACATACCTTAAGCATTCGTATTTCCCTCATTGCTATCTTCTTTACCATCTTGTCATCTTCAGATTCTATGAATTTTTTAATTGCGACTAGTTGGTTGGTTTCTTTGTGCCTGCACTTCATCACCATCCCGTACGACCCCTCACCAACGAGTCCTAAATTTTCATATCTTTCCATTGCTGTTAATTCTATAAATCACTTCTCACAATTTATTAATGCACCACATTTCAGCAGCCAGTGCTCTTCTCAAACATCTCAACTGTGCATTCTTGAAACGTAACAATTGCGTCCCCGTATGGATGATGGTTTAGTAAATATTTGCGCTGCAAAATGAGCTCACGTCATTTTGCTGATTTGCAACAATTATCCACAAAATCCAAGCAGATCTTATAATACCTGGCAATCCAGCCTCTTCAGTTGCATAAATACTTCTGAAGGAATGCTGAGAGTGTTGGTCTTTCGGCACAGTTTTCTTGCAGCGAAGATAATAACTTCAGGGATTAAGTTGTCAGCCTATTCCGATCTCTCGTTCTTGTAGCAAATTCAACTGTCAATTATCACAAATCGGCCAGATTAGTGTAATGCTTCGAGCATCTATCAGCACTGGAATTACAGCTAATCCAACCAAATGCACATTTACATAATTTGGTATCAAAATAAACCCTGATTGACCAAAAAGCGGACTTTATGGTTGAACGCCTTTATGTTGTCCACAAATGAAGACCTCCAATGATCAAAAAACGATACCAGAAAGATAATAAGCCATAAAATGTCTCAAGAACAAACACTGGATTGAGATCGCTGCTTGTAATCCTGTAGAATTTATGCATACAAGTCAATCCGAGTTATATCCACCAACTTGTTACTATTAAACCGGGAGACCATTGACAGTCAGTTCGATTGCAGTCTGAGTCATACACCTCAGGTAGTATGCTAGAAGAGCCGGCCTGTGTAATGCCCTCTCTAAGGTACCTTTAGAAAATAACCAAAATATTGCCCTTTCATTTTTATCTCAAGATTTTAGATAGGTTTCATGTTCTCTTACTAGAAAGGGTACTTTTGGTCAAAGAAAGTGAAATGAGGCCTCCTTCCACCACTGGACCTACTAAAGCTGAGTCAGCCAACAGACCCCTTTCTAAAGCCTATACCCATTTGGTTTCTGTAGCTCTCGCGTTTCACCAGAAGCCAATTCATTTCCTTGGTGAATTTAATCTCAACATTGTTTGGACTCCGATAACATAAATGTTTTGTAGGAAGGAACTAGTGTACACGATAGCCCTACCTACTGTGAAATGATACCAATTAAACTGATCAGACTTCGGGATTTCCCTGGATGTCCAAAAACCTCTCTCTTTTGTATGACATTTTGCTATTTCTTGTTCGCAAGACTCGGCCCAAGCCTCATGGAGTCTTGGATACGATCCGCTGTTTAGTGTTGCCAATGACGACAGCCAGCTAAATTGCTTGTATCTTTGTTTTCATAAATATGTCATTTTCATGGCGACAAGAAAGAGGCTCAATAGTTAATTAGTAGGTGACGCTTCCTGTGATATCAATGCATGTGGGATAATTGATTTCTCATAGAATATTTAAATGTTTTATTTGAGGAAAAATTCATGAGAAATAGCAAAGAAAACTTTAAGCTTTTGACTGTCGATTTTCCGTTTGCATAACTTTGTCGGCTATCTTAGGCCAGGTGTGCTAGGATCAATATAAATAAAACACCTTCAGAGTGATTTTTCGAGGGAAACGCGATAACTGGAGTCAGGACAACTGTAAGGCTTCACATAGGGGTACTTTAGAAAGGGGTGAGTTGTTTGACCTTCCTCCAAACTGAGCAGTAAGCCCTGCAGGGGAGTCTGAACTTTTCGTGAAGCTCGAAGGCCATACCCGGAACCCACTTTTCGGTGAGGTAGGATACCAAGAAACAAATATTTGATAATTAAGCGGCAAAGAATAGGTTTTCAAGCCCTTTACTGACTTTTGAAATCGCCACAACTTCATCCAACTTCAACAACACCGACCGTAAAAAGTTATTATACTACCGTTCAAAAAGTCTTCTGGCGAATGAAAACAACTTGGGGCGATCAAAAAAAAGTACCTTTTGAATCACTCCTATTATCCTTTAAAATGGTCTGAATAACGCAGTAAAAGCAAAAACAAGTTGCAAAATTTCAGCTCTCTTTATTAATTACAATTAATCATCAGAACTTGAAACCACTGCGCTTTGACCTTCTAGCAAATTAATCGAGATGTATCCTGTTTTTTGATCTCTCAATAAAGACCTTTCATGTCTTGGCGACTGGAACTTCTTCGGTCTGCCGACCCTTTGCAAATCTTTTACGGCTCTAAATTTAAAGAACATTTTGCATACAGCGAAAGCTACATTTTACGGTTAATCTTTTTCGAATAATACTCGCAATTGCAATACTTCGAAACATGAACAATGTCTTATGGAAGTTTCATGGAAATATCCGGTTGTCGTACTTAATTAAAGGATCAAATGCATGATTTTAAAGCTTATATCATAAGCGTCTTTCGAAACTTCGAATCGTCCCAAGACTTTTTGAACGGTAGTATGTACACTTCCTAGACAAAAATATTTCAACACCTACAAAGGCGAATCACACAATGACTTTGATTATTGTCTGATTAAGCTATTGTTTAATCAAGCAATGGCGTGCAAATTTAACTGCAAATTTTACTGCCAATTCAACTTTGAATATTCTTTTTTCAACTTTCAAATTCAAAATTAACAATTGCAATAACTTTTGGTTTAAACGAGTTTTTCGTGGAGTAGTCTCTGGCTTTGAAAACTGTTGAAGATTGTGGCAAAATTTATGCATAAAGTTTCTTTATGAATTTCAACTTTCAACGTGATTTTCTTCCATTCTTCAAAAGCTCTTTCAACAAGTGCTTGCAGGCCAAAAAGGGACACTAAATTTTTGGATTTTCAGGTTAATAATGGTACATATTGCTCTTTAAGGGAGTGCATTGTCTTATTAGGAAATAAATAACTACGTTTGTCTTACAAGCATTGATTTTATTTCTCCAAAGCAAGCTAGCAAGAATTTTGCAGTATTTCAGAAAATGTTTGTACATTTCCCATCACAAATAGCAGGTTTTCCGACTCCCTTAGGCCCAGTTGAGCCCCATAACATGTCTGAAATTGAAATGTTTTTACCTTCGGGGTAAAAACTGGCGGTTATCGTCTTCACTTCTCGTTTCACTTTTCGAGTCACCACTCGTTCACTCGTAGCATCAGCTTTTTTGATCAGCCACCTCTCCTTTTCTCCTGAACCGCTTACTTACTTTCTAATTTTTTGATAATTCTCGAAGAAGTAGAATAATGGCATTCAATGATTTTTTAAATTTTTTTCTGTCGAAAGGCAGTTTTGCTTCTGTTTTAAACAACTGCTTGCTCTCCGTCTCGTAATTTTGTTTGTTTTTGCCATCGCAACTATTTTGCTTATAAGTGCGTTATTTCTTGTGTTGCCATGATTGTTCTAGACATTTCTAATCCTTGTTAAATTTCCTAAAATTTGACCCTCACCAAAGTGTGTTTCTATGTTTTGACTTATGGAGTATTTTGGTGTTAATTTTAGGGTTCGCAAAATTGCTAAAGTTTTGGACGCCGTTATGACAAGGGTTTTTCAATACTTTTGTCCAGGTAGAGTTTATGGGACATTGATAATATAAAGAATTAACTACGTCAAACAATATGGACAGGGGCGTACTTAGCGGGGGTATGGAGGTGGTATCTTCTTCAGATATGGAAGCAACTGATGGCGCAGCATCTTGCGAAAGCTCTAACCTTTGAGACATCTTCATTTTCCATCTCTTTAGATTTAAGAAGCTCTCGGGTGCAAAATGATCGCTGCAAATGTAGCCTGTCACAGTATCTTCCCAGGGAAAGCGTGTGCTTCTTACAAAAGCATTCCAGCCGAGCAAACATTACCACAGTTTCCCACTACACATTTCCTCGATCAACGTTTTTTGTTGACATACTTCAATTTTACATCCGCAGACTATATCCAAAAAACGATTGCACACATCAGAGCTAGGCTTCTTTGATTAGGCCTCTCCCCACAGCTCTACTTCGTCGGAAAATACCGGGAATTGCAACAAACGAGTGGTGAACATTGTGACGTCAGAATGTATGGATTCGGTTTTTGTCGTTTTTTGTTGGAAAGGTGCAACTTTAAAGGTTAATAACTTCAAAATGAATTGGAATTTTGCAAAAACAACTACTTTCCCATAATACATGCAACAAATACTTTCTTTTCAGCCAATAAAAAAAAATTTTTTCTTGGCTAGAGAGGCCCTTTAAACGGATGGTTGGTGAATGTAATGGATTGTCGGTAGATGCATATCTATTGTATACGTATAATAAATAGCATATATAGTACATAATTGTATATTTCTTAGGCAATTTGTGGTAGGACACGTTCGGGATAGTACGTGAATGGATCTCATTTGCTCATAAATGATAAGATCATATTCATAAAAGAGTTAGCAATAGCTTTAAAGTTCAAAATTCTGTCACACAGAATCATAAATGAAAGTACGAACGATAATGCAATAAGAGAGCGACTAATAAACATGGTGTTCTTAAAGGTGCTGCATTTTCATCGCAACTATCCAAGTCAGTCTTTTTTGAACTGTGCAGGATTGTATAATTACGGTGAGCTTTGATATCATGTTATTATAACTGACTATTATAGTTTATGACTATATTTCTGTCGACCAACAACTGCGTATTCGTTATAAATTCGTCTGACATTTATTTTAGCCAAGTGATACACCTATTACATATATATATACATATATTAAACGACTTCGGAGCTGTGCAAGAGTTGAAAAGCACTAGATCTATTGGTCCCGTCACACTGATCCTGTAGAGGTTGGTTTTGAAGATTTTAAATTAGCAATTCAAATGGAATAACCGATTTAACAGTATCAATGAAAAGAATATGCCGATAGTAAGAAAAGCTGTCTCTTCCTTATTAAATGCAACTTGGGCTCAAAACACGTTCTTCTAGAGACAAAATTCTCTCTACCAATACGGTGGTTTTATTAAAGCAAAGATTTTTCAGGATTAATTATTCATAAGTAAATATATTTTAATTGAATTTAATTAAATTGGACACATTTAAAAGAGAGAATGTTTTTTCAAGGATTGCAGTTGAAAATCTTTCATCCAAAATACACTAAGGCTAGAGAGACTTTTTACCTATATCAAAGGTTTTCATCTATGATAAACATTTGAAAATGAAAAAGTTGGCAAAGGCTAAGGTTAAGGCCTTGCTAACTATGTTAATAACCGAAACTCATTCTCATTCTCTAGACTTTCAAGTATTTTCGTCATTCGGTGCTTCTAGTCAAATTTTTCAATCAAAGTCAGCCTATTGACTTTGAATGGAAAATCAAGTTAATTAAGTAATCTCGTTTTTTTGGATAAATCTATCTTGGAATTAACCTTGATCTCTGCCATCACAAGATTACACTGTGTCGAAAATTTCAACCCCAAAACAACAAAGGAGCTGTGTGGATGCTGCAATTTTGACAGTGCTCTTCTAAATCAAATAATTTTCTTTTGAACATTGCAGCGATTTTGTGATTAATTTAATCCTATTTTGTTTACCATCAACGCTTGTTTACGTAACGTTTTTCACTTTTATAGCAACTGAAGAGGCCCTCTGCTCCAAGTACATTTATCCGCAACCGCCATAGTGTTTTGGCTTCACTAGAAATCAGTAAGAACGATTCTTTGGACTGCCGCAAGGGTTTTACAATGAAAGTCATTTTCTGACACTTTGACAGTACCAAGAAGTCTAGATCTGTGAAAAAATCTTGCTTAAATTATTAACCTTTATGGCATTCTGAAGCAAAATGGTACAATAAATTTGATCTTTTTAAACCTGCCCACTGTCTTTTGCCCAAAAGACCGAAAGAATCTGGTGAATTTTGCAGTGCATAGTTTAACAAATCCCCTTGTGGATAGTCTGTTGGGTCAGAATGAAATTTTCAGTCAGTCCTGCGATTGTATTTTCAAGGGATAGAGAAACTTATTAATCGCTCGAGTGGAAAACAGTTGACCTATGATAAACACCTGTATTGATTCATCTGATCTCACGAAAAAGCTCATTGAGTACATAGCTAGACTGCCACTCCCATTTTTGGATTTGGAAGGGGCACTCTTGCATGGTCAAATAGTGGGGCACCAGAGAGGCCATGGTTGCTACATCAGTAAAGAAAGGTTGGAAAGGAGAGCATGTGGAATAGTCAAGTATGTTGTAGTCAAGATTTCGTAGGCCTTATACGAGAACTGCCAGAAAAGTTCCACGTCGAATCTGCCTTACGTTGTTTCCAGGCTCCCCTGTAGAAATGGCTCCAACTGGCATCATCCAAAAAATGATATCAAAGCACTGAAGTCTACAACTCGTGCTTCTTTATGTGTTCATTGAATTTCTAAATTTCTGAAAATTTGTTAATTTTGAAAACCTAGCGAAATTTATTATAGGCCTTGTTTTTGTTGAATTAACAAGCCTTAGCACAGCTGTGAAATTTCTTGATGAAAAGCTACAGCTTTGATAAAATTATACAATCATTAAAGTTGGCGGTAAATGTCAAGACCATAGTTCCAGCGCTGATGCTGAAGGAGAGTATGAATAAAGTGGTATTCGGCAGCAAGTTAAAGAGAGAATTAATAAGATTCTGCTTCATAAGAAGTCGAAAGCGAGATCTAAAGAGCGTCACGGAAGCTGTTGAAATCATTCATAAGGTGTTATCTGTGTTATCAAATCATTCTAATTTCTTCCTGGCTGCAAAACACCATTCAATCGCGGACTGGAGCCGAATGTCAAAATGACGTCAGTGAGACTCAGTCCTTTCCCTCGAGAGTTAAATGAAGCTTTTCAATGATGCGCACTTGATTCAAAATGGTTGACACGAAGCCTCCGTTCTCTCACAGAAAAGCCCAATGGCAAATTTCAATTAAATCTTTACCTATCAACGGCATGATTAGCTGAATAATATCATAGCACTGATCGCAAAAACAGTTGACCTTACTTGGCAATATGATTTTACTCAGCTGTAGTTTCCAAAGATTGAAATGTGTCTAGGACAATTGATTTCATGTCGGCAAGGTTTGTACAATCTGTAGCCTACTTCTGCTATGGTTTGACCTTCAAATTTTAAAAAATAAACGAGAGCTCTTTAATTCAGAAGTAAACAATATAGTTCCTCGTTCTGATAAGCAATCTCTAATAGTAATAGGTAACCTTTATCCCTAATACTTTATCTCCAGGAAGTTGTTTGCTTTCATTGGGCTTTCCTTGATGCAAGCTTCCAATAACCATCTACTCTGGGAACATTGTGTTTACTTGCTTCCTTGCTGAGCCAAAGTTTTCTTGTTTAGGACCAACTCAAACCAGGAGGTAAGAAGAAATATGTTTTGCATCCTGTATGACTTTAGGTTTTGAATGACTGAGTGAATCAATGTCTTGATATATCAGGGTATCTAAAATACTTTTGAATAAGCATTTTCATGGTGTTGAAAATAAGTGTAATTTACATACAATCACGTTGAAGTTGAGACAGAAAACAAAAAGTTTCTCTTTTCTTTAATAATAACTTTCCCCCTCCTCTGAATCAATGTTGAATGCATGTTTTTAGGCCCATATTATTAAACTACAAATTCAACATTGATTTTCTGTCAGCAAAATTTTTAAACATTGAAATTGTTGTTTCAAAGACTTTGTCTGGGATTGTAGTTTTCAACAGCAGATAATTAGATATGGTCAAGCCTATTATTTCAGTAAAAGGATTTTTCTTGCTATATCTTAAAAAAATTTTCAAGCCAAATTAAAGGCATTTGCATCTCTTTGTTCCTTTAGGGATCATCATTGCTAGCAAAATCGACATATTGTAAGATGCAGTAACAGGTGGGAAAGCTAAAATACTAAACTCTGAAAGCATTTTTATCGCAGCGAATTTCATCACGAAATTTGATTTTGATTTCCACGTAGTAGCGCTGTGAATTCTAAATTTTTATCTATTGCCGCCAATTTCCAAAAATTCAAGCATAATGAAAGTTTTACTGATACAAATAAATTAACACTTTTGAAATTACTAGTGTTCAAGCGTTAGGAAAGGAAACTTTTTTGGGTTAGAAAAGTCTACGGAGAGCATTTAGAGAAAGGTGACTTTCATCTGTTGGTAAGAAACTTGAGACTACCTGATCACGAGAACTTTTTTCAATTATTTCGGATGTCACCATCAACGTTTAAAGAACTGTTATCCTTCGTTGGTTCAAAAACCTCGAAACAAAATAGCCTTATGCGTGATCCAAAATTGCCAGAGCGAGAAATTGGCAGTTACGCTGAGATATCTGGTAACAGGAGATGCCCATTGCACGATTGCTGCTAGTTATAGGACAGGTCCCTCTACCATAGACAGAATTAACTGAATTAACTTGGCCGCGCTTTGGTTGGCTATCTCTACTTGAGAAATTATTTCGCCGCTAAAAAGTAGAATGCTTTTCTACTTTCTTGCGAATTCGCTGCGATATCACTATCTTGGACTGCGCAGAATGCTGCCAGTAGTTGTTGTAGATTTGTGGGACCAAGGCCATGATATTTCAATATAAATGTATGTTCCTATCATCTAGAGACAGTTTTTTCCTTGTTTCAATTCCGATATGAACTGTGATTAGTAAAAAGAATGCCAATTTTGTCTATGAAATTATCTATTCTTCTTGAGAAAATGTTTTATTCTGAGCGCTACTGAAAAGTTGCAACCAAGTAACAATACATTGCGCAAAGCCCAGACTTGCTTTGAATTAGGTTGGTCAACATTACAGCCTTGCCTCGACCATGCGTTGTCACACCCTTGGTAAATTGACCAACCTTGACCCCGATCAGTTCTAGGTTGTATCAGAAAGTCGTTTTCACCATAGATATGCAACTTTATCTTGCAAATAAATGCTTCCCAGCCGCAAGGCAACAGAATCATTGTAAAGAAGTATTGATAATGAGCAATGTGGTTAGCCATTCCCTTTTCCTATTGAAAAAGAATTTGAAATTCAGGAGAGGCAGGGAAGTAGTATTGAGAAGTCATAATTTGTAAAAAGCTTGTGCTTCATCATGAAGCCTTCATGTGTTAAACGGACACCAATATTTCTAGACCTTTGTTTGATAAGATATCAGTTCGTTTGTAAACCAAGTTTTTCGTTTGCTCAAAAGTTGCAATTCTCATTCAGTTTCTCTTCCAAAGATTATTTGTAAACTTCGTCACAGCTGATAAATCACTCACGACTTTGGTATTGAAAAAATCATCAACATTTGTAACAGTTGGAGCTCGTGTTTAATATATTTCCTGATGTCTCAGTTACGTGTTATTGTCACATGTCCTGTTGAGTCTTGTTGTGTTAGTTAACGCATTGTGATGTTCGCGTCGATCTTCTAGGTCCCTTCCTTATAACTGCAGATATCATCACAAAAGTGTCTCCATTATGTGCTACTTATTCTGGCGTAGGCCTATTACAAAGCCAATCGATTCGCCTCAACAGCTCGCAACTTGTGGCCTATGTAAAGATCTATCACAAGAAGCTTAGGCTCTGTTTGCAGTTCTTAATGAAATGCTGTCTTGTTTATACAGATGGATAGGTATAAGCAAAGTTAGCTCAGTACACTTGTAGGTATTAAAAGATTAGTAGCTCTAGTTTGGTCAAAGCTTCGTTTCTACAGCAGAATATGTAGTTTGTGGCACAAATGAAGAATGTTAAAAGTTTTGAGATAAGATAGTGCCCATGTCGTTTGCTAATAGAAAGGGAGTTTCACATGTCGATGAATGAGCTGCTGGAGTTGCTAAACACTCCAAGTGAACGAATGGAAAGAATAATAAATGAGACCCACTTACGTTGACGTTTTAAGTCAGGCGCAAGAAAAACATGTCTCTTAGATTCCTTAGTAGTATTGGTGGTTCATAATTAAAATTATAATAATAATCATCACCAGAAAATCACCATCATCATCATAATAAAAATTTCAATTTCAATGCAATTAAACTACAATTACAAACCTCTCTATTACATAGGTTATTTGTAACTGGCAAGCCTGAGTGAAAGAATACTACTACAGAAATGATATGCGTATTGAAACAGCCTAGATCTGATCTTAAGCTTTCACCCTCAGCTACAAAAAGCTTTATGTGACCCAATGTAGTAAAAATTGAAGAAAGGTTTGTTTACATTTATTTTCCAATGCGTGACATTTTTCTCCCGACTGACCTAAAACATTTCCTTCCTTAAGAACGTTCAACCTCTCTTTTTAAGGGTATTTACCAAATTGAAATAATGACTGAATAATTTGGCTAGTTTTTGTGTGTCAATAAACCTTTGATTAATACATCTGCTACAGAAATCTGTGCATATTTTCAGCTGCCCGTTGCAAAGTGATTTGTTTGTATTGGTCAAACGTAGAAGGTGCCCTATCATTACATTTACTTTCATTATATTCTTAGCAATTAGGCTCTAACGCTAATCATTTTCCTCTCATCCGCGCATGTTTGTTTAAGAAATTATGGAGAGAAATCTTTGAAATTAAGTAACAGCACTAACTCAAAATCTGCTTGAATCGGTGTGCTTTATTTGAACGAGAAGCCTTTTTTGAACTAATCGTATTCCCGAAAGTAACTGAGAGGTTTACACGGCAGTTGCTTTTATCATGAGCATTCTAACTGCTCTTACAGGTAGCTATTTTTTATCCCTTTCCTTGTCAAGCAAGCATGTGTATGGAATAAAGCTACTGTAGTTATAAGAGACAACTGGGTTGAGACAAACGCTCAAATGGCTATCCGTCATTTCTTTCTTCTTCGACTTTCTGCAATCAGTACTCATAATACAAACCTCAATCTCTCTGATTACACCGTCATAACAGACTAAAGTTTCTAATTTTAAATGTAATTATTCGTATGACACTAAGGGTATTTTCTATTCACATTAGTACAATATAGTATAGGTGGATAATTTTGTATTTGATTTCTGTTACATTAGTACGCCAGAAGACAACAGCCACGACTGATCATAACTTTCGATTTTCTGTGCATTCTTAGCGACATCAGCAGCGACCACCTTTAGCGCGTTCTAATGCATCAAGGAACTGCTTCACCCCTTGAGTTAGCTTAACTCGAAGTCTTCTAAGGCCCAAGTTACACGATATCGGATTGGGCTTCGCATTCCTTCTCGTGTAAACACTGAATCCGAAGTGATTTTCACTCCGAAACTTCGTTTCAGATCGCGTTGCCTCTGTTATGTGCAAAATGTGCGCGCTTTTTGAAGAAGGAAATACCCAACAAAAACATGGCTGACATCAAACTGGTAATCAAAGTTTTTCTAGGCATGCTTACGGGTTTTCCTACTTTATTGCAGCAGGAAAGCATGTTATTTGAGTTCATTACTCACAACTATCTGGCACGAAGAAAATTGTTGGCGCCAAACGCCTTATTAACAGCGAGAGCTCCTCCGCCACTTCACGAAAGAGAGTTTTTGTCTGCGCAGTACGTAGCAATCCGAAATCGTGTAACAGCGAAGCAAAGCGGAGCAAAAGTCAATCCGAAGCAAAAGTCAATCCGAAGTCGTGTAATCACTTGGAAAACCGAAGTGCAACTGCTTCAGATTGGGGTGGGCAATCCGAAGCAAAAGTCAATCCGAAGTCGTGTAATCACTTGGAAAACCGAAGTGCAACTGCTTCAGATTGGGGTGGGCAATCCGAAGCAAAAGTCAATCCGAAGTCGTGTAATCACTTGGAAAACCGAAGTGCAACTGCTTCAGATTGGGGTGGGCAATCCGAAGCAAAAGTCAATCCGAAGTCGTGTAATCACTTGGAAAACCGAAGTGCAACTGCTTCAGATTGGGGTGGGCAATCCGAAGCAAAAGTCAATCCGAAGTCGTGTAATCACTTGGAAAACCGAAGTGCAACTGCTTCGGATTGGGGTGGGCAATCCGAAGCAAAAGTCAATCCGAAGTCGTGTAATCACTTGGAAAACCGAAGTGCAACTGCTTCAGATTGGGGTGGGCAATCCGAAGCAAAAGTCAATCCGAAGTCGTGTAATCACTTGGAAAACCGAAGTGCAACTGCTTCAGATTGGGGTGGGCAATCCGAAGCAAAAGTCAATCCGAAGTCGTGTAATCACTTGGAAAACCGAAGTGCAACTGCTTCGGATTGGGGTGGGCAATCCGAAGCAAAAGTCAATCCGAAGTCGTGTAATCACTTGGAAAACCGAAGTGCAACTGCTTCGGATTGGGGTGGGCAATCCGTAGCAAAAGTCAATCCGAAGTCGTGTAATCACTTGGAAAACCGAAGTGCAACTGCTTCGGATTGGGGTGGGCAAACCGAAGCAAAAGTCAATCCGAAGTCGTGTAATCACTTGGAAAACCGAAGTGCAACTGCTTTCGGATTGGGGTGGGCAAACCGAAGCAAATGTCAATCCGAAGTCGTGTAATCACTTGGAAAACCGAAGTGCAACTGCTTCGGATTGGGGTGGGCAATCCGAAGTAAAAACCAATCCGACGTCGTGTAATCACTTGGAAAACCGAAGTGCAACTGCTTCGGATTGGGGTGGGCAAACCGAAGCAAAAGTCAATCCGAAGTCGTGTAATCACTTGGAAAACCGAAGTGCAACTGCTTCGGATTGGGGTGGGCAATCCGAAGCAAAAACCAATCCGACGTCGTGTAACTCGGGCCTAAGTCAAGCTAATTGAAATATAAAGAACTGTTTCATCAAGCTTTTTAAATCTTCGAAAACAAATTCCAGCGAAGGTCTTTGATTGCTTTTTCACTAAATTCCCATTACGCTGGCTAAATTCCCATTACGCTGGCTAAATTCCCATTACGCTGGCTAAATTCCCATTACGCGCCCTTTACGGAAGGAAATCCATCCCATCAAGATATTCAGTGTTTTTGCCAATGTTCATGTTTATACTTATGAGCCACTAATAAGAACACATCCTACCTCAAATAGCTTACAGACCAGGTTTTTTGAAATTGGTTTGCTTTTCTTGGCAGAAAATCCTTATAAGACCTAACTATTTGCCCAGTTAGCGAGAATGAAGCCTTTTCACTTGTTTTCTGTTTGTGGTAATCCACTGTAGTGGTTTCAATACACTCACTGCCTACATTGATTTATGAATCTCGTTTAGACTATGCTTGTATTTACGGACGTCATCTGTTTGGAAACATGCGAATCAAACTTTTAACTGGAATATCTTTAACCTGCATAGAATGCTAAGCCAGCGAGAGACTAAATTCTGTGGCCGTTGCGTTTGATGGCGAGAACTTAACATTGCGATCAAATCAAATCCATTGCCTCAACACTTAACCTTCAGTTTATTTGCAATAAAGATATCTAACAAGCACAAACATTTTACAGGATGGCCGTTTGCCACAATTTCAGCACAGCATTGTGCGCTATTTTGTTTTTCAACCTTCCAATTTTTTACTAATGAAATCTAGAAAATATAGAAAAATAGTCTCAACTAGGGACCTGAGAAGAATAACGAAGGAGTCCAAAAAGACGACCAGATCAAAGCAAAGGAGTTTGTTCCTTCTAGTTTTATTTCCTGATTAGCTAGCATCAATCTGCAAAGCTTGAGCAAAAGTCAACGATTATGGTAAGCAGACGTAGAAAACTGTTTTTAAACCATTTTGAAACCAAGACCGATGCCCTTTAATGTTCCTTACGTGGAAGAGGAAAACGGGAGAGCGATTTAACTATTAAACAAAAGCCACGCTTTGTTAGTGTCTTCAAAATTATCCTGTTATACAAGCAACCTTGTAAAAAGATGCTGATTTTCAATCTGCATTAATATTACCCTAAAATGAGATGTACAAGATGCAAATCTTGGAAGTATTGACTTCATAGTCTCTTCACAGTCTATTTTGTCAATGGTTTTTTGTTATATTCAAATTGTTGGCCGCGAATGTTTTATGCTCTATCTTGCATTTGCATTACGCCCAACTGGCAACATTACCAACTAAAAGCAACCAGCGCGCTTTCGTTTCCGAATTATCCAGTGACTAATTTCATGTAAGTAACTAGAAAGACAACATTATACAAATAGGATCAAGTGAGTCTAAATGTCGTGTTTGGAAACAGCGATTCAGAAAAGTCACTCCAAGCGTGTTTAAAAATCTTTCCTGCCTAAATATTAACAGACACCAGCAGCGCATCGATGAAATACTGGTCTCTCGTTTTGGTAACCTGCCCTCATTAAACTAATCTTTTTGTTGCTTTGTTATCAACAAGATGAATGCGAATGTTTCTTTCTTAGCATGCACTCGTTTTTGATGGTTCCAAACGCGTCACAAATCCAGCAAAGAGCTGCCAGATATAGCGCTTTTCGGACGCAATTATTACTCGTAAAATAATCCAGCATTCAAATCATTCTCTTGCCATCTCGCCATCGTTCATCATTGTTATATTTCATGAATTATGTATAAGCAGCACAATTTCTGTTTGCGGGTAGGTTGGCTCCGGGCTCCAGCCAGTCCCGCCTCTGGGTTTGATTCAGTGACGACTCGCACACAACTCCTTGAGACAGAGTAATTCTGACAGCTTTTCCGTGCGTGCTCGATCACTGCCGTCAAATGGATCGCAGCTCTTTGATATTTATCGCCTTTATCAGTCTGGTAAATTTATGCCGATGTTCGCTGTTAGATGAGTGAGTAAAACATTTTCATTTTTTGCGACTTGAATTTTTACTTATTGCTATCGTATATTTCTTGACTGTAAAACTGCATTTTAAATCTACTGAAACGAGTTTTTGTTGCGAAGCTAACATTGATATAGACTATAAATTGTTGTGCGAAATAATTGGAAGGATATCTTTATTCTGGTTCAGGGAAAAGATGCTTTGGATTAAATTGACACATTAGGATGAAGTGCTTTCAGATATCTGTTTGCATCGTTTATTTTCAATTTATAGTTTATAGTAAATAAAGTTCCAGGCTTATAGGTGCTAGAACTTAATGTTGTTTAAGAGCATTTGTGCATAGAGCGCTATAATGTGACTTTTACCTGAGCACTTTTAAATTCTTGGTATGGCAAGTCACCAAAATCTCGATGCGACTTTCATCATTGAGAGATTTCCCCACACACAACATACTACGACTTTAAACCTTTGTTTAGCATGCAAAACCGGAATCAAATTAGAATTTGCGATTTTGCGTCAGCTTAAAATAGATTGAGTCGGAGGCTTTGACGTCTGCTGATCAAATGGCCAGGTTGCCTGTTACCGGCTAGAAGGATGGCCATTCGTATACCTGTAACAAACACGCCTCCTTTTTCGTCGCTATTCACCAAATTATTTGGGTTTGCCTGTAGTTTAGTCATCCCCTTCCTATAGATGATGAAGATGACTAAGTTTCTTGTTGAACTGTTTATTAACAAATGCGGTAATGGTGAGTTTTAAATCACTGAGTTTCTTTAAATCACTAAAGCCATTCAAATTTTAATTGAAGCATAAAAATTAAATTTTGGAAAAAGCTGTTTGCGACACTGATGTTTAGTCTTCTCCTGCTTTCTTTTGCACTTTCTTATGTTAATAGTTTATTGCGCCCTCAATAACCTGCTATGATAGGTTTCTGTTTGTTTTTATGGAATGCTGTTTGTATAAGGAAAATTAGCTTTTATGTTGACCAAGCAGCTAAGCTTGTGTTATCGACAAAGTATTGAAATCCAAAAACATAGCTTCTACCATAGCATTCTTTGAATTTAAAACCACACCAAATGTTTCTTGATATTGAATGTTAAACTTTTTAAAAGTTATTAGCTTTGATTCTAAATATTTTTGTTCAGTTATATCATATTTTTTGTTCTCAGTTATCTCTCTGCTAGCATCAACTTTCAAATAAGTGTGGTTTAGTGTATGAATATATTGGAACTGTGATTATTGATAGAGGGTCCCTTGGCTTGCTTGAAAGCAGGCCAATTCCATTCCTAGAGCTCTTTAGATTATATTTCATTAAAGGGGCTATGCGGGTTCAATTTTGATAGGTTGGCGTGCTGTATGCATGATACATATAAGATACATTTATGTTATGTTCGTTGTATATATAGCCTACAAAACCACCCCCACCCCCGGAACAGGGGAGGAAGAGGCAGGTTTCCTCCTTCTCTTTGCAAAAAGGGGCCCAAAAAGATGCAAATCTAGCATTTTGGTATTTGGCATCATGATGGCATTATCCCACTGAATTCACATGGTTGCTGGCTATAGCGAGGGGCGAATGACACCCCAAAAAATATCGTACACCTTTTGTGAAAATCCTATTGTTCTATCAAAAAATCCCTGGAAATCCTATTGTTTTCGTGGAAATTCCGTACGCACATGCAAGAGTGAAACACCCTTCAGGCTATAGTTTTTGCATTGCTGCTTTATTTCGAAGGAAATACCAATGAAATCACTATTTTCATGAAGTTTTAAGGCAGACGCTTCTGGCGACTTTAGACGTGAGTCATATTATCTTTAAAAGTCAACTGCATTGCTCGTTCAGGGCTGCAACCTTTTAGCTTTTCCTAGCCCAATGGAGTTCCTCTCACACCTCACAGTCTATGGTAACGCACAAAAAATTATTCACCGGAGAACATTTAGCCTCATATTTTATGGGTGCTATATCTTATCAGTCAGTACCAGCAAACAAGCGTAGGTTTGCCAGCTAAGTCAACCTTTCAATCAATACTATCGAGGCTACTCACAGGGCAGAACAACGGTATGATTGGGCCTAAATGAGAATTCAAGACGTGCACTTCTCATTTAACTGAGAGTAACGGACGTTTACTGTTTGTAACACTTCTAAGTCACTGCCATTACCGCAATTGATGGTAAAAATCTTAGTTTGAATTGCAGCCAAAGGCAAAACCTGCAACTTAATATGATGAGATTGAGACCAATGGAGTAGCTGCACCAGCAATAAGTGTGATTTCCGTTTGCAACCTATTAAGTCTTAGCTGAGATTGGCGATAGGATTTTCATTCTGATGACTTCTTCGCCATGTTTTCCCCATGTATTCTGGTGTTATTCGGAAGAGGGCTGATATTTGTGATATGGGGAAAAAATACATGCATGGTGTCAGGAAAGAGTTGATCACCTCTCACATCTTACGCCGAATTAGGCAAATCATTCAAACAATCAAGTATAGGAACACCTAAACGAGAAAATGATTGCTTCTTGTTGAACAAAAGCGCAGTTCTGAGCAGATGTTGCTTCCGATAAAAGGCTTGGCACTGCATCTGTTTGACCACCTGTTGCATTAGAAGGGAAGTCTTTTCTTTTGAATATTTATTTTTGATAGCAACAGAAGCTTGCAAATAGTGTTTTGAGTTGAATTAACAACATGCAAGAGAAGGAATACGGAGACTTGCTTCTAATCTCGAAGGTGACAAAAAAGTCCTCGTCTCGCCCTTTGATTTAAGTTTTGACGCAGGTATGCTCGAGAGGCACGCAGCTTGGAGTGTCGTTGATGAGAAATTATATACCATCAGCTTGGTTATACCCAATCGACGCATCTTGCTACCTTTACTCCAATAAGCAGAAGAGAGACACGTAGACTGCATCCCTAAGTGCCCGTAATGTTTATACAAAGGAGTTGGTACCTTTATCACAGAGCTCGAGCCACAGCATTCAGCGCAAACTAAATGGGCCATATTAAGCATTTAATTGTATCTGCTTAGCCTTTTTGTGGCTTTAATATACATCGCTGTGCATATCAAAATATGTGCTGCAGTACGCCAGATAGTCGCTAATCAAGTCTAATGAACTTCATTCGCTCATTAAAATGCTCGACAAATCCGTGAAATACTCTCTTCCCCGAGAACTTGCCCCAGATTTAAACTTATTTGTTAGTGAGCCAAGCTTTGTTAGTATAGAAAATATGTCGTCTTTAAAAAATTTCTTGTCTATGTTTCTATTGGTTATGTTTTGTATCTGGAGAATGTGGAAGAACAAGGAGAATGTGACACTTTAAAATGCAAACATTTTGTTGGATCAAATAATTTGCCATTTTCTTAGCAAATAGTCTCAAATGGCACATGGTCTTATCCCACGGTCCTTTCTTTTCACCACTTGTGCTGTATAAACAAAGTTCATTTCTTGGCTCTCGCCATTTTTCAAGTGCAAGCTTGGCACACTTTAAATGAGGGCATCGAAAGTTCTTCGCTGTCCTTTCATGATTAAAAAAGCTTCCAGAAGCAGTACTGGAGCAGAGGCTTCCGGGAAGTCAATTGCTTACGGAATATCAGACTTCAATTCTGGCCGTTCATATACTAGGCTAAGGGCTTCTTTGCAATTCAAACGCGGGCTTTAAAGCCAATGTTCTAACGTTTTGATCATTGCGTCTCTTCTTCTGTTTCTCCAAGCCATATTTCAGTATTTTCCAGGCAGCGCTAAAGCTTATATCCAGGACCCGAATCCTGTTCATCTTAGTAGCAGGCAGGCATCTCAAAATGTTATGCAATACGCTTGGTTGTGAAAGCAAGAAAAGTCCATCACCATCTGCTAAACAATTGCAGGGAATCAAACCAAAGGTTCAATGAAATTGGGTCTTAGTGCTAATCAGTGATCATCTTCAGAGTTCTAGCGTGAAGCTTTATTGCTGCAGTTGATTCAGGATTCACACTAAATGAAATTGAAATTGGTTCATAGAATGTTTGAAGATTATGTTGCTTCGAATCCTATTCACCAATCTTCTTCTAGAACCTTCTTGACAACAAGATGATGGTCATATTGCTTACGCTTAAAACATTGACATTAATTACCAAGACGATTCTGAGTTTTGAAGGGACTACTTCGTTGAATGATTTGATTAAACTTTGGCTTTGCTTCTTTGAAACTTTGGTCACAGGCTTCGTCAACTGTGCGATGGGATTAGGGTATCCATGAATGGATTATGATACTTCTTGATGTCCATCCCGATATGCTGAGCCTTTGAAGCACTGAAACCACCTAAGTGTTTGTCGTGGGACATCATAGATCCAAACTATGCTACCACAGAAACTTCTTCTCTTGTAACAAATCGGATCACATACTGCTGAAATGATTTGAAATTCCATTTTTGAACTGTTTCCGAAAGCCCACAAGTTTATGCGATTAAGTTCCATCCACTTCTAACAACAGAATCTGAGTTGCGGCAATGTAGCCTTCGTTAACATTCTTAATTCTCAAGAAGGCTAAGTAAACCAACGATTTGTGTTGTAATCAAGTCTTGCATTTGTAATGTTTTTTATCATCATTCCTTAACTGCATATAATACTTTGCTTGCACCTGCCAGACTGCACATTTAGAGCAATTCTGCCAAACTGAATATTTTCTCATTAAGAGAGTTGAGCAGCAAGTTTTCTCATACTTTATGCTACATTACAAAGCTTCCATGTTTACCAACTTGGGAAGGTTGGATGCCAGCTGTTAGATTTAAGAATTTTTTCATGGCGTTTATCAAAAGGACCTGCAGTTAGCTAAATAGGAATAGAAAATGAAAGTTTGAATTAAATTTCAATTGCTTCTTATATTGAAGAAAAAGTAATTAGTACAAAAACCTCAATTTTATTTTCTCTTGAGTTGGAGTGCATTTATACAGATTCCAGAAAAAGTGCTAAACCTCCTCAAGACAAAGAAATTTCTAGAAGGCAAACCTTCCTCACAAAAAAATATAATATTGCGCGCTATCTTGACGGTACTTTGAGCAATGATGGTATGGAGCATTAGCAAAGGAAATAGGCTCACTAATCAAAACTCATGCAACTTTCACTTCCAGTTAGGATCTACATAGCCCCAAAAAATCAGTTGAATTTTCTTACTAAAAGCTTAAATTCGTTTTCTTCATACAGAACGTTGCTACTGGCAAACATCACAGGGAAGCGGCTCATTGAGATTGCCGAGAGGGCGACTGGAAGACCACACTTTCAAAAGGTAACTGTTCAGAATTCTATTCTTATCAGGTTCAATTTCTATCGTTTCTTTTTCTACGCCTCGCGAAATTCAGTTCATTAAACGAAAATCATCAACAGCAACTACCATTGTACCCAAAAGTTCTTCTCAAAAGTAGCTTTTGTCGGTACGAGCACATTTCAATCACCTTTTGGAATAAAAATGAAGTTGCTAAAACAAGGATTCCGGAATGAAGGTGCTAAAACAAGGAGTCCGGAACGAAGGTGCTAAAACAAGGAGTCCGGAACGAAGGTGCAGGGCTTTCCCTTTATAGGTGGTCTGTGGGCTGCACTATAAAATATACCAGGGAACACTAACCAGAAGTACGTATCTTGCACCCATCTCTCTTTGTTGTGGCGGGAGGGTTTTTGAGTGTAGATCTAATTACCTTTGGCTATCACCAAAGTCATATTACTTCAACACCTGCTAAAGCTTTTGGAAATGATATTCACTTTGACAATGCAATGTGACACTCAAATGAAACATCATCTTGAGCAATTTCGTTGTTGTGGCATTGGGGGATGTAAAATTTCTTCATTGTTCCAACTTATAGTTTTCTGTGAATTGTTTACCAAGAGCTGGCGAAACACGGGAGACTGGAGATTACATTTCCGTCAACATGTATATAGGTTAAGTGGCATTCGAAAATCTAATCTTGAGAGCATTTACCAGATTTTGAATGCAATGATAAGCTTGTGAATCACTCAGCGAATCGGTTTTCTGATGAGATAGCGAGGCAGGTGGCCATGATGTTAACAAATCAAGCTTCAAGATACGAGGAAACGAAGCTGCTTGTCGTGAAATGTGAAGAAAGCAACTTTCGACTCGAGTTTCCTTATTGACGTTTTTCTACCTAGAAATTTCGCATAGGTTTGTCATAAAATTGCTCTGATTGGGTAGCGGCAAAAAGTTTTAGAAGAATTTCAATCTTTTCTGAACATGAAAGTTTCATTTGAACTCGGTGATCGAATCTGAGTTTGATAAATTACAATAGAATTAGCACTCCCACCAAACGGAGACCAACGTTCACGGCCAAAGACCCTAAGCATCCATCATAAACAATGCATAATAATGTTGTCATGTATTTCAGGTGTTTACAGATCTTTTGAAAAATGATTCATTAAAGATTTTCAATGTCGATGGCATGGAGCTGATCAAAGAATTCTCTAAGGAGCTTGAGCGGCAGGTTGAATCGAAAAACGCCGTGCTGATGGTAGGGCATATCCTTCTCCTTTGGAAATTGAGATGCTTTCTAATTGGGTGGCAATGACTATAGAGGTATTTGGTGATAACTCAGAATACGGAAGAGGGTATTAATTGCAAAAGCTTAAGGATTTATATGAAATGAGGTGGGAAGCGAATGTGTTAACGCCTGGATGAAAAGGCAAGAAACCTTAAAGGGTCTTTAAGCTAACCAAACGGAACTATTGAACAGGTTCTATTGAAACAGAGTATCTATAGGGTTGTTATGAAATTTTGTCTTCATGAACTGGTAGTTTCGTATCTGCTTTTGCTTTTCAAGGGTTTAGTTGGATATCCATTCTCTCAGTATTCTAGGGGTTCTCTCAGTTATCTAGGAGTTCTCTCAATATTGTAAAGATAATTTTTTTGATATGTTTGCTTTTAACTTTACAGATGGGCAGAATTTGAACGTGATGCTGACCTTTAGGGCTAAAATGACCTATTCTATCACTGAAATACAAATAGAACTCACCATCAAATGGCCTGGAGGATGAGCACCGAAACACATCAATCATGTCCTAGACTAGTATTAAAAAACTGTACCAGTTCTGTTTTAGAGTATTTCATGCCATTTTGTAGCAACGATTTGTATGAATCTTGACAGTAATATACATCATTTTAATTTCAAGTAGCATTGGTCATGAGTTCTCTTTTAAGATTTTAAGTGGTTGCATTTTTAGAAAGTGAAAAGAAAGGCTGAGGATTTCTATCAACCAAGCGAAAGCCCAACTCTTAAGGACGTAAGTAGAACTGAGAAATCCTTCCATCAAAAACGCCAAACAACACGGACTTGCTTTCCTCTAGAGTTTAAAAGTATTGAAATTTATGAGAATGATTGAACTTTAACTTCCTTCCCTACAATTATCATTTAATCAATTGCGATTTCTCAATCTCTTTGTTTTGCATGTTTTTTATTTGTATGTGTGCAGGTTTGTATTGATGTACGTGGAATAGGTCTTTAAAAATTAAATTTTCATTTACCAATGAAATGAAAAGTCGAAAGCGCGTCATTTTTTGAAAAGGTCTAATTGCCGAATTTTAAGTTCTAAAGAGGTCTTTAGGCTAAACAATCTGTAAAAGGCATTGAATATTGGTATTGAAAAGAGTCTTCAAAGTAATGAGCAAAAGTCTCTTCAAATATGACAAGAAAACCTAAATGTTAAAAGCAATCTTTAGAGAATTGCCAGGCCCATCCATTTTCAGAGCAAGCAGTTCAATATCTAGCCCATCCTCTGAAAAATCTTCGATCTTATAATTCTTTTATAGCCAGAAGAGCCTTGCCTTTTTAGTGTTGTACCATTTCAAAGCACTGCTTGGATTTAGAGTCTTTTCTTTCCATTCATTCAGCTACAGTTTTTTAACATGAAAGATTACAATGGATCTGGGCGACCAATCTTGAAGGTAGATCCAAAGTTTTTTTCTGTGAAACCGGTGAATACATCTGTGAGTGGGCATCACATTCCAACAAACGTGTATGTTAGAAGTAAGTGGATTTTCCTCTTGATAGTTGGATACCCTTGAGTGGGTTGGCTAATTCTATGTGATTGATATGATTGATTGATTGATTGATTGATTGATTGATTGATTGATTGTAGTGTAATGATTAATTGTAGTGATTGATTGACTGATTGATTGATATGATAATGTAATGGGTTGGCTGATTTTATGTGATTGATATGACTGATTGATTGATTGATTGTAATGAATGATTGATTGATTGATTGATTTATTTATTGATTGATATGATATGATTATATACAGCTTTGTTGTCAAGATGCCAGTGAGGGCTTCTTTTAAATTATACACCTGTGGTCCAAAAGGGCACAATAACATCTCGATGGCGCAGCGAAGGAGCGCAGACTATTGTTCATCGTAGTAGAAATACTTGTGAATCCCGAGTTGGCTTCTGAAATATCTCAGAAAGAGTAATTGCGAACAGCCCTATTTTCACAAGGGTAATCGAAAAGACATGACATCATTTGAGTGTCTTTGTACTTATGTGAGAGAAACTTTATGCGTCTTTTCCTGGTTGTTAATTTGCTTGTCAAGCAATCGTATTATTCGTTTCTAAATGATTGTCAATCTACACAGAAACTTAGGTAAATGATTAAACTCATTATTGCATAGACAGGCCTAATGTTTGTTGATCACCGGAAAGTCTATTTAAAAGCCTTTCATGCTTATCTACTTGCTAATATTTATTGCTTAATTAATTGCTATTTGCATTACTCCCTCGGCCTTTCACTCCTTGCCTTGCAAGTGGCGTCAGTTTATCGGTAGAGGTTGAGGTTTTTCTGAAGAAAGTAGACAGGCTAATTAGCAAAGTTTTCCTGGAGAGAACATTCGTCATTTATTCTACGAATGCATTCGAGACTTGCGATAACGGAATGAAAACCAAAAATGTTTAGGTGTGCATCAGTTGTTTCGAAGTATAATACTGGGAATAGGAACAGCGTAGTTTCTACTTTGATGTCACGCTTAAATGCCTCCATGTTGGAAAGCTTTAAGTCACCTTTCATCAGTGGTCTCCCGCTATGAAGTTAAAATCACCCTAAATAGCAAGTTTTTTAAAAGATTCTTCACAACTTCTTTTGCTTCAGAGCCTGCAATTTTGAATGTGATAGAACAAAGACAAAAGCTAGACAAAATTTACGAGGACAACTTCAGAGAGCAGTCGAATCTCCTATGGCAGTATATCGGATCATACAATGGAGTGTTGAGCATGTATCCCGGTACGATCACAGCATGATAACCTCGATTAAGCAGCGGCATTGATCATTAAAGGCTGGTTTTCATATAACGTATTTCGACGTATTTCACCGCAATTCAGAGTTCACGATTTTTACGACATATGAAAACTGCAAAACGTGATTCACAGTAATTCGTCTCAATTTGTCGTATTTTGTCGGAAGAAACAAAATTTTTTTATTTCTTCCGATGAATTACGTCTAATTACGTCGAATTACGTTCTATTACGATTATTTACGTTAGGCGGTTTTCATAAAATTTGGTCGGTTTTCATATAACGGAAAAAATCTTAATTGATCGTAGTCTCGGAATTGCGATGAAATTCGTTGAAATACGTTATATGAAAACCAGCCTTAAGACAAAGCATGATTGGGAAAGCTTCCAACATTTTGAAGAAAGTTGCATTTATTCTTAGAACTATTATGCAAATTCCAATGATTAATTAATTTCTCAAAACAAAAGGTTTGTTTTTATTATTAAACGTACTTTGCAGAAACAGTGAATACTGGATTTTTTCAAGTTTATTCAAGTTTATTCAAGAGAAATAAGGCTTTTGTATCCTTAAAGAGTCATTTATTTACAAAAGTTTTCTTTTGAATGCGACTGTTCAATTCCCTTCACAAAAAGTTTAAAATGTTTCAACAGCTGTGCATCTGACAAGGGTGTGTTTTACAAAATGAGAATATGGACTTGAACATAGCATGAATAAAGATTCTCTGATTTTTACAGTCAGGCGAGGTTTTAGTATTCAGTAAGTCTATGACTCGTTCAAATAATGAGGTAACGTGTTTGCAAATAGTATGCCTGCACTTAATTTTATAAGGATTATTTCCTTCGGTAGCTCAAACGCAGTGCTAGTTATTTTTTGATTGTTTTGGTGGCAAACAAACATATTAGATTTGAAATGAATTTTAGGCAAATGCTCGGTATTTTTCCGAATGTAGCTCCTGTATGGCTATCTTATCAAAAAATAATATTGATTTTGGAACTTTTTATGTTGCTTTATATAAAGAACGCATTGAAGGTATGAAAACATTTCTCGATACCAATAATACAGGTGAAATCATTGCGGAAGCACAGTACCTGGCTTTTCCATCAAAAATAGACTAATGGAAAAAATCTACTAGACTTTGCAAAGTAGCAAGTAACTGAAAGTAACAAATTTATATTTTTCAGGGTACGATTGGGGCACTCTTCCAGCCAATGATCGGTATGATTGCAGAAGGCGTGGATGGTTTGTAGTTTTTTTAATCGCCAAAGGGGTTGAAATGGGGGCTCATTGAATGACAGTATGACACTGTCAGGTCATCTTCTGTGGCAGCCTTATTTTCTCTTTTCGTGCTTTAAATTTACTCTATATTTACATCCCTAATCAGCTTGTAGGTCTTATTTTTGCACGATACTTGAGCCAACATCTCTTTTAATCCTGTTCATAAACTGTAATACGTTTTCTGCATGGTCGTTTCGTGTCAATGATGTTCCAATGATACCCACGCTGGGTCAGGGTGATAAATTCCTATAAAATATATTTGTGGTAGCTTAACAAGAGTTTGTTGAAGAAGTTTTCAATTAAGTAGGGAAGGCTAGGTGTATAGAAAAGCCGAATGTTGCAGCTAGTTTAAAGACAAAGCAATTCTTCTTAAAATATTTACTATTAAAGTGACTGTCATCAAAAAGTAGTTGAATGATCGAGTGGGCCTCTACTGACGTCATTTCTACATCACAGGTACACGACAGGATCAAGTTCTGCAAAAGATGCTGTTATTTTGCTTGACAGGTAGGAAAGTGTTTGGCTTTCTGTAGCTAGTGTGAAGATCAGCCATTTTCCATTAGAAATGATCTGCCTTGTGAAACGACGCGATAACAATCCTGCGTTGACATTTTTTTATGTCGAAGCGTTGGATTTTCATGATGTGTCCTTGATAGCTAGGGTGAAATTACGTCTATTTGAGGGGTTATCATTGCAGGTAGACTGTTCTTAAAGGCCTTATAGGAACAGTGAGATGCAGTGTTGTTTCCTACCTTGCTGCAGTTCTGACTTCCCAACTTGGTGCTGTCTCTTCTTATTTAAGGAGCAGAGAACTCGGAGTCAGAGGAGTGTCAGAAGAGAAACGTGTTGAATTTTACTGCACTCACAATAACAGAACTGATTGAACTGAAGAACATAGTTATATACACGATAGACAGTAAACATGAGAACACAAATAACAATAGATAGAAAAATTGAGTGTGGAGGTTGAGTAGCTTCGGTGTGATAAAATAAATCATATGATAGAAATGACGCTATGAAATTGAGGTAAGAGTGACTTGAAGAAATTGTTGTAGCAATGAATGGAAAGGAAAGCAATAACTCGAATGGAGTACCACTAAAAGAATTTAACAATTCACTACTGCCCAAGTAGAAGAGCCTTTGTGACGCCAAAATAGAACAGTCCGATCGTGCCCTCCTCATCAGACCCTTTATTGAAAGTGCCTTACTTACAATCTTGATTTCATTTCCGTATCCAATAAAAATAGGAGTGGCAGTATGGTTGGAACCAACTGGAAAATTGCGATTGCTGCAATAAATATCATCATCGAATCCTTGCAAGAAAACGATTTTTTCAATGTAGTTCAAGTAAGAGCCATTGGGGCAGTTTCTTATACTGTTCATGGAAAGTAACGACTTCCTTGTACTTCTTTATACTTCCTCGTACTTCTTTATACTTCCTCGTACTAAGTCTCTTTCGAACTTTGCACCTACCATGCCGTGCTCTTTAGATTACTAACAATGGAAATACAAAGGTGGGGCTGAAATGCGACGTATTACTAGAGTGGCTATTTGGACTTCTCTCCAATGTCATTTATCTTTGGTCAATAAGATTTCTATTCGGAATACGTTTCAGTTTCAGTGTATCTTTGACCACTGTTTATGTCCATTTCTACGTACGACATTGTTCTGAAGCCCTTTTATATATAGCTTGCTACAAAGGGTTGTAACATTATATAAATGCTTGCAATGTGATCTAGATTCATCGTCACTTAATTGTGCTTTTTCGATTTGAGCTATGAAGTCGTACCTAGGATCAATGTATCTATTGGATTCCACTCTAGATATAGACACTTGAGTAATGTGGAACAAGTTACTGTTCTTCATTTGCTGCTGAGCATTCCTTTTCTCTTATCATGCCTTGTTTTATATTTCTTTTACACAGTTCAATTCAAATGCCGAAGTTGTTCACGATTGTTACAAGAACCTGGCTCAAGCTACCAAGGCAAATCGAGAGGTACATAGTGCTGAATTAAATTATGCATAGTTTAGTTTCATGTGAGTTGCTGGAACTCATTTGAACAAGACTTATAGACCACATCTGTCATTTTTAGACAATGCAGTAATTCTGTTTATGAGCTGAAAATTGGCTCTTTCTACTAAATGACATGACATGTAGCTCGCCTTCCCTTGCTGTCATGTTTATCTAGACCATCTGCATAGTAACATTTCAACAACTCATGCAAACGTGTTGAATGAGAAGATAAAAAGTAAAGCGCATCTTAGGCTCTACCTAGCGCAACCCATGTATGTGAGAAAGATTAAAGATACATGATAATGTATTCTTTCTCATACATTTCATTAACATCTGCAGGCAATTTTGGACAAAGTTGCAAAGTTACCAGGTCCTTCAGGGTACGCAAATGGAAAGAAAGCATTAGAGAAAGCTTACAAGATGTTGCAGGTAGCCTGTTGGTGTCTAACCGTAAATTGACTTGTTGACGTTATTCCATCTTGAAATCAAGGCCGTTGCTACAGACATGATAACAGCGATGATAACATATCAACTTATCAAGTAGAGGGCTTGGCCCTTGAATGTAACTTTTTGTTCTCACAATATATGCCTATTCGGGGAACAATAGAAGACATTTCAATATGTACATTCACTTATCTTTGTCACGGAAGAAAAGTTTAGCTACTAATTTTTCTTGTAACCTGTCTATGTAAATCTGTCACAAGTCACTGACTGTAATATAGCCTGAAGTACAAGCAACTCAGTCTAGCTACGGCCTTTGTAACAAAAACATATTCATCTCCATCCAACAAATCGAATATAACTTAGCCTGAATGACATTTAAAAAAGAATACATACTAAAGTTAGTATGGGAAAAAAATGCTAAAAATGAATACTGCAATGTATAACATAAATATGTTTTTATTTCTGTATTCTAATGTTAAAAGGATGCTAGAAAGAGTGATTTGACCAGCGCTGGATGCCACCAAGTGATTTTCATCCTTTCTGATGAAATCGAAGACTTCGAAGACATGAAGAAAGTAGTGAAAAAGCACAGCAACATGCAGGTATTTGCATTGTCCCTTCTCTGCTTCTCTTAACAGTTTAATCAAAAAGATGTATCTCACATTTCAACGTTCCTTCCCCATTACATCTAGCTCAACATAATTTTAGGTAGTTAAATGAAGTTAACTTAAGTTTTTGCCGAAGAGTTCATTGAACTTTTGCAGGTACTTTGAAGAAACTGTTCTGCAGAGATGATAGTAGCTTAGCTTTCAAAATTAATACAAGGCGTTGTTGTTTGATCTCGAATGATCTTGATTTTCGATGCTGAATATCTCGCAACTAGCCGCAACCAATACTCAAAGCTTTTTATACACTAGCTCTGTTTTGCTAGCAAGCTTCAAATTAAAATTTTCGCTCTCAAGAGTCAAAATTTTAGTTTTTGTCCCCCTTTTGTCTCAATCTACGTCGTCATACAATTTTGCAACAGGCAGGCACCACGATGTTTTTCTCTTGCACTTTTGCAATAAACCTTCCTTTTTATACCTTCTAGGCAAGAATATTTGCATATCAAATCGGACGCGGGTCAAAAAATAGAAAAGCACTGCAATATGTTTCCTGTAAATCACTGGGTAAGTGTGCAGCAGTGAAATCGCTGAACAAACATGTTCTAATTCCCGATAAATTTATCTAGTTTTTCTCGACCAATATTACAGTAAATCTGTTATCGGCACGGAGAAAAGAGATTGTTCGTCGGATTTAGATTTCTAACTTTTCAATTTCATCTTTAATTAAGCTTAAAGATTCTCTGACTAATCACGTTTGTTCCTTTATGATTAAGAACTTTTTCGTTCATAGGCAAATTTTTCAACCTTGAAACAATTGGAAATGCATACGACTTTGTTTTGGTAAGTGCCAAAAAACATTTAATCTTTAAGTTCAGATCGCCATGAAAATAAGTGAACACAGGCCAACTATTGCAGTTCAATTAAATTTGCATTTTAAAAATTATGTTCGGAGAATGATTGACATTGAAAATGAAAGTTCCAACTATGTGGACATGTAGGCAATCGCAAAAATGTAGTCACGAAGTAAGTCAAAGAAAGAGCATTATTCCTCTTTGACAAAATGATCGAATCGTATAGCTGCATAATTTTCTTGCATTCAACAGGATTACGTAAGAGTCCTCGGTGTCCCAATAGCACTGAATAGCCAATCAGTGAGAAATGCACCAATCTATGTGCCAGTGTATATTGATTGGGAGGTAGGCATCTAAACAAATCATTTCTCGATCTTTCACTTGTATTTCTTGCTTCGACCTTCCTTCATTGTACACTTTATCGACGAGAGTAGAGGGTGATTTTGAGCAATCTTCGATTACCTATGATGTGTCATTTTTACAATGATTTGCACAACATTTTTTTATTTATTGGCCTTTCACTCTTTTAACAATGATTAGCTTTTTTTGATTTGTCTCATTTGACGCATTCATTCGCCTCCTGATGTGAAGGCTATTGCAACTGCTTTCAAATCATAGGAGAGTTAATGGTTTCTTATCTCAAGTGACCATTTGGTTCAATCTAAACCCATGTTTAATTAATGAATCGCTCATCTGTTATTGATAGAAATTTAACTTTACAATTAAACAAGATGATTGTGGCATGTTTAATGAAATTCATTCGCTGATTGTCAATTTCTTCTACAGACGCGGTTGCCAATATTTTCAGTAGTATTACCCGTGGTAAACAATACAGGAAATTCTGTAAGCAATTTGAAACAGAACTTGAATATTCATTACCGTTATTGTTCCCCTGCGGAGATTCTCGATTTGAAGAAGCCCGACATATTCATAAAGTTTCGAAGCCACCACAATCCACTAAGTCATATGTTACGACATAGGTAGAACATTGTAATTCGTCTTTTACCACAACAAAGTATAATGAAAATAAATTTATTTATTTAATAGAAGAATAAATAAATAATATTTTAATTAGTTCCTTAAAACCGCATTCAAACGTAATTGGATAGTTGCTTCAAATCTAATGAAATTGTTATTAACATTTTTAATTAGTTCCTCAAAACCACATTCAGACCTAGTGGGATAGCTGCTTTAAATCTAATAAAGTTTTTATGGAAACTTTGACCATAGTTGATTTAATTTTAAATGAATGTTTTATGGAGAGCAGCAATTGAATCAAAATGTCAGGAGCTTCTCTTAAATATTGACATGAACACCAGTTGACAAAACATTATAACTAACCCAAGCTTGAATCTGAAGTTTCACGCTACAAAAAGCTAAAGATTGTTTTTCAATACTTGATGGGTAGACGTGCCTGGCTAGTATCAGAAGTTAAGCGACATTCAAGTTAATCATAATTTTTGCTGTGTAGAAAACAGCATTTCTGCATAGATTTTAGCAGCATAGATAGGCATATTGACGAATTATATTCGCCAGATATCAAAATCAATACTTAAGACATAAATATTCGACTAAGTGGTAAACACGATATCCTAGGAAAGCTTTTTGAGTTTTCTAGCGAGAGGGCAACCTTGCCTCCGTCAAGATCACTTCTCTTTCTCTCACATGCTTCTCACTACGTTTCAATCAATGTCAATTGATTCTGTGGGAATGTCTAGCCGATCCTAGAACCTTAGTTGTTAGTCATCTTCACCTTGAAGTTTAAGCGTCATCTGTCAAACGTAAACTGACAAAGTGTCATTAGGTCACTCGGTCATTTCACTTCTCTTTTGAAAGGGATTATTGGGTGTCGCTGCACAAGATATCACGTTGATAGAACTAGAGAATACGGTTCCAGTGCACAAGGTTAGCTACTTGCAATCTAATTAATTGCTTTACTTAATGTTTGAAAGCCACTCTACCCATTGACAAATGTCTGTAGAGATCACAGATACTCATAATGCAAGTGAAGTCAAGAAAGAAGCTCGTACGGGCAAGGCGCACTACGGCCCTAGAAACAGTGCTGCTCATTCTTATCCCTTTGAAAGCTTGATTGTTTCAAATAGTAGATCTGCACATCAAGAATTACGTCAAGCACGTGCAATTCTTCCTCGTATAGAGCAGGAATAATGTTAATATGCATCTAGAATTGAAAAAAGGATTCTACTTACTTAAATATTACTGTATTTCAAACATAGCTACCTGTATAGTCTTTAAATAAACAACGATTCATATATAGCCCAAGAATTGTAATAAGACATCTGGCGTTTTTCACTTTCAGCTTGGTGTCTATGGCTACGGATTCGCGGTCAATAACAACGGTTTTGTACTGTTCCATCATCGGCTTAGGTTTTTACAGGTTGGTATTTTTTAGCTATTTGACAGGAGATGAAACTTCATTCAACCAATAGGATCTAATAACATTATGTTGTTAAACAAATCAGCCTCTTATTCCAGCCGAGACTCATTGAGAGTGAAGGCTAACAGGTTGCAGTTGCTCATTGGTGGAATTGAGGATAAAATTTAACGAGGCTGAAGTCTCATTAATACGTAGAGACATATTTGGAGAGACTCCTTTTTTAATTTCAAAGATTTGCTTCTCACTTCGACCTCTCACTTCACCACGACTAAAACCGAACACGTTTGCTTATGCAAGTATTTCCGTCATAGAGAGTGAATACATTTTCGCCAACAACAACACTGGAAGCTGTAGAGATCAATCAAAATAACCAATCCTCTTTGGTACGTATTAAGGCAACCAGTTTTGGTCATACTATCTTGATATTGTATTTATTGTTGTATTGAATTGTATTGTAATGAATTGTATTGTTTTGTATTGTATTCCAATCTATTCTCTTCTATTGTATTCCAATCTATTCTCTTCTATTGTATTCCAATCTATTCTCTTCTATTGTATTCCAATCTATTCTCTTCTATTGTATTCCAATCTATTCTCTTCTATTGTATTCCAATCTATTCTCTTCTATTGTATTCCAATCTATTCTCTTCTATTGTATTCCAATCTATTCTCTTCTATTGTATTCCAATCTATTCTATTCTATTCTATTCTACTCTATTCTATTCTATTCTATTCTATTCTATTCTTTTCTATTCTATTCTATTCTATTCTATTCTATTCTATTCTATTCTATTCTATTCTATTCTATTCTATTCTATTCTAAGCTCGTTTTATGTCTTCTCATCAAGCTAACCAGAAAAATGATCGACCGTGAAACTGGAAGCTTAAAGACAAGAGCAACGATTTTGATTTCCCCGGATTCGAAGGTCAGTTTGTTCCTTTGTTAATTCATGTCAGAAGAAATCTGAATGTTGGGCTTCATAACCACTAACAACCAAATCTTATCATTAATGTCATTTTAAAAAAGATTCTCATTATTGCCCATCTGTCGGTTAATTGAAGATTGTTATATTTTCAATAAAGATCAGTGCCAAGCTTCAATTATTGTTTTTACTTAATTTGGCCTAATTGCTCCATTTCTCTTGCAGGAGAGGACAGTAGATTCGAATGTTTCTTATTTTTTCATCCCAATCAGAAACACCCCTTTCACGTACGTCAAACTTGCTCTTATCACTACAACTCAATTGTAATCTGCACTCTCAACTTTTAAGTCTGCCCTCGTAATCTTAAGAATAGAGCCAAGTATGTAAACGAACAGATTCAATGAATTACTTCATTCTGCACTATTGCATTTTATCTAAGACTCCATTCAATAATTATTCAAGTGACAGGAAGAAGTAAATCTGTAGGAAATTTATGATATAACAAGGATATATTTTCCAATTTTGAAAAGAGGTGAACAAGTAATTAACCTCTTTAGTATTCAACTGTCTTCCTATCAGTGTAGGATTCGTTGGTGGAATGTTGAAATAAGGCTAGGTTATAAACCTGCGTGACTGTAATGGTTATGGCCCAAAATACTCTTCTTTTAGATTTGAATAGTGATCCATGAAGCGTATCATGGAAAGATGAAAACCACAGGAATTACCCAACAGCTAGCTTTAGGTTGCATAACACTGCATCTGATCTGCTTAACTTTGAAATATCTCTTACACGTGTCATGCTCATTCTTTTAGAGCTGGAATTGCTATTCAAGAGTACGGAATAAGACAATTGAAAACTAGCAAAAACTTCTTCATCAACTTTACTGAAGGTAATAAAAGGATATTAATGTGCCTTTTTAAAAACTCTCTAGGTTTTTAACAAATGAACTAGTAAAAAGTAACAAGTGATAATAAACCAAGTGCCAGTTGTCCATATCTTACAAATACACCGAATTGAGTTCAAATGATCTAATCATAAATATTATTGCATGTAGAAAGACATATGCATAAAGTTGCCTCGTTTCTTAGGGGCCTAAGGCATCCAAGAAACCTAAGGCGTGCAAAAGGAAGCAGCCAGGACAAAATTATCTTGTCTTATCTTGTAGCCGTCAGAAGTCTTAACTCAACACGTGGAGATACCAAGATAACCATCTCTCCTTGGTGAGTATTTCTACACTAAGTCTTTTTGCAAATCAATAAAGCGATATGCAATGAGAAGAGAAATGTTGCCTAAAAAGACGGAGAAAACTATGAAGTAGACCAAACAAAGCTACTGTTATTGATATCTTTTTTAGTGATACACTACATTATAAGCAAAGAGTTAATGCTTTGAAGCGCTCTGGGAAGTACTGCCCTTATGATATCGTTGCTTATTTTCTTTGGTAACTACGTGTCCATATGGCTGAATGGCTTTTATTATTGAACGCTTTTATGATACATGGTTTTGATAGTTTGAATTTGGTGATATTTCAGGCCCTACTGTAACATTTCTGCGAAGGCACAAATAAACATGCCAACAATATACAAGTTTTACCCGATTAGAAGTGAAATTGTTAGCTTCCTTGCACAGTTCAACGAAACTCCAGCAAATTGTAAGTCCTTTTTATTGCTTCCCATCAACTTTAACTGAATTACTTTAACAAATACCTTTATTTCTCGATCGTTGCGCACTTTCAGAATTGATTTGTGAGAATGCTCATTGGTGTTTCGTATTACGTCATTGAGCATGTTTAACAGCATGCCTTCATTTGAAATGTCAAAGTGTAAATTTGTTTGAATTTACTCCTCTGTAATTTCGTCTCTAATCCAGTTCCTCCATTCATGGGATTGACTCACCCGTCATCTATCATTTGTAGAAGTGTTCCACTAATTGCCGCAAGTTGGTCACATATTTAACTAAAGACCAGTAATCGATTTCTCAAAACCCAACTCCGTCTTTACCTTACCCTTCCCTAGCTACTCCTCTTACCCAACCTCTCACTCCATTTTAAGCACATCTCAAATATTCGCAGTTTTTCAGGTTTTGCTTTTCAATATGTTTTTCATTCCAAAAAGCAGGCAAGAGTTGTTCAGAATGCCACGTCCATACCAAAGTCATCCTGCGGTCTTATGAATGCCTACTTCCCACTCTCTAGCTTCACTCTTTACCCAAAAACCCAACTCACAGTGAAAGGCATTTAGTTATACGCTTTCGTCAGCTTTAGCCATTCTTGAATTCGATTCGTCAGAGTGTAGTAGTCCTAATGAAACACTGTTAATGAGACGCCAGTGGTGAAAAGGTGTTTTTATAAAGAGCCTCACCAAGGAGCTTATCAGCATCGTTTTTCTTCTGTAGGTGATAAAGAACTCACCGCTCAATTGTTATTGTCTGCTCAAAAAGTCGAGGAGATTGCATCTGAAAAATGGAATGTCTCGCAAAATAGAATGTAGGTTATCAAACTATGTCTCAGCTAGCTAACAAAATGTTGAACCCTCAAAATTCTTAAGAGAAATTAGCAAATGCCCGAAATTCATGTTCACGTCCTTATGTCCTTATTTACACTGAACTTGTATTCAAATCTTGTATTGGTGTTTTCTGATGTCCCAATTTTTGCATCCTTGAATATAACATTGGGTCTAAGCAACAAGCATTATTTGTAATAGCAGCTAGGACCATCAGCATTGAACTGTTCAGAGCAATACAATGCACTGAGTATTCGTTTCTTTCGTTTAGTAGTTCATTACGAGCTATTTGCGAATCTGTCACGCGAAGGTTTTTCCGTGGATATGAATTAAAGTCTCGTTGCCTAGACAACAATGATGGACGTATTGCCTTGGATGACGTTTTTGTTTCCTACGGTATATGCTGTTGTGAAGGTTTTGGTGATATATTTTCATATTTGTTCTTCAATAGGCTTATTTTATTTGCAGCAATGGCATTATCTCTACATTTATATCGACCCATTCGGGATACACAAGAATCCAGTTTTCAAGGTACAAACAATTTAATTTAACAAAAATATGCTAGGTTGATGAAACACGATGACAACAGCTTTTGAGATCAATAGTTTATCTTGGAAAATGCCCCGAATGTTTAATCTGCTTCTCATGGACTTTCTACGTTGATTAAGAGCAATCAAACTAATATTCCTTAAAAATGCTCCAGAATTTCCTTTTCTTTAGCACACTGTTAATTTGAATTTCAACTGTTATACATTTCAATTGCTATCTCGACATTATCTAAACATCATCAATAATACACTTTTGTTGACAAAATATTATTTGGCAAAGTTTTTTCCCGCACAGCGAATGTTTCATTAAGAGAAAACACTCAAAAGGTAATTAAAGTCGGCAGAGCAAGTAAAATGGAAAAGGACTAACTTTGATAAGTGCTTCGCCGCCATTTGTGACAGCAAAATTATTTACATTGTCGCTTCGTGTGAACTCTGTAAATAAACATTGATTAGCGACATCGTACCAAGATCGTGTTATTATCTGTTGGTTCCTAAAGCTTTCGTGAGATTTATAGGTCTGCATTTTCAAATGACGATTAGAGAAGCAAGCGTAGTTGCCATATGCAGTCTAATGTTTTCGAAGAATGTCTGCATAACGATAAGATGGCAGGGGAAAGGTTCTTCAAGTCATTTATTCTCTTTTAAAATTGATAAAGTTTTTAGTTGACAATCACTTTGCAGCAATAACCACTCAATTGGTAATATTGGAAATCAAAGCATTCGTGAGATGTTCTATCTCAGAGCCGCGTCAATCTACAAAGAATCCCAGCCAAGTTATGTCTTCTCTGCAGTTAACTTAACTGGTAGGTGTATGTAACTGAACTACAAAAGCTTATACTTGTTAGAGAATATGGGCGTCGTATCAGGTTTGGGTGATTTTTGAGACCTTCAACCTCTGAGACCTTTCAAAGCATCCAAATTGAATGATTCAAAAGACGGTTCTACGCTTTCATAATACCTTTATTCATACTCTATTCATAATGGAATACGTTCAAACGCAAATCAAGAAAGAAAATTTGAATACGTCAAATCTTACAAGAATTTTATTTGATGTTGGTGGCTTAAAGACAAGACAATTAAATAAAAAAATGACTAGTTGACTATTTCTTTGCCCTCTTCTCTTTGAAAAACACATCATAATTTTCATTACGTTTTTGCAATCATTTTGAATCTTGGTACAAATTAATTTCGCCGGGTATTTGGGAGTTTTGAGACGTCTATGTTTGAAGCAAAAGTCTCGGATGTGGCTATTAGACACTAATATTGAGAGTCTTATAGCAACAGCATGACGTCTTTTCTTCATTAGATTAGAAATCAAAGTGTTTTGCCAAACTGAATCTTTTTGTTTCATCCATTTAATCAGGAGGCACCCAGGCTTTCTACGTGATGGCAGTTGCTCCGATCGCCATCAAGAATCAAGAAACGGTTGCCGCAGGTGCGTCTGTTTGATCGTCCGTAGAGTGTTTCTCGAGCAACTGCCATGATGAATTGTAGCCATTGTTGAATGGTCTCGTATTGAAGCAAAATTTTATGGCAATGAATTCAGTCCTCTCAAAAGACTGGATATTTTAACAAGCATACTCTGTGATATTGTTTCATAGATTTTCAATGCGATATCAGGAGAAGTTATAAAGTTGAACGTCGCTGAAATTATATTCAAACACATTTAGAAATGCTGCTTTTCAATCAACCATTTGGAATGGCTTAATCTTCAGTCAATCTTAAAGACTTGATAAAGAATAATCCCCATCGATATAGAATGAATGGCCCTGAAACATGATGTCGCTCTTTTCTGCAGATGTTTCGTTAAATACGAGTTCTCTCTATGACTTATTTCGATGTTGCAGTGACTGGTTTTACTATGTGGCAAAAGGCAATTTCAGACATCATTGTGGATCCTCAGACGCAAAAATCCAACAAGGTTAGCCAGTCTTTATCAAATTATATGGTTAATCTCATCTGAATCTAATTTTAGAATAAGACACAGAGGTAAATATTGGTTGATTATAAATAGATTTATATCGACATCGAAACTAAAGCCATCGATGAAGGGTGATGAGACTTTTAAACTAGATTACCTTGATGGTCAAGTCAATAACGAAATCTTCCTCACATCTTATATCTTTAATACAGTAAATACAGCTGCAGAAAGAGCTTCCTTCTAATTAATGGTATGGGAAAAGCCTTGAAACGTGTGCAAAGTTAGCCTTTGCCAACAGGAGTTGCAATCTGTCGGCCTTGCACAACACCCTTGAGAATTCGAAAAATGTTTTGATCCATGCAACTTTCGTTTGAAAGTTCGGGAAGAAGAACCTAATTTTCTGTTGTCCTTTCTTCAACCCTCCATTTTTCAGCCCTCCAAAAACTTTTAAGCTGAATTCAAAATGGATGCGTCGTCATCTAGCGTCATCAAGCGTCACTTGATGCAAAAATTTGTGTTGTTCACACACATAGCGCCACACGGAGGGTGTCATTCGATTTCGATTCTTTCACAACACAATGTCTGGCTATAAAAAAGACATCCTCGTTACAGTTGCATTACAGAAAAACCAGAGCTTTATGTTCCTTTGAAAAGGATTCGATATAAAGACTATTTGGGTTGCTCGGTGTCGTTTTAGTTGGTCATTGGCGGCTTGCACCGACTTTTAATTCCCTTTCAAACAGTTGCATACAGCAACCTATTCTCTGGAAGTCGGAAAATGTGTCAGCTCGCGGCAGAGTAAAACTTTTTCAACTTTGTCCCATCGTGACGCTATGCTGAAGAAAACGCAATGCGTGCGCATAGAGTCAAATTGATCCCACCATATTTGGTCAGCGTCATGACGCGTCCAGTGTGAAATTAACCTCAGGAAATCCGAAAAGGAGCATGAAATGCTGCCAATTCCGCAACGTTTCACGAAAAGAATTTGAAAAGTTGATTTGGAAGCGACTTTTGTATCAATTTAAAAAGACTGTATGAACCAATTATTATACAATTGCTAGTCTTGTTTGCTATCATTAATTCTTACTTCATTTGCTTCAACAGATACTTGATTGCAGCAACTATTTGGTGAGTATATAAATATTTTTGCTTCATGTTTAGCTTTCTTTGGTTATAGATTTTATTGCAGTTCTGTATAATGTCAAATTTTAAGACCAACAATTGCCAGCGATTCGACAAACAGGAGCATTGTCTAAGATTTTCTTTAAATCGAATGAAAGTGGACAGACATCGACGATTTCATCTTGTATTAAATCTAAAGATCAATGAAGGATAGAGTGCCGCATCAAAAAAGAACAAGCTTAAATTTACCTTTGCCAAACTATCATATTTTAACATGCAGCATTGGCAACCATGTAGCTTCTAACCAAGCGTTCAAATTAGCCAAAAGGTGGAACACATGCAATAGCCAAGGCCGAATTCAGGCATCTGGAAACAGGTGCCAAGAAATGTTTTCAACACACTTTGATCAAAAAAAAACAGGCTCTATAAAGCAATTAGGCACACTAGACAATACCTAGTTATTTTCAATGAATATGATGTTACCCATTTCTAGAAATTTGGGTGCTATTTAGTTGATGCTGATGGGTACATTGTTGGATGGAATAGCAAAGGCTCATTGGTAAGCTGCTTTCTACCTTAGCTTAACATCAGAACATGCAACATGTTATATCGTATTCAACCCAAGGCAAGTTAGGCAAGTTTAAATGCAGTTCGATGAAATTGAATGGATTATTCCAGTCTTTTAATCTTATTGTTTAAAAATGTTTATAAAATCATGCTTGCCTTTTTAGTGAAGTCTCAAAACTAATTATTCTGGATTATTCAACAATTTAGATTATTCATTGCCTACTTTAGGATTTATGAGGCTTTCTTTAAGCTTTGTGTAAATATTTACACCGGTGCATATTCTCCATTTATAGAAAAATAACTTCTTTGGATATTCTGAAGGCTTGGTTATGAGGCATCTTGTAGATCAGGGAATATTCATCAAGTATGTATCTTTTGGGGTAATTATTCATTTTAACAGTGAGATAAAGGGGTTAAAAGTTATAAAACTCCCGTCATTAGGAAAATAATGATCCATACCTTTTATCACCTGGCACCTTTCAACATCTGACATGATTGATATGAATATATATATATATATTTAGTCTCTTGGTGAGCAGAGGGATTCTATTGATCACATTTATTCGATCCCTGTTTTATCCACAATTAAACTTTATTGTTACAATAAGGTGTCAGCCAAGTAGAAAGTGGGCTAAGAAAGCTACTAATAAAGCAACTGAAGAAGGCAGTAAAAGTTTCCAAGCAGTATGTAATTTCTCTTGCAACATCAGCACTCGAGCCCAGTGATCTGTGCTTCGCATGTCTACGTCTTTTCGCCGATATCGATTTTGTAATTCTCGAGGCTCTTACAACCACGGAAAGTGGCATCATAGGTTTGCTCTAGAGATGCATTTAGCTTAGAAACCTTGCTTTTTCATTAAAACAGACACAAGTTTAATGACGAACAGGCAGAGTGCACGCCAGGCGTGAAGGCCAAGTCGAGCGCAAGTAGGATCACTAGTGTAAGTTACTTTCAACATAAACAAAACTCATAAACGGTTACCTAGTGGCATTCTCTTTGACTTCAGATTTAAGTCTTTTTTGTTACCATTTATGCAAATAATTCTTGCTTTAAAACACTATAAATTGTTTATTGGCACTCCTGCCGAACGATCATTTAACTTGCATACTTCTAACTTAAACTTTATGTGCTTATAGATCAGGTCAAATGTTTTTCTTATGAAAAAAATCCTTTCTCACGGCTCTGGCCATCGAAAACACATAAATGGGCATTAGCACCAAGCAATAGGAGCATAAGCCTTGTACCTGATGCTTGCATGTGCCACTGTAGGTAAGTCGTGGATTGGGGTAGGTGACAGCATGAAATTACAGGATTGGTACATGCTTTGGATGTCTCTGGAATGATGCAATTTAGCTACCCTCATTTTTGGGAATCAGTAGCAAGTGCCAGACACCTTGGCAATTTCTACCTTTTTGGAAACCTTACTGTTAAAGAACCCTTTTCATGTCATTTTCAAATTTAAATACAGATCAAAAAGGGCTTTAGCAAAGAGCCTGCATGGGTTTGAGGTGTAATTGAACTATTCCTGACCAACCCGTTCCCGGGATTGGTGCTTTCAAGGCAGTAATTAATTTTAAATTTTGCCTTGCAGGTTATTTTTGGATGTTTCTATTGTCTCTTTCAGTCAGTCTTGACGTAAGTAGAAATTCACTTAGCAATTTCACATTGGTCTTGACTTATACGTGCAATTTCTTTAAAACTGTTGTGTTCACATCATACTAAAGGAGACGGTAGGTCTTTTTGGCAAGATTTTAAGTGTAAAGTGTCTCAAAAGTTTTTTCTTTCTCTAGTTTGTTTCCGTTTAAGTTTGAAATACAAGAGAATTGCACTGTTTTGTCTTTGCACTTCTAAGAGTATTTCAAAGACTTGATTCCTTGTGCTTAAAATCTGACGCATCTTTTTGCCGCTATGAAGTAACTCCTCCAAGCAGATCAATGTTATACTTTTTGTGACATTCCTTCTCTGTGACGTGACCTTGTACCAACAATTACGGTCTTTTATTCAGTTTTCTTATAGGTAAGTACTCACTAGGTCCTTATTTTGTGTATCTGCTCAACATTAAAGCTCATTATCTGCTCATGATATGTCATCAGCTTCTGCTGTGCACTAAACGCAATTGGTCCTAACACTGTAGATGCCTAAAGCAATCCTTTGATAATTTGATGTCTCCAGTTAATGAAAATCCTGCCAATACTCACCTATTTCATCCTATCTCTTTTCCTTTGCCATGCAAATAGCAAAACAAAATATTTCCTATGATTCTCTTTAAACTTCGATCTTTTGAGCAAGTTTAAACGATTTTTCTTAATTGTTCTATCTTTAGGTTGCTTACCTCACTCATGTATAGTTTGGTAATTGACAAAGGCAACATTGTGACTGCAGCAAATTCACCAGTCAGGATGGTAAACTGTGTCAAGGAAATGACGTTTTACAGAGTAAACGATACGAAGCTCCCAATTAGCGGTAGGTAACGTGCTATCTTAAGCTAAGCTAACAGCTTGCTATCTTGAGCTATTTCAGCAGTTTGCCGTTCACCCTAAAGAAACTCGGTTTCTAGTCGTGTTCTTGGTGGTGAATATATTTTATTTCTCTACAATGCTGTGTTTTTCACAAAGTGAAATGAAGTCATGAAATTGCAGAATAATGCCACAGGAATGCTTGATAAGGACTGAAATATTTATTTGTGGAAGGCTGTCGGAAGACCTGTTTAGAAAGAAAGTGAATGCTTTTCGATTTACCACAGTGAATCACGCACAATGATTTATGCATCGTCTAGTTTTGTCGTGCTTCAAATCCTTCATTTTTAACTTTTAAGGTGAGACAAGAGATTATGTATGCAGGAAAACATTTTCAATGGCAAAAGTGCCCCAGACAAACTTGTATTTAATTGCAACCGATAGACGGAATTCTGCATGCAATCAGAAGGATTGGAAACTTCTAAGGGAAGCTGTCAAATATATCCTTTTGCAAACAAGCAATATAACACTTTTTAGATCTTCTGTATTAGTCTGTTATAATGTATAGATGGACAAAGAGGAAGAGTGCCAGTGATTGTTTTTCCTACAATGAGAAGGGCCATAGAGCTAAGGGCCATAGAGCTAAGGGCCATAGAGCTAAGGGCCATAGAGCTAAGGGCCATAGAGCTAAGGGCCATAGAGCTAAGGGCCATAGAGCTAAGGGCCATAGAGCTAAGGGCCATAGAGCTAAGGGCCATAGAGCTAAGGGCCATAGAGCTAAGGACCATAGAGGTAAAGTAAAAATGTTTAGCACCTAATGCAAATGTTAGCACCCTTCGCAAAGAAATGCTTTGTAATAGAGACATATGGTATTTGATAACTATTGCATTAGTTCTTTGGCGTGAAGTATTGCAGTACTTGGGAGGATTCCATTGCCCTATTTGCTTATTATTTATAACTATGATCGAATGTCCAAATGGAAGTTTCCTTGACAAAAGATTACTACCGGAAAAATGTAAAACCAAGTTGCGATATAGGAGGCAGACAAATAGCTCTTGCTCAAGATACCATAAGGTGAGTCCAGGCTTTTGGATTATTAATCAGCTGCACACAAATCGATCATGATTTTTCATCATGTATGTCAGTTCAAGATCCCAAGGTCTAAGAAAACATACTGTTTTTGCCTAAGTGGATGGCATTGTTGAAATGTTTAGAAATGCGTCAAGTTTTATTTTTACTTTATTTGATTTACTAACTTGCTCTAACCAAGGGATTTTAATAAAGCTATGTAACTTGTTACATTTTTGGGCATATTTTAATTGGGTTTAGCTCCTTAATGAAAACTGCACTACGTCTGATCATCCTGTAAAAATGTGGTGCTGCATAAAGTCTTCTATCACATCGCTTCTATAAAAAAAACACATTTTCTGTCTTGACCTAATACAACCTGGTTATTGGCATACATGTTTACAACCAAATTTTGCTCATTGGTCTCTTGGTCAAATTTTAGGATGAGAAATTGCATTGTTCAAGCTTTGCCAGTAGAAATGATGTTAATTTAGTTGTTGGAGGACTTCTACCATTAATCATTCTGGTGACAACAATGATATGATGAAAACAGAAGAGCCCTGTTGGATTGATTACTTAAATAAAAACCGTCGTCTCCAATTGATGCCTACACAAAGATTGGTGATGAATGTGTGATAGACAGATGCTGTGTGCATGCAAGCTGCTCTACAAATAACACAGCATGCATAAAGTTGATGACAGAAATGATAACTTTGAATGTTATGCAAGTGAATATACCTGTATAGTTTACAGAAATGAAAAACAATTTTTGTCAAAACACCAAAGTTCAGTCAGGGTCCTGGCTGGGGTCCATTTTTAATGAAAAAAAGTTGACTTTCTTACGTAGATATAATCTAAGAAAAATATAATTTGAATGAGAATGTCAATTAAAGATGTACAAGGAATCATTTAGTAGTGCAATTTTGAGGATTATTTCTGGTAACATCATTGTAAAGCTGGGAGTTTGTATTTGAATAATTAGACAAAACTTTGTTGACAATAAAACGAAAAAGGAATTTGTTGAAAAATCTCTTATTGTTTTTTTAATCTGGAGCATTTCACTTCAATTAACCAGAGAGGAACACAAATGATTCTTTGATAAGTGAAAATGAACAGTTAAATGACAAACTCTCTTACAATCAAACAAATATTAAAAGGTTTTCTACTGTAGCACATTAACATTGCCAATGGTACTCAATTTACAACAAATTGATTTAAGGAGCTTGAGTTTGAATAACAGGATTACATAACTAATTTTTGATGCAAACGTGGTAAGATACTTTTCTGATTTGAGAATAAATTGTGCTTTTTGGAATAACAGTGCTTTATCATCGATTAAATTTCATAAAGACATGGCAGAATTCCAAAAAAGATGTTATAGTGGTAACTTTGAAGAGAGAATAAAACAAAAACCAACTAAAAAATTCTTTTAATGGTAGCTACATCAGTCAATTAACTCTATCCATGGTGGCGTGAAAGAATAAATGGCTAAGTTTATATATACTCAAACTAACTACTTCAGACAGTTCTTGCTTCATGACCTTCATTTTTGTCTTTATTTTCTTGCACAAACTTTTCATCTGCAGCAGCTTTCTTTTGCTGGGTTCGACACCATTGTCTATAATCGCTTAAATTTTTAATGTTCTCTCCATAATAATCGTCTTCGAACTTGCTGAAAGAAGCAAATCTGTTTCTCTGAATTCTCTCCAAGAAATCCTTTTCCCTCTAGAAAAGAAATAAACAAGTTTGCCTCATCAAGAATAATTCAGGTTTTAAGCTTGCCATGTAGGTCTTTACGAATTGTTCTCTTCTAAAACAACTTTAAACAAAAAGGCTCAAATCCTACCTCAAGTAGCATTGTTGACTTTTCTTTATTCAATACTCTCCATAAGGACTTGAAAAGCTGAGTTCCCATTGCATATCCAAGACCAGCACTGACAACACCGCAAATACCACAGAAAACCAATGGGTCTAGTCCCCTAAAAGTCAAGAGTTAGAATATGTATAAAGTAAAAACAGTTTATGCTTACAAGCAAACAAACAAAAATTTGTCTTCTTTTCACTGGTAATACAAAAATGTATTTTCCATGCAAATTACAAGTTATTATTTATCAACAGATCTTTAATTCCAACACCATCTAAAAGACATCTACCTCAACATTTCTTTTCAAATTTCTATGTGGCAACTTTTTGTTTTGTGCTAGATTGGTCACTAAACCTTAAAATACTTCAGGCAAATAGGATTTTCATGACCTATAATGTCTACTTCAGCACATACTTTCTTCAATAAAAGAAATTTAAATCAGGGTATCATTAAGGAAGAACCTTTGCTAGAAGTTCTGACAATATGACTTTTGAACAAGTCTTCTTTACAAATACAAATTAATTGTGGCTAACACAGTCAGCCATCTGTCACAATCAGTCGAGATTATAATCTACTGCTTGATGTATGTCTTAGTGCAATTTAACGACTTAGTCAAGCCGGCAGCCCAAGGAAAGGTTAGGGAGAACGCTTTCAGATTTCATGGACATACCATTAACCAAGGGACATACCTACAGCTTTTTTATTATAAGCTGTGCTGACGAAAAGCTACAGAGAAATTTAAACATAAAAGAAATCTACAACTAAAAGGGGCAAAAAGAACCTCAACTTTTGAGTTTTGATGAAATCATTGAAGGATAATGTGACAACTTACATTATCAGCTGCACATTCTCGGGGGTTGCATCAAACATTTCTGGAAACATGTAGGCGGAGACAACTGAAGACGTCCCTAGACCAAGAACAGCAAAAGGCAATCCTGATACTCTTTGCTTAGTTCTTACATTCGATTTCAGCTTCATGTATTCTTCAAATGAGATTGCAAACTGTTTCGGTTTAATTCTTGTAATTTCCTCTACCGTTTTTCTTGGCTTAAGAGGTATTTCCGAATCTTTGTTGTCAACACCGTGAAGAGAATCGGAAAACTTTCTATTAATTTCATTTTCGATGCACTCAGTGTAGCTTATGCTTGCTGGGGATGCATTAAATGTAAGAATTCTTGCAAAGGAAGATCCTTTCGTTGTTGAAAATCGCCAGCAAATCCTTGTCAACCGAGACGCCATCTTGATTCTGCCATGCGCAAGTAAAAATTAGTTGAATGTTGCCTCATATCGGGAAAGAACGCTAAAACAGAAAAGAGGCGAAGGGCAAAAAGGTTTCTGGAGAAATTTGTTGGGAGACTGATTTGATATTGAAAAACAAAAATATGGCTCCAAGATGGCTACCGTTAGAATCAAACCCAGAGGTAATTTTTTGATATATTATTGAAGCTGTAATCATAATAATGTATGAAATAGGGTTTGGTTATCTACAAGGAGGGATGATGACACAAAGGAACGGCATTGGAGGACCAAAATATGAAACATTTTTTTGTTAAATAGCCACCCTGTAAAAATATGGCATTTTAAACGTGGCATCGGGTGAAGGGCAAAAATTGGCAATTGTGCAATTTTATGGAATAATCTAGAGTAATCTTCAATTTCAAGTAATGAACCTACAAAGTGATATTCCACTATTTTGCTCAAGTTTGGCCTTGCCTAGCTACAAGCAGTTTGCTTCAACTTTGCTTCAACTTTGAGGAACTAGAGCCCTCGATTCCTGCACTCTGTAATAACGCTTAAAGAAGCAAGAGTAGTTAAGTCAACTGTGCTAGGTCAATTTGCAAAATATATTTTAGATGTCCACCAATAATGTGAGCTGATTACTTGGTTGCTTTGTTGTACACATACACGCTTTTTTTATAAGGAACCTACCTCAAGACCTAATTCCAAAAGTTCCTTTTTCGTAGACCCCAAATCATCAGATTCTATACTTTCGGTGTTTTGACTACAAAAAGCCTTAACATAATAGAGAGAGGGGTGAGACAGCATATGCAGAAACTACTCAACAAAGCATTTGACATACGAATAGCAAACAATCTATGCTAGTATTGGCTGCAAATGAATGGAACTGGCTTTTTAGTTCCTGATGCTTGCAGTTATAAAAATGTTTCAAATCGAAAAGTTCCTAAGAGATTTTGTTTTTAGTTGTATAAGTTCTTCAAATATTTGAGCCTTCTACATGTAGGTTTCTTATAAAGTGGTCCCTTATATAAAATAGGTGTGTATTTCATTCAACCAGCAAATGAAATGACAGTGGAATTCCAACTACTCAGTTCTTAATGATATATGCCCTGTGCTTTAAAAGTTTTCTGAGGTTTCTTACTTTTTTCAAAATGGTAGGTCTGTTATTAGCCAAACTTTCTCTTTTTTCCTTCAACCACAAAAGTTCTTCTTGAATTGATCTTGATTACTTAAATTAAGCTCTTTTCTTTTTATGTTGCCTCCATCAAATGAAGGTTATGAACAAGGTATGTCTGTTCCAAAAACTTTTATGGCTGCATTTAAATTGTAGCTTCCATATCAACATGGGTACAAAATTAAAATCACACAGATATTTTTGTCTATGATTATACAAGATGCTTATTTGCCTTTGAGTTATCTGTAGATTGAAATGCTTTATAAGGACTTTCTAATTATTCTTGTTTCAGCTGGTACAAGCACTAAAAAAATGCTAGCTTTCGTGTACAGATGATATTTTGATATGATCAAAGGCTACACCATAATTTTCTAAGTAATTCTTCTAGGTGAGAAAAGCAGAATATAGCTTGTTTTGCAGTTTGTTTAGAACTTTGTTAATATTTGTTGGGAGAGAGTGGACAAGACTCCATTTTTTCAGAATCAGATGTTTCCGCATCTAAAATAATACTGTTTGTAATTATGGCAGCGAGCAAATTTTTTCTGAATTTCTGAACCATTGTATAATGTTCTTTTTTCAACAGTTCCTTTTGAGCCTTGGAGTTGACCCCAGCTGGCAGTTCTTTGATGTTTTTGGTCTAGATGCTGAGCTTCTTGCAATGGTTCCAACACCTTGCTGTGCATTCCTTTTGCTTTTCCCAATTACAGAAAATGTATGTGTCAGAACTTTGGTTCCCAGTTGACTTTTTTATTCTACTTATTTTCACCATCATCTGAACAGTTTCTACAAAGGAATATTAATAAATTGGCCAAGAGGCTTCTTGTTTCTCACTCATTCAAATGGTTCTGAAAATTAGCAGAGTAAGCAAGTGTATTTTCTTTCATTGAAGGTCTGCTTTTTCACTATGAATGTGTTGATTGCATTTATAATTTCATACCTAATCCACTTACTTGTAAGCTGTGACTGAAAATTTTTTTGGAAAGGCTCATAATCGATTGGCAGCTTGTAAACAAGAATAGCTTTCAAGCAGTGAAAGAGATCAGCTGAATTCTAGCTTAAAAGTCCCTATTGTTTTGCTACAAAAGGCAAATGGTGCACTATTTTTTCATTCAAGCAATCCTTAAAGTTTCATTTTCTTTTTAGTTTGAAAAATTTAGAAAGGAAGAAGATGAATCCATAAAGTCCAATGGTCAAGTAGGTTTGCTTGTGTTTTAAATTCACTCAATTGGATTTTGTTGCATTACTGAATTATTTCTTCAGTAGCACTACAAAAGATTTGTGACATTTTGTTACATTTTGCTTGAGAGCTGCTTATTTCTGTATAGTTTAACCCTTCCTTCTTTTCATAGTTTTTTACCTAGTATTTCTTACCTAGTGCCCTTTGGGCCCCCAAGATTCAGCACAATATAAGCATTTTCCCACTAGTTGGTAATCTGTATTCCTTGGTAGGCTATGCATAGTCTCCCAGCTAACGCAAAAATCACTTCTAAGAGGTCCACAAAACTTGCAAGGAGTTGCCTGCCTCTATAAAATGGTGCTCATAAAGTACTCTTCCAAAGTTTTTGTGCTCTTCTCAAGAGTAGCCTTCTTTTCAAGATGAGCAAAATAACAGATATGTAAGAGCAGGTTAATTTTACAGATATCTTCACCCTTTGCCATATATGCTTTTGGATTGGAATCAAAACCCCTTTACTCCTGTTACTATTGACGCTATCAATTGTACAGATTTTCTACGTAATCTCTTCATCTTTGTCATGCCTTGCACAAAGTCCAAAGAGCATTGCCATTTGTGTCATTAAATTTTTTTCCTCAAAATATTTCTTTTACCTTCCAGATTCTTAATTTTCCTGTATACTTTTGCTCATTCACCTCCACTTTTTTGGAGAATTAGTGAATTCAATGTATCAATAATAGACATAAGCAATGCATGGTAAACAAGACTAGACAAAGGAATTATGAAATCAAACACAATACAATTTCAATCTCTTAAGCATAGAATTTTTAAATTATTGTAAGTATTAACATTTGCTTTGTACTTGTTTTTAAAAAAAATTCTTGATAGGACATCTACTGTTTTAATCCTGATTCTCTTGTAGGAAGTTAGTCCAAATGTATATTTCACCAAGCAAACTGTTGGAAATGCATGTGGAACTGTTGGAATAATTCATTCGCTAGCAAATAACAGTTTTGTCAAATTAAGTATGTCTTAGATTTTTTGCTTCTGTAACATCCAATAGCTGGCTTTGTCCTGCTGTTTACTAACAAATGTCAAGTGAAAAGTGCTATCAGTATGCAAAGTCATGATTACATTGTTCCATGTGTTATTTCGAAGTTTTGAAAAGTCAAATGAGCTGTCTTTTGTGGCTGGTATATAGAAAAGGTTCATTTGCCATCTTTGTCAACCATCATCTTTGCAAGAATGGCATGATTGTGACATCTCATTTGTTGTGCTCCCTCTTGTATTTATCTATGTTCATCTGTCTGGGTGATATCAAAGTGTCTAGGTAAACATCGCAAAAGACCTGGGTACCAAGATGTTGCTTAGGGAAGTTAACCAATTGGATTTGATTAGCCATTTCTCTTTGGTTTTCATTTAATCGAATCTCGAAATTGAAAATCAATTGTAGATATCGCCCCTTGGTCTCATCTTTTCTTTTATCTTTCCAATATTATTCTGTGCCATCTAAGGTATTTTATGTTAATTCATTTAAGTTACTACTACTCTGCTTTTTTAGACGATGGTTACCTCAAGAGCTTCCTAGAAAAGACAAAAAGTATGTCTCCTGATGAAAGGGCAAAGGCTCTGGAATCTGACGAGGTTTGCAATCTTTGAAGACAGTTGCATCATCTCATAGCCTCTTTGTATTGTGTCAACGACTGAAATTTAAGCTGCCAAAAGCTAATGCTCTACGTTGAAACCGATCAGAGTTGAAACAGCTAGTTTATGCGAGCAAAGCAGATGCAGATGATTTTCACACCTATGTGTAGTGATGCATTGAGTAACCCAGATATTTCCGTTGGCTCTGACGTTAAATCGACATTTCAGTCGCCATATGAGATTGTGAGGTGATGCTTACCTGTAAAAAGTATATTAAAGATTGTTAAAAAGAATTGAATTATACCAAACTGTTGCCTTTTATTCATATCTTTATGTTTTTGAAAACTCCTTTACAGTCATAATACGGTTTATGCTTCAGGGGATCACATCTGCTCACGAGGAGAGTGCTAAAGAGGGGCAAACTGAGGTATTTTATTGCAAAGCTCTTCTCGTCTTTTAAATTTATTTTCACGTTGAACTTTTTGTCTATCAATTCTTGTCATCTAATGTTCCATGCTCGATTTCAGGCTCCATCACCGGAAACGGAAGTGACGTTACACTTTATTGCATTCGTTCACAAAGATGGCTCTCTTTACGAACTAGGTTGGTGATATGTTTTGTAAGATCCCTACTGAACACCGTACTCATTAAATGTAATAATAACACAGAAAATATCCTCTACAATCATAACTGACGATTATTTGCAAGTGACAATGATTTTGATTCAGTTCATTTCACGTTCAGTAGAAGCTTATGAGTTTTTAAATGCTTTGTCTAATTATAAGCGAGAACTCTGCGAAGTGTTCATAATTATGTTCTGTTCCCTTGTTCTTGTTCTGTTACCTTGTTCTTGTTCTGTTCTTGTTCTGTTCCCCTTTTCACACTCTTATCTTTGAGAAGTGTTCATGTTCTTGTTCTGTTCCTCTGTATGACTTGCTTAGGAAACTTACCGAGATGATGTAAAAAGTTTCTTTTGACTTATTTGTTTGTTATGGTTTCTCAATTAAAGTTAGCTCTTACAATCCAGTGTTACAATGGAATATGTCACCATTTATATTTTCGCTTAATCGTTTATTGCAGATGGGAGAAAGAATTTTCCAATAAATCACGGAAAAACGTCAGCAGAAGGCTTTTTGAAAGTGAGTTCTCTTGTATTATAGCAAGAAATTTGAAACATAGAAGGACATTGACATGATGTGGTTTAATAATTTGTGACATAAAAAAGTGGCTGGTGATATATTCATTAGAAACATGTGAGTCTCTGTAGGTATAAGAAAGCTGTTTTGGTATGGTTTTTGAAGAATTACTTTAATGCACAATGCTGTAGGTGATCTATGAAAATGACCTTTGACACTTGAACCTGACTTGTCAACCTTTGATGTCAGTTCTCACCCTTTTCCTCAATACCTAGTAGGCTAATTGCCGGATTTCGTTTAAAAATAGTGCACAAGTTTTGAAAACAATGTCTCAATATTCACTACTTTTCGTTGAAATGAAATTGTATTATTTAATGCTTTTTTCTTAATGAAACGTCTGCCCATTGCAAAATCGTAGTTTCAATAGTTGTGTATAGGTAAATATCTTAAGCTCTGATTTTCTTAATCTAGGATGCTGCATCTGTTTGCCAGAAGTTCATGCAGAGAGATGCAGGCAGTAACCAATACGGCATTGTTGCCTTGTCTTCTGCGGTCTAGGAAGAAGCACACAGTTAATTTCGGGTATTAGATACCCATGATGCACTACACTTTCATTGAACTTTTGGGAGCTTCCGCTTGTTTAAGTTTGGAAATCATCGAACTCCCTAGATTACTCTTTCCAACAGCACTTTTGGTCTGCTTTGCGTTTAAGATTATCACATTCAGAATACTGTTAACCTGTTGTTGTTTCTCTTATGCATCTGCAGTAAAACGGTTTCAACGTAGTTTTGGATTTAACCACATGAACAACCTCACCGTTTGAATGCAAAACTGCTTCTTTGCGATTCCACAAAGATGTTATGGTGCCATACAATTACAGGAAGTGATACATGATTGTAGGAGTCAGGTTGAAAACCATTGTGACTTTAATGCCAGTCATGGCGTTAAGAACAGAATGCTTCTAATTCTTCCTGTTTGGCGTTTTTCTGCTGTGAAGTACCTGCTGTGAAGCAGGGAAGAAGCCATTCGACTTTTAATTCTAATTCCTGGCTAATCATTCTCGCTGCCTTTGAATTTGTTTAAAGGTTTAACGAAAGGTTAGTGAAAATTTGATTCCTTTGATTTATTTTATTGCACTTTGTCTGTTTGTTTTTTGTATCAAATTTCTCAATGCTCCCAAATTTTAGACTCCCTTTTAATGCACTTCAGCTATCTTTTTGGATATCAAATTGCTTAAAAACTCATCTAAAATAGGGCTATCCACTTTGTTACATTTTATCTGGTTTTGTTGTTGCAAATTTCGCGACGAAATACTATCGTGATCAAGAAAAACTAGCATTTTCGCGTGAAGAAACTTTAGCTATCGAAGAAAAGTTGGGAGAAAATCACAATATTCTAGTATTCGTTTTCGGTACTTCCAACATCAAATATTATGTTAATTGTCACTTTCCCTGTCTTCCCACTCTGAATCGCCATCGCTTTCGTCCTCCTTTGTCCTTACAATACCCTCTGTGTCGCCTCAACAGTCATGGTGACAACTTACAAGGTTCTGTGGCACAAGAAACTAAAGATAGAAGTGATTAAGGAACAGCAACGCAAATAAACGAAAAAACAATTGGATGGAAACAACTTTCGCGTGTCGAGAATTTCTGTAATTTCGGGAGCAAAAACTTTCGCCACTATGCCTTGGCAGAAACTTTCGCGAACGCCGCGAGAGTTTTCACTGGCAACGAAGGATGCAATTATGTGGGGGCAAATGCATGAGGCACAGGCGATAAAAGATTATATGCAAAAGACTGGCAACAAGGTAAAACCTGCATGTCTTTATCTTTTTCAGTGTGGATTTCTTGGTAGCAGCCTGATGGAAATCATTGAACATGCTGCTGCTCAGAATGACCTTGGGGTTTTAGAAATGAAATGCCCATGGAAATTCAGAAACAATATAATTGAAGAAATTCTTCAGATGGAGTTGGGTAACAAAATGCAAAAAGTTGCAAACAAGGCACAATTTTTGGCAGCGGGTACAAGCTGAAATAGTTGCAGTGAATGTCTCTTGGGCTCATTTTGTTGTCTGGACAACCAAAGACATTTGTATTATAACAGTGGAGAAAGATCCAGAGTGGGAACAAAAATCATTGCCTATCCTAAAGAACTTTTACATCAATGAATTGATTCCTAGCTGTTACACAAGAGAAGATTGAAATAAATGAAGATAAACTTGTTTCCATTGTGCATCTGTGCTTAAATCTATTGTATGTATGGTAATTATTTTCAGAAGACAACCCCTTAAAGTTATGATTTATTATACAATGTCTATTTGTAAAACTAGATTCCTTGTTTTGTCTTTTTCCTGTAATTTAGACAATATCTGACTTTTGAAGTCCTGGGGCAGCAATGATGACCTCTAATGTTTTTCAACCATAAACTTTGGAGAATTTAGAACTTTTTGGATTATCTAAATGTCTTACTTTCCACTGAGGGCGCAAATAAATAATACAATCCTGTGTTTCTGGAAATGGAACAATGAAAATATTTGTTGACAATTTTTGGCCTATAAATTTCTTTATAAAAACTTATGTTACCTTCTTATTTGTTCAGAAAATAACAGATTTGTTTTGCAAAGTGGCTTAGTTATTCTACCTTTTATTCAATGTTCTTCTGTCTTAGATATAACTGATTTATCAGTCTCTGTAAAATGAAAATAGGCCGCGTGCGACATTTCGCACGCCTTGATTACTTTGCGCGTGCGATGGCGGGCAATGCGAATCGGTTATTTTTCATACCTGTCGTCAAGAACTGGGAGCTGCTTTTAAGGAGACCTTTTGTGTTATAAACTGAACTTCTTTTTTAAAGATGTCAAATTTAATTAGTCATTTAAAGAAATCTGGATTGAAAAAAATTCTATTACCCGTAGACCTTACCATCCGTGGACACAGCGGATATTCATAAAAAATATCTTACCGTTGGATCGTATTAACTGTTAAGTGATATTTTTGACGCTGTTGATAAATCCCGTATGGGAATACTTTAACACACCTTGGACAACGACAGAGCTGCCTTTGAATTTGGCGATTTTGAGTTACTGCTGCTTTGAAAATCTTCGGAAACATAAGCAATTTTAAAAATTTTTTGTGGCAAATTCCTTATTTTGCGCGTGTGATGATTAGCATGCCTTGGACAATTTGCCCGTGCGTGGAGGCTTGGAGGCGGTCGCACGCCTCATATTACAAAGACTGATTTATTATAATTTTCAAAAACTAAGCATACTGATTGGGCCTGCTGGCATTATTAGCCACTAGAACCCTCTTGGTCTGCATTTTCAGGCAGAAGGGTATCCAAGCTTGACTCTTTTTGCTCGAATACACCACGCACGATTTCTCCTTTTGCAACGCGAGTTGTGCGACCTTTAACTTTCTCTCTCTTTCCTCTGATATCAACACTAGGAACTGCAGTTTTGGTGAGGTGTCTTCTCCTGAACGCCGTTGGTGTGTCGGTGTTTGGGGTTGTAAAATCTGATGCAATAAAATGTTTTGAACAAATACAAGAGGTTGAAGTTGGTGTAAAGTTTTCTCGTCGTACTCTGCAGATCCAAGCCTTCCGTAGCTTATCTTCTTTCGGATAATGAAAAAAGGAAAGGTCAGAATTAGTCGCAGAAGAGGAATTGCATCCATAAACCGAACAGTACTTTGGCATGATTCGTAGAACGGGCCTAAGAACCAACGTAAACAATTCCCAAATCTTCACGTTAAAATGCTGGAAAACCGAGCCCAGTTGGGAGTAGCTTCGTAAGTTAGAGCGAAGACGTCAAATATAATAAAAACAGATCCAAAACGCGATTTATCGAGCGAATAAACCAAATTAATTCGAAATAAACCAAATAAACCGAGAACCGCGTAACTTTCTGCCCGCGAAGGTTTCTGCCCCTTACCCCTAAAAGTATTAAAATACAACTCTTGCCTCGTTTTCGCACACAATGGCCTACCGCTCTATTTGAAAAACTGGCCTAAAAGTTGTGTGTTCCATGTATCTTTAAATAGTTTACAGTCCTAGTAAAGCGAGTAATTGATAAGCTAAGATGAAGACTATGAAGTTAACGGATAATTTGGTTAGGGCATTTCGTGTCGCAAAGGTTTTCCGCGAAAACAGCGATGTTATAAATGCAATGGACTTCGCACCAAGTGGTGAAACCTTAATCACAAGCAGCGACGATGATTCGGTTGTAATTTATGACTGCCTAGAAGGAAAGTGAGTGCTCTTTGCTTGTTCAGTCATTTAGACGAAAATGGCTGCAGCTGTGATTATTAGGGCATAATTTATTCGTATTTGTGATGCACTATTGGGTGTGCAGATAGAGCATGGACTTTTTGCATGTCATTTGCTTGCACACACTTGAGTGTATGTTATTTAAATTTTATTTTTCGACCTAATAATTTCGGGACCTTATCAAAGAACTACTCCTTCTTTTTTTTGATGCACATACCACCCCTATTTGTTGGCTGCATTGCTTTGCAGTATCTAAACATAACAACTAATGTGATGCAGTTAGGAGGTGATAAGAAGAAAAGGAGATTTTGAATTTATGGAAAGCACAAGGCAAAGGAAAACCTACCAAGCCTTATATATGTCTCAAATATATCTCAAGATTTCTGTACAATATACAATGTTAGTGAGTATAAGGCAGAATTGTAAAGCCCTTACAAGATGAAAATGATGCATAAAGACAGGCATGTAGGGTTTCACTGTATGAAAAGCCATTTTTGTGAAGAAAACAAATAAGAATATTTGCTCAAATGAAAATGTCAGAATGGCCCTTGTCAGGGTTGAAAAGGCTATTCAAGTTTTGAAAATCATCTGCCAGGTTCTTACTTTCAACATTGTTACAATTTAGTCTTGGATTGCCTTTTTATGTACTGTTGGATCAACTTTGGGCAACAACTCAAGAACTTGATGGCATGATTCAAAGTCAATTTTAATTTAAAATGTGTGAAGATCAGGATGGAAAAACGGTCTAATGGAAAAACGTTACACTTACATTTTGTATTCGGTAGTTATTTGGCAGGTCCTGGCTGCTTAAGCCACTACTTTGTGAAATATTTTCTGTTAAAGGCCAAAGAGGACCCTAAATAGCAAGAAGTATGGGGTTGCAAACATAAGATACACACATACTACAACGACTGTGATACATTCATCAACCAAAGTCGATCGTAAGTTGATTTGTCATCTTGTAATACATTATTCCAAAGCGGTTTTCTATTGCATTATGCTGCCATTTTTAAGCCACTTAATTTTTTTATCCTGGTCATTCTGCCTTGTGGAGTTGTATTCTTTGTGTACATTCATTTTTTACTTCTCTTTTAGACACCATCAGATACTTATCATTACATGACAATAAGTATTTAAGATACTTTATTGGTCATACAAAAAAGTAAGTATATATCTCACCAACTTTTTCTTCATAGCATGACCATGTCTGTTCACTTTGGCAACTTCTTGAAAAGTGACATAAATGAGCAAGCAAAGTATATTACTTTCTGTGCTAATGATAACCAATGGAATAAATTGGGTCATTGTCTATTTGACTTTACTTATTCATTAGAAGATAGAGGATTGTATAACTTAATTTAAGCAAGGGTAAAACTTTACTAGTGATGAAGTTTAATGAAAGCATCCTATTGGACATCTAGAGCTTGCATTTATCTTCTTTAAGCACACTTGGTACATGCTCTATTTTAAAAATAAAACTATTTGTATAATTGCAGAAAATATTCAGTTATTCCTTAAGCCAGGTTACCTTCAGCACTGTTGATAACCAAAAGACATTATTTATGAAAATATTTATGTAACAAAAGAACCAAAGCAAATATATTCCAGTGGATGATGCTCCTGCTTAACTTTAGCAAATAATAATATTTTTTGCACAGGGTGGTTACACTGAATATGTCTCCTGTTGATGATACATTTATTTCTGGATCGTTAGACAAAACCATAAGAATATGGGACCTAAGATCTCCCAATTGTCAGGTACAATTCTTTTATGCAATTAATTTTTTTGTTCCTTATTAAAAAAAATTGGTCTATTACAAATTTGTAGCAAGTAAGCATTCATGTCAACTCTACATCAACATACTGCCACTGGTCAAGTGTTCTATCCATTTTTTACGTTTATTGCATCACATGGATATTGATCATTATCATTCACCCCTTTTGTATTTATGGTAAATTATTTTATTTTGCCTTTAACTGAATATGATTCTAGCTATAGTTAAAACGTCTTAACTAGCAAAATAAAAAATATTATTGTTCTTAATTGACTTTTGTCAACGTGATGGATATTCTTTGTACCTAAACGTTTCCAGAATCGCGAGTCCATCTATTCGTTAGAATTATGAAGATTTGCGCAGAGTTTACACTAATTTTTTTGCCTCTGCTTTCTTTGCATCGTATATCGTATAATCTTTTCCCTACTCAAAGACATGAAGTTTCAATTGTCTATGTCCGTTTTATTGTAACCTTTGTTTCTTTCTCAATTTTTTTCAAGGGTCTGATGCATGTAAGCGGCAGGCCGGTTGGATCATTCGACAATGAAGGGTTAATATTTGCTGCTGGAGTTGATGCAGAAATCGTCAGACTATACGACCTGCGGTCATTTGATAAGTCGTCAATTAAGTTGTATAGAGAATTTCTTCTTTCTATGCATAGTGTGTTATGATATAGCTATACTCCTTCATTCAGCTTCCCACATTTTGATATTGGCACACTCTGCATAGCATCGAAGGATTCCAGATTATTATTCCACAGTTCTGCGCGACGTTAAACTCTTTTAGCACAAGGCACTTTTTGTATTAGCTCTTTCGAGACATATATTGCACCTAAACACTCACACTGCATAACAGTTTAACCCTAAGGTGTTACGAAGGGAATCATTGTTAATATCTTAAAACGGATGTTCAAAAAATAGGTATACGGCTAAAGCTTGAGCCTTGCGTGCTCCAGTAAGCTTGTTCTAACTATTTCTACTTTTTCGTTTGATCGGCAATGGCTTCTCAACCCAACCCGTGTGTTTTACCAATTGACAACCATCACGCTTTGCATCGTAGGGCCCTTTTGCCACGTTTCATTTGCCCGTTCGAGATCCAGATACAGAATTAACGGACATCAAGTTTAGTCAGGATGGCAAATCGATTCTAGTGAGCACAACAGTTGGCATAGTTCACCTTCTCGATGCTTTTCAAGGCCATCAGCTCCAGGTGTTTTCAGTGAGTTTTCTATAACCTTTTCTTTTCCTTCTTTTTTTGATAGATATTTGACAATTGTAATACGATGATGGCTATTGTCCGTTTTTTTTATTCAAGAAGCATCACGAATCTTGTCAATAGTGGTTTATATGATTTTTTGTTTTTTCATGACATAATATTACCAATAGGTTATCAATAGAAGGAGCTAAATTTTCTTTTGCAGGGACAAAAGTTTGAGAAAGGTGCACAACTTGAAGCCTCATATAGCCCCGATTCCCAGTATGTCTTTACAGGTAAAACCTTTTGAAAATATGTTAATACTGTATAGATGGCTCTTCTATAAGGAATAATGTTGAGTTCTCAACATTTCTAAACGGTTTTAGTGCCTAGCATTTGGTACTAAGAACATTTGGTACATTAAGTCACAAAGATGGTAACCTGGCCAGAGAGAATTGGCAAGCAATTGCTTCTTTAAAAGCAAAGTATTAACCATGCTCCTTGGGGTCATTCCTTATGTCTTCTTGTTAATCTTGGCTATGTAATTGTTTGGCAATTAGTGGAGAAATTCATGGGGCAGGCCTTTTTATGCATCATCTTCGATTCAACTTTTGCAGGGTCAAGCGATGGAAAAATTCACGTGTGGGCTACCGACAGTGGTAAAAAAGTAACGATTCTGGATGCCAATCACCCAGGTTCTGTACAGAATATCAAGTTTAACCCCAAGTACATGATGCTCGCTAGCACCTGCACAAATATGGTATGTTGCAAAGCCAAGTTTATCCTTCTCAGTATGTTAATTTACGCCGAATAATGGCGTTGTGTGAATTGAAAGAAATAATGAAGCTCTATTGAATGAATGCTGTGCTAACAAGCACACTTTTAGGGATCAGCTGATCAGCAAACACAATCTAAAACTGAATATCGCAACTCGTTCATGATTGTATTCGCTACTGTTTTTCAAAAACAAGTGTAATTTAGCTTTTGCTGGCAAATGTTTTTGTGCCTTTCACACAAGTTGCTTTCTCCAGGCATCTGATTTTCATTACGTTGTTCTGGTTTCTTTGTGATATATCTTATCTTACTATTTCTTGACGCAAATTATCACCAGCATGGTTTTCTATTACAGGCATTTTGGATTCCTAGTGTGGATGAGATGGACTGAGAGATTTCTTGGGGGGAAATTCTCCGGCATAGATATCAAGTGTTCCACACCTGAGGCAAAGTCAGCATCACGTTCTATTTTTTGGGAATGAGAAACAGATTCGTTTCAAATCGAATCAACTTGTATATGAAATCAGTACAATCTCACCAAGTGCTCGTTTCCTGTCAGAAGTGATACGGTAAGCAAAATGTGATTCTAAAAGCAACTGTAAATAGAGTATCACTGAGAGGCTCCCGACACTTGAACCTTAATTCAGTTTCTTTTCTACTGTCCATTGGTAAAATTTCTGACATCTTGATTAAAAGTAATTTACCTTAACCTAGACTGTTGCCTTCGCACAGACCAAAAACTCGGCCAAATCTTTTTGCTTCTAAAACAAGTTTCCCGAAACTCGTCAGGTGTAAAAAATGTTTTGTGTCGCGCCGGGCAATTAATGTTTTTGGTCATTAAGAAACGCGAGTTTCAGTTCTTTTCGAAACAGCCTAAACTCACGCCTCTGGCTTGAAAAACAGGTACGTTTTCGTCAAGAAGTTTCTTGTTCTAATATCAGCTTAAGTCACCTATACTCTGTTCTACATCAACCATTAATACCTCTAAACAGCTCGGTCTCTCTAGACTTGCGGTGGAGAAAGTTTAACTAAGATTTTCTTCTTTTATTGATCAGCCAAAGAACCAACGCATTTTTTGCATAAAATCTACTTTACATGCCGAATGAACGCAGTTGCACTACTCTGGTCTTCTACATTCAAACTGGTGATCGAGAAAAGCGTCATTTTTTTCATTACAGATACGCCAAAAATCCAAGGCTATAGCGTTGCAAAATGACCATTTTTCGACCAAAATTTTTTTTGCGTAAAATCAGCTATACTCTAAAGTACATGCCTAATAGACGCATTTTCACTACTATGTTCTTCTACATTAAAAATGGCGATCGAGATACTGGCTATAGCCTTGGCGTTTTGCGAAAAAAGTTGCAACTTCGAAAACCACTCATACCTTGCAAATACACGTTAACAGCTGAACCAAGTACACCAATAGGTTGCCCTTGTTCTGCTCTACAAGACACTGGTAGAAAAGAAGGTCGGAATTTTCCATCAGTTTTGACCAATTTTGCAAGGCTACAGCCTTGTCGTTTTGCGTAAAACGGGGCAACTTCGAAAACCACTCATATCTTGCAAAATACACGTCCAACAACTGAACCAAGTACACCAATAGGTTGCCCTTGTTCTGCTCTACAAGACACTGGTAGAAAAGAAGGTCGGAATTTTCCATCAGTTTTGACCAATTTTGCAAGGCTATAGCCTTGTCGTTTTGCGTAAAACGGGGCAACTTCGAAAACCACTCATATCTTGCAAAATACACGTCTAACAGCTGAACCAAGTACACCAATAGGTTGCCCTTGTTCTGCTCTACAAGACACTGGTAGAAAAGAAGGTCGGAATTTTCCATCAGTTTTGACCAATTTTGCAAGGCTATAGCCTTGTCGTTTTGCGTAAAACGGGGCAACTTCGAAAACCACTCATATCTTGCAAAATACACGTCCAACAGCTGAACCAAGTACACCAATAGGTTGCCCTTGTTCTGCTCTACAAGACACTGGTAGAAAAGAAGGTCGGAATTTTCCATCAGTTTTGACAAATTTTGCAAGGCTATAGCCTTGTCGTTTTGCGTAAGACGGGGCAACTTCGAAAACCACTCATATCTTGCAAAATACACGTCTAACAGCTGAACCAAGTACACCAATAGGTTGCCCTTGTTCTGCTCTACAAGACACTGGTAGAAAAGAAGGTCGGAATTTTCCATCAGTTTTGACTAATTTTGCAAGGCTATAGCCTTGTCGTTTTGCGTAAAACGGGGCAACTTCGAAAACCACTCATATCTTGCAAACTACACGTCTAACAGCTGAACCAAGTACACCAATAGGTTGCCCTTGTTCTGCTCTACAAGACACTGGTAGAAAAGAAGGTTGGAATTTTCCATCAGTTTTGACCAATTTTGCAAGGCTATAGCCTTGTCGTTTTGCGTAAAACGGGGCAACTTCGAAAACCACTCATATCTTGCAAAATACACGTCTAACAGCTGAACCAAGTACACCAATAGGTTGCCCTTGTTCTGCTCTACAAGACACTGGTAGAAAAGAAGGTCGGAATTTTCCATCAGTTTTGACCAATTTTGCAAGGCTATAGCCTTGTCGTTTTGCGTAAGACGGGGCAACTTCGAAAACCACTCATATCTTGCAAAATACACGTCTAACAGCTGAACCAAGTACACCAATAGGTTGCCCTTGTTCTGCTCTACAAGACACTGGTAGAAAAGAAGGTCGGAATTTTCCATCAGTTTTGACCAATTTTGCAAGGCTATAGCCTTGTCGTTTTGCGTAAAACGGGGCAACTTCGAAAACCACTCATATCTTGCAAAATACACGTCTAACAGCTGAACCAAGTACACCAATAGGTTGCCCTTGTTCTGCTCTACAAGACACTGGTAGAAAAGAAGGTCGGAATTTTCCATCAGTTTTGACCAATTTTGCAAGGCTATAGCCTTGTCGTTTTGCGTAAAACGGGGCAACTTCGAAAACCACTCATATCTTGCAAAATACACGTCTAACAGCTGAACCAAGTACACCAATAGGTTGCCCTTGTTCTGCTCTACAAGACACTGGTAGAAAAGAAGGTCGGAATTTTCCATCAGTTTTGACCAATTTTGCAAGGCTATAGCCTTGTCGTTTTGCGTAAAACGGGGCAACTTCGAAAACCACTCATATCTTGCAAAATACACGTCTAACAGCTGAACCAAGTACACCAATAGGTTGCCCTTGTTCTGCTCTACAAGACACTGGTAGAAAAGAAGGTCGGAATTTTCCATCAGTTTTGACCAATTTTGCAAGGCTATAGCCTTGTCGTTTTGCGTAAAACGGGGCAACTTCGAAAACCACTCATATCTTGCAAAATACACGTCTAACAGCTGAACCAAGTACACCAATAGGTTGCCCTTGTTCTGCTCTACAAGACACTGGTAGAAAAGAAGGTCGGAATTTTCCATCAGTTTTGACCAATTTTGCAAGGCTATAGCCTTGTCGTTTTGCGTAAAACGGGGCAACTTCGAAAACCACTCATATCTTGCAAAATACACGTCTAACAGCTGAACCAAGTACACCAATAGGTTGCCCTTGTTCTGCTCTACAAGACACTGGTAGAAAAGAAGGTCGGAATTTTCCATCAGTTTTGACCAATTTTGCAAGGCTATAGCCTTGTCGTTTTGCGTAAAACGGGGCAACTTCGAAAACCACTCATATCTTGCAAAATACACGTCTAACAGCTGAACCAAGTACACCAATAGGTTGCCCTTGTTCTGCTCTACAAGACACTGGTAGAAAAGAAGGTCGGAATTTTCCATCAGTTTTGACCAATTTTGCAAGGCTATAGCCTTGTCGTTTTGCGTAAAACGGGGCAACTTCGAAAACCACTCATATCTTGCAAAATACACGTCTAACAGCTGAACCAAGTACACCAATAGGTTGCCCTTGTTCTGCTCTACAAGACACTGGTAGAAAAGAAGGTCGGAATTTTCCATCAGTTTTGACCAATTTTGCAAGGCTATAGCCTTGTCGTTTTGCGTAAAACGGGGCAACTTCGAAAACCACTCATATCTTGCAAAATACACGTCTAACAGCTGAACCAAGTACACCAATAGGTTGCCCTTGTTCTGCTCTACAAGACACTGGTAGAAAAGAAGGTCGGAATTTTCCATCAGTTTTGACCAATTTTGCAAGGCTATAGCCTTGTCGTTTTGCGTAAAACGGGGCAACTTCGAAAACCACTCATATCTTGCAAAATACACGTCTAACAGCTGAACCAAGTACACCAATAGGTTGCCCTTGTTCTGCTCTACAAGACACTGGTAGAAAAGAAGGTCGGAATTTTCCATCAGTTTTGACCAATTTTGCAAGGCTATAGCCTTGTCGTTTTGCGTAAAACGGGGCAACTTCGAAAACCACTCATATCTTGCAAAATACACGTCTAACAGCTGAACCAAGTACACCAATAGGTTGCCCTTGTTGCTCTACAAGACACTGGTAGAAAAGAAGGTCGGAATTTTCCATCAGTTTTGACCAATTTGCAAGGCTATAGCCTTGTCGTTTTGCGTAAAAGGGGCAACTTCGAAAACCACTCATATCTTGCAAAATACACGTCTAACAGCTGAACCAAGTACACCAATAGGTTGCCCTTGTTCTGCTCTACAAGACACTGGTAGAAAAGAAGGTCGAATTTTCCATCAGTTTTGACCAATTTTGCAAGGCTATAGCCTTGTCGTTTTGCGTAAAACGGGGCAACTTCGAAAACCACTCATATCTTGCAAAATACACGTCTAAGCTGAACCAAGTACACCAATAGGTTGCCCTTGTTCTGCTCTACAAGACACTGGTAGAAAAGAAGGTCGGAATTTTCCATCAGTTTTGACCAATTTTGCAAGGCTATAGCCTTGTCGTTTTGCGTAAACGGGGCAACTTCGAAAACCACTCATATCTTGCAAAATACACGTCTAACAGCTGAACCAAGTACACCAATAGGTTGCCCTTGTTCTGCTCTACAAGACACTGGTAGAAAAGGAGGTCGGAATTTTCCATCAGTTTTGACCAATTTTGCAAGGCTATAGCCTTGTCGTTTTGCGTAAAACGGGGCAACTTCGAAAACCACTCATATCTTGCAAAATACACGTCTAACAGCTGAACCAAGTACACCAATAGGTTGCCCTTGTTCTGCTCTACAAGACACTGGTAGAAAAGAAGGTCGGAATTTTCCATCAGTTTTGACCAATTTTGCAAGGCTATAGCCTTGTCGTTTTGCGTAAAACGGGGCAACTTCGAAAACCACTCATATCTTGCAAAATACACGTCTAACAGCTGAACCAAGTACACCAATAGGTTGCCCTTGTTCTGCTCTACAAGACACTGGTAGAAAAGAAGGTCGGAATTTTCCATCAGTTTTGACCAATTTTGCAAGGCTATAGCCTTGTCGTTTTGCGTAAAACGGGGCAACTTCGAAAACCACTCATATCTTGCAAAATACACGTCTAACAGCTGAACCAAGTACACCAATAGGTTGCCCTTGTTCTGCTCTACAAGACACTGGTAGAAAAGAAGGTCGGAATTTTCCATCAGTTTTGACCAATTTTGCAAGGCTATAGCCTTGTCGTTTTGCGTAAAACGGGGCAACTTCGAAAACCACTCATATCTTGCAAAATACACGTCTAACAGCTGAACCAAGTACACCAATAGGTTGCCCTTGTTCTGCTCTACAAGACACTGGTAAAAGAAGGTCGGAATTTTCCATCAGTTTTGACCAATTTTGCAAGGCTATAGCCTTGTCGTTTTGCGTAAAACGGGGCAACTTCGAAAACCACTCATATCTTGCAAAATACACGTCTAACAGCTGAACCAAGTACACCAATAGGTTGCCCTTGTTCTGCTCTACAAGACACTGGTAGAAAAGAAGGTCGGAATTTTCCATCAGTTTTGACCAATTTTGCAAGGCTATAGCCTTGTCGTTTTGCGTAAAACGGGGCAACTTCGAAAACCACTCATATCTTGCAAAATACACGTCTAACAGCTGAACCAAGTACACCAATAGGTTGCCCTTGTTCTGCTCTACAAGACACTGGTAGAAAAGAAGGTCGGAATTTTCCATCAGTTTTGACCAATTTTGCAAGGCTATAGCCTTGTCGTTTTGCGTAAAACGGGGCAACTT